>CM053758.1:40296198-40311381 GCA_028658305.1 Pachyuromys duprasi | reverse complement strand
TGGTGGAGTTGGAAGGGGCGGGGAGGAGGGAGAGGAGGGAGGGAGTGGGAGGGTGAGAGGGAATGAGGGAGGAGGCTATGCCTGGGATGCAAAGTACCTAACCTGTGATTGATATAAAAATAAATAAATTAAAAAAAAAAGATATCTCAAGATGCTCCAAGCTCAATGAGCAGATGTTCTCATATAAATCTTTGACTCATGACCCTAAAAGCCCTAGTAATTTTCCACTAGCTGGCTTTGGCTCCCGACAAAAAAGATACGTCTGAAGTTTATTATTATTTTTTTTTTTTTTGTAGTTGTTGGGTCTTTGTGTGGTTCAGATATCAAGGTGACTGTGGCTTCATAGAATAAGTTTGATAATGATCTTTCTGTTTCTGTTTTTATTTTGTGGAATAGTTTGAAGAGAATTAGAGTTAGCTCTTCTTTGAAGGTCTAGTAGAATTCTGAGGACTATTCAGGCTTTCTCCCTGATCTTGACTTAATTTTGGTTTAAAGGGATCTATCAAGAAAACTGTCCATTTCATTTAGATTTTCAAATTCTGTGATATATAGGCTCTTTTAGTAAGATGTAATGATTGTTTGGATTTCCTCGGTGTCTGTTGGTATGTCTACCTTTTCTTTTCTGATTTTGCTGATTTAGATAGTTTCTCTTTGCTTTTTAGATAGTTTGGTTAAGGGCTTATCTATATTGTTGATTTTCTCAAAGAACCAGCTCTTGATTTCATTGATTATTTGAATTGTGTTATTTGTTTCTAATTGATTTATTTCAGCTCTGAGCTTGAATATTTTCAGCCATCTGCTCCTCTTGAGTGTGTTTGCTTCTTCTCCCCACCCCCCACCAGGGCTTTCTGGTGAGCCATTAAGATGCTTGTAAGAGGTATTTCAAGTTTCTTCTTGAAGACAATTATGGTATGAATTTTCCTCTTAGCACTGCTTTCATTGTCAACTGTAAGTTTGGGTATGTTGTGCCTTCATTTTCATTGAATTCTAGGAAATCTTTAATTTCATTATTTCTCTTCTGACACAGCTGTCACTGAGTAGCAAGTTATTCAGTTTCCATTTGTGTGTAGGCTTTTTACTATTCCTGTTGTTATTGAGGTCCAGCTTTAGTCCATGGTGGTCAGATAGGAGACAAGGGATTATTTCATTCTTCTTGTATCTGCTTAGGCTTGTTTTGTGACCAACTATATGGTATATTTTGGAGGTTTCATAACATGCTGAAATAAGCTATACTCTTTTGAATTTGGGTGAAAAGTTCTGTAGATTTATATTTGGTCCATTTGATTTAAGACCTCTGTAAGTGCCATTTTTTCCCTGTTTAGCTTCTGTTTAGATCCTCTGTCCCATGGTGAGCATGGAGTGTTGAAGTCTCCCACAATTAAGATATTTGGAACAATGTATGATTTCCGTTTTAATAATGTTTTATTAACAAATGTATGTGCTCCTGTATTTGGGGCATAGATGTTCAAACCTGTGATGTCCACCTGTTGGATTTTTCCTTTGATAAGAATGAAGTGACCCTCCTCCTTTTTTGATTAATTTTGATTGAAAGTCTATTTTATTAGACATTAGGATAGCCACCGCTGCTTGTTTTCTGGGTCCATTTTCTTAAAAACATTTTTTCCTGCCATTTACTCTGAGGTAGTGTTTATCTTTGTTGCAGAGGTGGTTTTTTTTTTTTTTTGGTTGCAGCAGAATGTTGGATCCTGTTTTTGCAACCATTCTGTTAAGTCTGTTGAGTCCATTGATGTTGATAGATAGTAGTGACCAAATGAATGTTAGTTCATTTTATTGTAGAGTTGGTGTTGATTCTGTGATTAATTGCTTGTTTACTTTTAATTTTTGTAGTGAAGTTGTCTGTATCCAATATTTTCTTGGGTGTGGTTGTTTTCCTTGGTTGGGATTTCCCTCTTATTATTTTCTGTAGGGCTGGATTGCTGTGTAGCTATTGTTTAAATTTATTTTTGTCATGGAGTATTTTGTTTTCTCCATCTATGTTGATTGAACGCTTTGCTGGTTGTAGTAGTTTGGGTTGGCATCTGTGGTCCCTTAGAGCCTGCATGATGTCTGTCCAGGCCCTTCTGGCTTTCATAGTTTCTGTTGAGAAGTCTGTTGTGATTTTGACAGGTCTACCATTTTTATGTTACTTGGACTTTTTCCTTTGCTGTTTTTAATATCTTTTCTTTGTTCTGTAGATTTAGTGTTTTGTCTATTATGTGATGTGAGGACTTTCTTTTCTGATCTAGTCTATTTGGCATTCTGTAAGCCTCTTGTATGTTTATGAACATCTCTTTCTTTACATTGGGAATATTTTCTTTTATGATTTTCTTGAAAATATTTCTGGACATTGGAGCCTGGAATCTTCTTTTCCATCAATTCCTGTTATTCTTAGATTGCATCTTTTCATGGCGTCCTTAATTTCTTGGATGTTTTCTATTTGGTACTTTTCCAATTTTACTTTTTCTTTGAGAGAAGTATCAGTTTCTGCAAGTGTATCTTTAGCACCTGAGATTCTCTCTTCCATCTCTTGTATTCTATTGGTGATGCTTATTTTTGTGGTTCTCAATCTTTTCTCTAAGTTCTCCAGATCCAGGGTTTTCTCTGTTTCTGTTTTCTTAATTGATTCTAATTCTGTTTTCATGCCTTGCACCATTTCTTTCATCTGTTTGAATGTGGATTCCTGCCTTTCTTTGATGGTCTCTATTTTTTTTTTTTGTTTCTTTCCTAATTGTTTCCTCTGCTTATGCCTCCATTTGTGTGGTTATATCTTTGAGAGGTTTATTCATTTCCTCTTTATATGTGTCTAATAATTGGGTAAGCATAGTCTTAAAATCATTTTCCTGTGTTTTTTCCTGATGAATTGGAGTATCCATTGATTTTTGTTTGTGGGTGAAGCCATTATGTTCTGATTTTTGTTATATGTGTTCTTAAACTGACCTCTGTCCATCTGCTTGTCTGTAACCTTCACTGTTTGTCCCTTGAGTCTGTAGTTCAGACTGGATCAGTTTTTCTCTGCTGCCTGGAGTATTCCTCAGGAAGATGAGAGAGGTCCACTGGTTTGAGAATGTGCATTGGTATTTGGTCTGTATCTAAAGGAAGATGATCCGTTAGCGCAAAAGCTCAAATGCGGATGAGCAAGCGTGTGTATGTGCGTGGATGTGTGCCTTAAAGGACAGGGTGTTCAAGAGTGTAGGTGCTTGGAATGTGTGACAGGGACTGGTGCAGGCATAGGAGGGGTTTTGGGCGCTGATGCTGTTCATGGGCACAATGTGTGTGTGCAGATTCCTTGAATACCTCAGTGGCCTACAGGCCACTGGTATTCAGCTCTGTGTGGGCTCCAGGAGTTGTTTACCTGGACTCGACTTGTAGACCTGAAGAACAGGGGCTTCAATGTTGAGGATGCTGTCCCAAGAATCCCTATGTGGGATCCCCACATCCTACAGTGGGTGTGTGGGTGGGAAGAATCTGATATCTGGCTGCTTGCATAGAGGGACCCTGGACCTGGGGCTCTACAGGCACTCGCATGAAGGTGCACTCACTCTCTAGCAGGTCTAATCAGAAAGCACAGGGGTTCCTCCTGTTCTCTATTGTCAGATTTGGGCTGCCTGGGACAAATGCGGTTGTAGTCAGCTCAGTGGTGCCACAGCCGCAGAACTTAGATGCTGTTAAAGGAGTCCACTGGGAGTCCAGCCACAGCAGCAGAACTGGGTGACAGTCACTGGTAAGGAGGCCCTGCAGGGCTATGCAACTGCTTGTGGACCCACCCGGGACCTGGAAGGCTGGTACAGCTGACAGCTGCTGCTGAGGAACTAGAACACAAATATCTGCTGTCTCAGTTGCCTGAGCAATGCTATGAGCTGTGGGTAGAGCTGTGGGTACTGTGGACCAGCTCCTCCTTCTCCTAGGGAGGCCCTACAAGCGGAAGTGCTGGGGGATCCAATGTTTGCTGCTCTTTATCACAGGAGAAGTTTGTGGGTGACATGTATCTAAATGGTGTCAACTCAGGAGTTGTCCCCTCTCGCCCAGGGAGCCTCAATGTCCATGTTCTGACTTCAGCTGCCCCTCCACTCACCAATTTAGGAATTTCAGGTCCTCTGCCTCTCAGATACAGTGTGCACTGGTTGCCACCATTTTTGGAATCCAGCTTCTGTTTCTTTGATTTGTCTTTGGATGAGAGTGGGGTCTTGATATTTCTCGCTCTTAATAAGTGGGGATTGGTGTGTGGTTTAAGCTTTATTAACGTTTCTTTTACAAATGTGGGAGGCCTTGTATTTGAGGCACAGATGTTCATTATTGAGACGTCATAATTGTGGAATTTTCTGTTCATGAGAGACAGAAGACAAGCCTACATGGGGGCATTCCAACTTCCAGTGGCCAGACTCCTGGCAGGCAGGGCATGGTTTGGTAGACTGATGAGGGTTTGGGCAACTGCCTCACCAGTGTTTTTCCTGGCTGCACTTTAAAAAGGCACCTGGCAGAAATGATTTAGGCTGGACCTCAGCAGGATGAAGTGTAGCAGAAATTCCAATGGCCTCATCACAGAAGCCAGGCCTGAAGCATAGTTTTCTGCTGTAGCTGAGCCTATCAGGAAGACTCGGCCACCTCCTTTTGGGCTTTAAAGTCTTTAAAAACTATTTTCACCAGTTCCTGTATGGGACTTTGAGGACCATTTGTCTATTTAATGTAGCTCTAAATATGTAAATATTACTTGATTCTAGTTACTTTCTATTTACCTTTAAAAACATACATAGGATGTTAAATAAAGCTTAATATTGTAATTATTTACATTGGTTCTTAGCATGACTACAAATATATTTCTGGACATGCTAAAAGATTTGATCATTTATAAGATGACTATTAACTTGTATTTCTTTTGTTTTAATTTTTATTAGTTACAGCTTGTTCACTTTGTATCCAGGTGTAGCCCCCACCCCCAGTCCCTCCCAATCCCACCCTTTTCCCTCCCTCTTCTCCTCTGCCCTTCCCCCAGTCCAATGATAAGGGAGGTCCTCCTCCCCTTCCATCTGACCCTAGTCTATCAGGTCATGTCAGGACTGGCTTCTTTCTCTTCCTCCGTGTATTGGTATGGTTGCCCCCCCTCAGTTGATCAAATAGCCAGCACATGTAACTTGTATTTCTTTTTTTTTTTTTTTTTTTGTATTTCTTAATCATCATTAGAGACTAGGACTTTAGGTTTCATGTCTGTTAAGTTGGAGCCTTAAAAATTATAAATATAGTCCCTAAAGTGACTGGCAACTCTTTGAGCTTTTATGTTGTACCACTATAGATCATAGCTGTTTTCTCTGTGATTTATTTTATAAAAAGTCTCTAGCTTATAAAAGTGTAAAGCCATTTTATAGATTAGAAACATTAGTAAGAACAAGGCTAAACATATTTTTAAGGCAATGTTTTTTAACAGTTTGGAATGAAGATAGAAAATAACAAGGTTCTAATGTTGTAAAGAATTGAATTTCCCTGAAATTATTATGTACTAATCAAATTCACCTTTGGAATCATGTCACATGGCTTAAGATTATCCAAGCATAAACTTTCAATTACTAACCCTGAAATATGGGTTCAACCATATCCTGTTTTGGACCCTAAACTTTAAAACATGCCTGGGTCTAAGAAGGGGTGAAGAATAACACATTTCTAGAGTCAGCAATGCAGTAGAGCAGCATAAAACAATTTAAGATTACATTGAATTTACACCAAATGCATTCACCAGAAAACCTGGAGACGAACCCTGAACATGGGCAGCTGGTGCCAGGAGAATGAAACAGCATTCTTTCACCCATCCAAGAACTAGCATAAACAGTTAGACATACATTTTAAATCTGAATAGACCATTAAAACCTTAAAATCTCACCTTCATATAAAGACTATTTTGAATCAGGTTTGAATAATATATACAGCATATTCTAAAAGTATAACTTTGACTTTCTATATAAAAACACATACCAATTTAAAAAGAAATTTGTTGCTTTCTTAGTCTAAAAGGAGATAAAATAAAAAATGGAGATCATTAGGACTAAGAGGTTTTGTAACTGGTGCTTTATACCATGTTGTCACATTAAGATGGTGGAGTTACATGACAGGTTAAAAACCATTTAATGGACATGGTTACTATGCAAGAGCATCTGTGTTTCTATAGATGTTAAAAAAAACATATGCACACACGTATATCTTCTAAATAAGAATTTGAACTGAAATTTTAAACATCACACCCAATGAGCAAATTGCATTAATCATTAGAGAAGGGCTTATAGCATAATCTTAAAGTACTGTTTCTAAAGAGCAGAAGGTGGACTAGGGGGAGAGGAGAGAGGAATAGTGGGAATGGGAAGCCCATTCCGGGCCCTAATTAGTTGGTGCTGTTGGTCTTATTCTGGAGCTCCTGTCACCACCATGTACTTTCCTCTTTCCTCTCACTTTTTCACAAGACTCCCTAAACATCACATAATGTTTGCCTGGGAGTTTCAACATCTGTTTCGATGCACTGCTAGGTAGTGTCTCTCAGAGGGCAAGCTTCTCAGAGCATCATTCATAGTATCAAGTGTTAGCATTCTCTCACAGAGTAGGTCTTTGTTTGGGCCAGGTGTTTCTTAGGCCAAACATTGCTTGGGCATTCCCTCAATCTCTGCTCTATCTGCTCTATCTTTATCCCTGCACATCTTGTAGGCTGGGTTTGAATTTTTGTGGGTGGGTGGTTCTGAGGTTTCCTCCCTCTACTAGGAGGCTAGTTTAGTTAGATGTTTGCTTCAGTGTCTATGGCCTCTGCTACTAGGAGTCACTGCTTGAATTTCCCTCATATCCTCCCAGGCCGCACCCTGGCTTAGGTCTACGGTGTGTCTCAGATATACCACCACCATCCATTTCTCTTTTCCTACATGTCTTCTGTCCTCTGGCCCTCACTCACTCACCACCCTTTTAACTCTCTGCACCCCCTCTCTTACATTGTTTCCTCTTTTCAGCTACTACTTCTACCCATTTTATGTCCCCTTCCAAGTGAGATTTACCCATCCTTGTTGGATCCTCCTTGTTATTTATCTTCTATGGGTCTATGCCTTGTAGTATGCTTATTCTATATTATATAGCTAAATCCCCCTTATAAGTGACTAGGTATCACTTGTGTCTTTCTGGGTCTAGGTTACTTCACTCGGGATGATGTTTTCTAGTCCCATCAATTGTTGTTTTATGTAGGTGAAATTCTATAATAGTCTCTACATGTTGCATAATGAACCTTTTTTGAGAGTAACAGCTAAACAAGTATTTTTTTAAGAATACTTGTTTTATATTTTATAAGAATAGTTATGTAGAACAGAGCTAGAAATTATACTGTTGTAGAAATAGGGAGTGTCATGTGTGCTGAAATCTCACAACCATGGGTTATTGTCTAGATTTTCCACATAAGCTACAATGTTCTTCCCTGGCCATAATATGGGTCTATGTTAGCCATCAGAGGTATTATGGGAAATTAAGATATGGCTTTGAGCCACCAAATCTCTAATATCTTGGAAAAGACTAACAATTGATTAAGAGACAGTTGCATTTCAAAACACATATATGACTTGAATAAACTCAGTTGTTATTAACAAGAGAAAGAGAAGATAAAATTGAATATGACAAGGACAACATGTTAGAAAAATTTATTCTCAGTATTACTTACATAGTTCTGATATTCCTTTTTAAACTCACCTAATAAGTGGATATTAGCCATATAATATAGGATAAACATACTAAAGTCTACAGACCAAAAGAAGTTAAACAAGGTGGACCCTAGGGAAGATATGTAATTTTTGTTCAGAAGGGAGAATAGGATAGAGACTGAAAGTGGTAGAAGAGAGGGAACAGGATGGGAGCCTATCACTGATGTCCTCTAAAAGACTCCAACCTGCAGGGGTTTGAAGCAGATGCAGAGACTCATAGACAAACTTTGGACAGAGAGCAGGTAGTTTTTTGGAAGAAGGGAGATATAGAAGGTCACTGAGGATGCAGGAGCCATACAAGGAGACCAATAAAGCCAAAATAACCTGGGCCCAGAAGGAACACCAGAGACTGATACATCAACCAAAGAACATGCATAGAAGGGACCTAGACCCCCTGCTAGATGTAGCCCATAGACAGCTTAGTCTCCATGTGGGTTCACTAGTAAGGGGAGAAGAGACATCGACTCAGTTGCCTGCTCCAGAATCACCTTTCTCTGGTGGGATGACCTAGCCAGCCCACAGAGGAAGAAGATCCAGCCAGTCATGCTCTTGCCTGATAGGCTTGGGTTAGGCAGTAAGGGAGGAGGATTTCCTCTATTAGCACTAGGAGAGTGAGATAGTGGGGGGAGGGTGAAGGTGAGACAGGGAGGAGATGAGGGAGGGGTCTACAACTGGGATACAAACACAACGAATTGTAAAGAAGAAGAAGTAGAAGGAGAATTTTAGAAGGAAAGAAAGAAAAGAAGTTCTTCTGTAGGGAATGCATAGGATCTTTTCAAATATATTATTCATATATTTATATTGGATTAATATTTTATGAAATAAATTTCACCCAAGGAAGAGTAATGGAAGTTGTTCTAAGGTGTTTCCCTATGTGCACTACATGAAAAACCACTTATGAGTATTTATACACACAAGAGTCTGTTGAAAATATGCATATATTTAATCATTTCTTTTCTAAAATGAGTATTTCTTCAATTATGTCTATATCATTATGATACTATTAGAATCACTATGCATACTGAGTATTTTTCTGGAGTAAGACTTAAAAAAACCATTTCTTTTTACAATCCAAGAATATTTTGTGTAGTACTCTGATAGAAATATATTATCAGGTGTTATAATTCCTTTTTATTAGGATTTAGGAGAACTAACATGGTCAGGTTGAAAAAAGTCCAAAGCAAGATGCACTTGGCTGCCAAGATTTACAATCAGAATGTCCCTGACAGAAATGGATGACTTCTTGTAGAGAGAGCCAGGATCTATTCCCTAGCAGCCACATATGTGCTCAACTCCAAGGTAACACAGGATAGTTTTGCCTGTTGCTAAATGGAATCAGAGTTTAGGATTAATTATATTTTCCTGTATTTCTACTTTCACTTTCCCTGTATCTGTTGCAAAACAGGGAGGCAGGAGATAAAGCAGCATGAGTGTTTAGATTCTTTTATATTTTGCCTGTTCTGGATGAACATACCTCTATTTATATCACTCTAGTAAAAGGCAAACAGTAAGAATGTGTTTCAAGTCCAGCAGCTGAAGCTCCATGTGGGTTTCGTAGTAAGGGGAGCAGTGGCTGTCTCTGAAATGGACTCTGTTGCCTCTTTTCTGATCATTCCCCTTGGCTGGGCTGCCTCACTAGGGCACAGGGGTAAAGGATTCCTTCAGTCCTGATGTGACTTAATGAGTTGGGGTAGGGAGTTCTACCATTATCTAAGGACTAGGAAGGGTGGATCTAGGAAGAGAACAGAAGGGTGGGACTATGTTGAAGAGGTATGGAGACAATGGGCAGCCTTGCCTTGTCCCTGATTTCAGTGGGATTGATTTAAGTTTCTTTCCATTGAGTTTGATATTGGCTATAGGCTTGCTGTATATTGCCTTTACTATGTTTAGGTATGTGCCTTGTATCTCTGATCTCTCCAAGACTTTAAACATGACTGGATGTTGGATTTTTTGAATGCTTTTTCAGCATCTAGGGAGATGATCATGTGGTTTTTCTCCTTCAGTTTGCTTATATGGTGGATCCCATTGATGGATTTTGTTATAATGAACCACCCTTGCATGCCTGGGATAAAGCCTACTTGGTCATGGTGGATGATATCTTTTATATGTTCTTGGATTCAGTTTGCAAGTATTTTATTGGGTATGTTTGCATCAGTGTTCATAAGAGTGATAGGTATGAAGTTCTCTTTTTTTGTTGGGCCTTTGTGTGGTTTAGGCATCAAGGTGACTGTGGCTTCATAGAATGAGTTTGTCAATTTTCCTTCTGTTTCTATTTTGTGGAATGGTTTAGAGAGAATTGGAGTTAACACTGCTTTGAAGGTCTGGTAAAATTCTACACTGAATCCATCTGGCCCAGGGCTTTTTATAGAAGGGAGGCTGTTGATGATTACTTTTCTTTCCTTGGGGGATATAGGTCTATTCAATCTTTCTACCTGACCTTGATTTAATTTAGGTAGATGGAATCTATCAAGAAAAATTTTAAATTTCATTTAGATTTGCAAATTTTGTGGCATATAGACTTTTGTAGTAAGACCTGATGATTGTTTGGGTTTCCTCAGTGTCTGTAGTTATGTTACCCTTTTCATTTCTGTTTTTTCTGATTTGGATAGTTTTGCTCTCCCTTTTTATTAGTTTGGCTAGAGTTTGAATTTGATTTTCTCAAAGAACCAGCTCTTAGTTTCATTGATTCTTTGAATAGTTTTATTTGTTTCTAATTGATTGGTTTCAGCCTTGAGTTTGCTTATTTCCAGCTGTCTGTTCCTCTTGGGTGTATCTGCTTATTTTTATCAGATGGGCCATTAAGTCGCTTGTAGGAGATGTTTCGAATTTCTTCTTGAAGGCACTTCGTGGTATGGACTTTCCTCTTAGCACTGCCTTCATTGGGTCCCATGAGTTTGGGTATGTTGCTTTCATTTTCATTCACTTCTAGGAAGTCTTTAATTTTTGTTTCTTTATTTCTTCCCTAACCAAGCTGTCCTTGAGTAGCAAGTTGTTCAGTTTCCTTGTATGTGCAGGCTTTTTACTGTTTCTGTTGTTGAGGCCCAGATTTAGACCATGACGGTCAGACAGGATACAAGGGATTATTTCAATCTTGTATCTTCTGAGGCTTGCTTTGTGACCAACTATATGGTCTATTTTGGAGAAGGTTCCATGAGGTGCTGAAAAGAAGGTATACTCTTTTGATTTGGGGTGAAAAGTTCTGTAGGTATCTATTAGGTCCAATTGATTTAGGGTTTCTATAAGTGCTCTTGCTTTCCTGTTTTGCTTCTGACTGGATGATCTGTCTCTTGGTGAGAGTAGAGTGCTGAAGTCTCCCACTATTAAGGTGTTGGGATCAATGTGTGATTTCAGCTTTAATAATGTTTTATTTACAAATGTAGGTGGTCTTATATTTGGAGCATAGGTGTCCAAAGTAGTGATGTCCTCCTGTTGGAAATTTTCCTTTGAGGAGAAGAAAGTGGCCCTCCTTATCTTCTTGATTAATTTTGGTTGAAAATCTATTTTATTAGATACTAGGATCACTACCCCAGCTTGTTTTCTGGGTCCATTTTCTTGAAAAACATTTTTCTAGTCCTTTACTCTGAGGTAGTGTTTATCTTTGTTGCATAGGTGTGTTTCTTGGATGCAGCAGAATGTTGGATCCTGTTTCCTGAACCATTCTGTTAGTATGTGACTTTTTATTGGAGAGTTGAGTCCATTGATGTTGATAGATAATAGTGACCAATGGTAGTTAGTTCCTTTTATTGGTGTTCTTACTATGATTCATTGCATTTTTTTTCTTTTTTGTTGGGAAATTATCTGTATTATCCTATATTATCCTATATTTTCTTTGATGTAGTTGTTTTCATTGGGTTGGAGGTTTCCTTCTAGTATCTTCTGTAGGGCTGGGTTGCTGTGCAGATATTGCTTGAATTTAGTTTGTCATTGAAGATTTTGTTTTCTCTATCTATGTTGATTGAAAGCTTTGCTGGCTATAGTAGTCTGGGTTGGCATCTGCATTCCCTTCGAGACTGCATGACCTCTGCCCAGGCCCTTCTGGCTTTCATAGTTTCTGATGAGAAGTCTGGTGTGATTCTGATCGGTCTACCTTCATATGTTATTTGACCTTTTCCCCTTGCTGCCTTTAATATTTTTTTTCTGTGTTTTGTAGGTTAAGTGTTTTGACTATGATGTAATGACTAGTATTTCTTTTCTGGTCTAGTCTATTTGGTGTTCTGTAGACTTCTTGTATGTTGATGGACATCTCTTTCTTTAAGTTGGGAAATTTTTCTTCTATGATTTTCTTAAAAATATTTTCCGGTCCTTGGAACCTGGAGTCTTCTTTTTCATCTATTCCTATTATTCTTAGGTTTTGTCTTTTCATGGCGTCCTTGATTTCTTGGAAATTTTGTGTTTGGGATTTTTCTGATTTTACATTTTCTTTGAGGGAGGAATCAATTTCAGCAAGTGTATCTTCAGCTCCTGAGATTCTCTCTTCCATCTCTTATATTCTATTGGTAATGCTTACTTTTGTGGTTCCTGATCTTTTCTCTAAGTTCCCCCTCTTCCAGGTTTTTCTCTGTGATTTCTTTATAGCTTGTAATTCTGTTTTCATGCTTTGTACCATTTCCTTCATCTGATTGAATGTGGCTCCTATGTTTTTGTTTGTTTCCTTTCTATATGTCTCTATTTGTTCCTCTGCGTGTGCAGTTATATTCTTCTGTATTTCTTTGAGAGCTCTGTTCATTTCCTCTTTTTGTTCCTTCTATTAACTGCATAAGCATAGCTTTAACATCATTTTCCTGTGTTTCTACTGAATTAAAATATACATTGATTTCGGGTGTTGCTCGTGGGACCATGGTGTCCTGATTTTTGTTAGCTGAGTTCTTACATCGACCTTTGGCCATTTGCTTATATGTAACCAAGGAACTGTTTGTTCCTTGATTCTTGAACTTCAGACTGGAACCATCTTTCTCTGTTGTCTGGAGTATTCTTCAGAAAGATCAGTGAGGTCCAGTGGTTTGAGAGTGTATGTTGTTTCAGTTGTACCTGAGGGAGGAAAAGTGGCTGGTGGAGTGTCATTGTTGCAGGGATCGTAAGTGTGTGTGTGTGTGCATGCGCATTAGAGAGTGCAGGTGCTTGGGATATAGAGGTTGGGAGCAAGCACAGGAAGGGTTGTGGATGATAGCATGGTTAGCAAGAGCATATTGCAAGTGCAAAGCGCCTGCACATGTTTCCAGAATACCCAGTGGTCTTCAATCTGTGGCGGGCTCAGCAGGCTGGACTCTGAGGTCTGTGGCTGACACTGCTGGCGGGACATGTACTCTGTTGTGAGCTCTGTGTGCTCAGCCCTGTGCTCTGTGCTAGAAGCTGTGAGCACCACAGGCTGGTCGCTGCTCTTTTCCAGAGGCTTGGCACTTCACTCTGGGCCAGAAGCTGTCTGTTCCTGTCTGAGATGGCAACTGGGGGTGCCACTCTGGTCCAGAGACTCTGGGCTCCGATCTGGGCTGGCAGCTATGTGTCCCCTTCTGGGCCAGAGGCTGTGTGCTGATCTCTGGGCTGGCAACTAAGGGCTCCATTCTGGGTTGGAAGCTTGGCGCCTTACTCTGAGCCAGAGGCTGTGCGCCTCGGTCTGGGATGGTAGCTGGGGGCACCTCTGTCTGGTCCAGAGACTGTGTGTTCAGGTCCAGGATTGCAGCTCCATGCAGCGCGGGAGGCTGTGTGCTCAGATCTAGGCAGACAGATGTGAGCCTCCCAGTCACCCAGACCTTTTCCAGGGATTGACTGGGTAACCTGAGGACTGTCCCACTTGATTTCCTCACCATAGGATTTCCTCTCACCTGGCAATCACAAACGCTCGTGGTTTAGGTCCCAGAGTTCAGTCTCCTGATCCCTGATCCTTGTGCTGACACTGCTATCCTACTCCTCAGACACAGTGTCCTCCCAGGGCCGCCATTTTGGATTCCATCCTTTATTTATTTATTTTTTATTAATTACACTTTATTCACTTTGTATCCCCCGTGTAGCTCCCTCCTCCCTCTCCTCTCAAACCCTTCCTTCCTCCTCCTTTTCCATACATTCCCCTCCCAAAGTCCACTGATAGCAGAAGTCTTCTTTTCCTTCCTTCTGACCCTAGTCTATTAAGTCTCATCAGGAGTGGCTTCCTCTGTGGCCTGGTAAGGCTGCTCCTCCCTCAGGGGAAGATAATCAAAGACCAGGCCAATCAGTTCATGTCAGAGGCAGTCCCTGTTCTCATTACTATGGACCCGGCTTGGAAACTGAACTGCCATGGGCTACATCTGTGCAGGGGTTCTAGGTTATCTCCATGCATGATACCTGGTTGGAGTATCAGTCTCAGGAAAGACCGCTGTGCTCAGATTTTTTGGTTCTGTTGCTCTCCTTGTGGAGCTCCCATCCTCTCCAGATCTTACTATTTCCCACTTCTTTCATAAGATTCCCGCACTCTTCTTAAAGGTTGGCCATAAGTCTCAGCATTTGCTTTGATAGTCTGCAGAGCAGAGCCTTTCAGAGGCCCTCTGTGGCAGACTCCTAACTTGTTCCCTGTTTTCTCCTTCAATTTACATCCTGATCTTAGCTCATTCCCTCATGTCATCTCAGTCACACCCTCACGCACACTTCCCCCCTTATTCCTCTCTCTTAGTTCTCAGAAAGGGAGAGCCCTCCTCTACTACCAACTGACCCCATCCTAACAAATATCATCAAGTCTGGCTGCATCCTTTTCCTCTGTGGCCTGGCAAGGCCACATTGCCCAGGGAAGTTATAGAGGAGTAGACCACATAGTTCATGTCAGAGACAGCCCCTGCTCACCTTACTAGGAAATCCACATGGAGAATGAACTGCCTATAGGCTACATGTGAGCAGGGGGCCTACATCCATCCTTCCTCCACTCCACCATGGTCCTTCCCTAGCACACTGATAGTGAAGGTTCTTATACCCTACTATCTGACCCTAGTCTATCTGGTCTCATCAGAAATATCTGGAGCCTCTTTCTCTGTGGCCTTGTTAGTCCACCTCTCCAGGGGTAGTTGATCAAGAGCAGGCCATTGAGTCCATGTCAGACACAGGGTATGCTCCCCCTACTAGGTCCTGCAGTGACTGATGAAACAAGTAAGGACCATGCATGGAATGGACCTAGACCCTCTGCTCAGATGTAGCACATAGGCAGCTTGGTCTTATGTACTTCTTTTTTTTTTTTTTCTTACAGTAATGTGATTTTTTTTTTAATGTCAAAAAAAAAACACTGGCTAAAAGACAGCCTCTTCAACAAAAGGCACTGGGAGAAATTAGATATCCACATGTACAAAAATAAAATGAGATCCTTACCTCTTACCCAGCACAAACGTCAACTCCCAAAGTATCAAAGTCCTCAGTGTAAGGCTGAAATCATGAAAGTTCTACAGATAAAAAAGTAGCTTCAGTTTTCATTATATAGGTTTTTCATTTCCTTCATTAGGTTTATTCCAAGGTTTGTCTG
>CM053758.1:40274046-40295698 GCA_028658305.1 Pachyuromys duprasi | reverse complement strand
GAGGGCTGCTCTGGTGACCTTCAGGAGACAGAGCCAATGGAAACACCCCATAGGCAAGAACTTGCTAAGATTCCATACATTCCTGCTTTAAATCAGCTGCTCCTGCTTCCATCAGCAGAAATTTACAGATCAGATTTCCTTGTATCTCTTTGACTTTGAATTTCTACTGATTTTTCATAAGCATTTTGTTCCCAACAATCACTTCAGACAGTTAGGAATGGTGAATCTTCAAGATCTAGCTATATCACTTCTAGGCATATGTCCAAAATATGCTCACGTACCCAACAAGGACAATTGTTCAGCCATGTTCATAGGAGCTTTATTCATAATAGCAAGAACCTGGAAACAACCCAGATGTCCCTCCATGGAGGAATAGATACAGAAATTGTAGTTCCTCTACACAATTGAATACTACTCAGCAATTAAAAACATGGAAATCCAGTTAGACCAGCACAAATTTTTGAAGATGCTGGTTTTTTGTTTGTTTGTTTGTTTTTTGTTTTTTGTTTTACATTGAATGGTTTTGGCATCTTTGTCAAAAAGTCAGGTGTCCATAAGTGTGTGGATTTATAGCAGTGTCTTCTATTTGATTCCATTGATCCATCAATTTCTATGCCAGTACCATGCAGTTTTTAATATTGTTGTCCTATAACACAGCTTGACATAAGGGATGGAGATACCTCCAGAAGATTTTTTATTGTAGAGAATTGTTTTAGAAATTCTAGGTTTCTTGTTATTCCATATGAATTTGAGAATTTTTCTTTCAAGGTCTGTAAAGAATTGTGTTGGTAATTTGATGGGAATTGCATTGAATCTATAGATTGCTTTTTAGTGAGAGAGGCAAATTTAGCTGGATCTTGAGGAAGCTCTATTTGGCCTGCTCTTTGATCACCTACCCCTGAGGGGAGAGCATCCTTGCCAGGTCACAGAAGAAAACATGTCAGCCATTCCTGATGAGACTTGATAGACTAAGATCAGAAGGAAGCTTATATTGTATTGGGTTCCCTTGCTACTCCTCAAATGCTTGGAAATTTTAGCTCTTTCTCTCTTTGTCTCTCTCTTTCCATATACTTCATCAATCCACCTCTTATTTTGCCCTCCCCACTTGATCCTCCATTTTGAGATCCCTTTTTCTGTCCATAGGTATCTATTCTTTTTCTCTTTTCTAGCGGACTATTTATCTACCATCTTGTCCTTTAGTCTATATCTATCCTCTGTGATTTTAATGATTATATATCGCTAACTATTAACTTAAAAATAATATACACATGTGAACAAATACATAGTATATTTCTCTTTCTGGGTCTGGAACACGTCACTTGGGGTGATTTCTTTATCTATTTTTATCGTTAAGTACAAATTTCAGGTTCGTGGTTTATTACATTGGGGAAATGTCCCACATTTTATTTATCCATTCTTCTATTCAGGGACATCTAGGTTATTCTAATTTCTCAGTCTCATAAATAGAGCATCAAAGAATATGGTTAATTCAGTCTCTATGATAGGATGAATCATCATTTTGGTAAATCTCTAGAGTGATATAGCAGGATCTTGAAGTAGAATGATTCACATTTTCCTTATGAAAAGCCAATATTTTTCCATAGTTGCTTTGAAAAACTTCAACCCACCATCAATAGATGAGTGTTCCCTTTACTCCATATTCTTACCACTATAAGCTATCAGTGAGACTGATTTGGGCCATTATAACATATTACAATATCCCCGCAAGGAGGACTATAAGCTTTAAGGTGAACCTGTATTCACCAAATTGCTTTTGATAATAAGATATATCACAAAAATAGCAAGCAGACTAATGGAGACAAAGCAGAGTGGAAAAATTCTACAAAGGTGTAATATAATATGAAAGGAAAGATATCATTCAGGAAAATTATATTATTGGTTCAGTGTTCTGGTATAAGAGAGGACAAAGTTACTAAAAAAAGTTTTAATATATGGGAAACTCAGACATGTTACTGATTATTCTATTGGTACACACAACATTTTCATAAATTATTTTTTAATAATTTTCATTTTTATATTAATCACAGGTTATTTATTTTTTATCCCATCCGTAGCCTCCTCCTTCATTGCCTCCCAATCCTACCCTCCCTCCATCATCTCCTCCCTGCCCCTTTCCAAGTCCATTGATAGGGGAGGTCCTCCTTCCCTTCCATAAATTGTACAGCAAGATTTAAGAAAAAAACCCTGTTATTACCCCTGCCAGATTGTTCCAAACTGCCTGTTTGTCCCTCAGAAGTCCCACAAAGAACCTGCTGCATTGAGTCAACAGTGTGAGCCAGAACTCACCACACTGTCCATTTTAAACAAGAGACAAATATTTTAATAAGACTTTGCTGTTGACTGTATTGATCCATCCTGGACTGAATTAATATGTTATATGTTTTGTCATACTCAGGAAATTCGGAAGAGCCAGAGAAGAATTTGAAGTCACAAAAGCAGATGATTGTGGTTGACTTATTGATGTGAAAGTGAAGCTTAAGAGAATATTAATCATGTTTTTAGTGTGCGAACAATATTTTAAGTTATTTCCTTTGTAAAAAAAATCTGAAATGTTTAAGAGTAGTTACTCTATTACCCAGAGTTGTGTAAATTTCCAAAACATATACATCCTTATTCAATTACCTTTTTCATATATTCTTCTCTGTCCCTTCGTGTGTGTGTGTGTGTGTGTGTGTTGGTCTGAGTATCCTTACTTCACTCCTTCTCTCTGTTCCTTCTTCCTATCTTCATTGATCCTTCTTTATTTCTGAATTTGTATGAGTCTGCCTGTGACCCTCAAATAAAATATTAACTGTTACCTTTTTATATCAAATTGGTTTGATAACTCATATTTTGATAATTCTAGTAGAAGTAGTATTTATTCAGAGCTAATTGAATTTTGAGCTTTTTATTAAATACACAAACCAATGTTAGAAATATACAGGACATATTTTTATAAACATTAATAGTAAATCAAGTTTTAATATTGGTGTTTGTAATTGTGTTATTTAAATATCTAGTATATAGATCTTCCCAGTATAATAGAACAGTTGTATTTTATTTTTATTTTCAAATTAAAACATACTTGCGTTTCCCCACTTTTGTTTTCAGCACCGAAACCTTTCTGTATGTCACTTCTTTTTTTAAAGAAGTGATTAAGCAATATTTTATTATGCCGATGATTCCTATTTATTCTAAAGTTGATTACTGACCTCAATTAAAGACTCTGTGAGACTCCTCATTAGTATGTTAATGGAAATATGATAATAAAAAATGAATATTTCTTTCCTTTAGTGATCTCAGAATATCTAGTTCATTCTCAGATTCAAATTTTTCTTCCTTTCTTCCTTCCTTCTTTTCTTTCTTTCTCTTTCAAACAATTTATTCACTTTGTATCCTGTTTTTAGCCCCCTCCATTCCCTTCCAGTCCCACACACCCTCCTTCTCCTCCCCCTGTGCCCCTTACCTAGTCTACTGATAGGAGAGGACCTCCTCCTCTTCTTTCTGTCCCTAGCCTATCAGCTCTCATCAAGACTGACTGCATTGTCTTCCTCTGTTGCTTAGCAAGGCTGCACTCTTCAGGGAGAGATGATCAAAGAGCCAGCCACTGAGTTTATGCCAGAGACAGCCAGTGCTCTCATTACTAAAGAACCCAGTTGGAAACTGAGCAGGTGGTCTAGGTCCTCTCTATGTATGTTCCTTGATTGGAGTATGTCACTTCTTACATACTTTAAAGCTCACAGCCTTCTTTTTTGTTAATTGTTACTACATACATATATAAATTTAAGTGGATCCATACATCATACATTGGTAATATATTCTTCTCAATCTGTACAAGACAGTAAAATCATTAAAATTCCTTCAGGTAAAATGCCTTCTTCTAAAAAGCTCACCAAAAATATCACCATCAACAATATACTTATTGTGTTTTTTAAATGTGTGTTTATATTTGTTTAAGGATTATGAAAGATAAATAAAATAAATTTAACTTAACCATAAAAATGAGCAATAAAATAAAGTAATTTTCAATAGAATTAAGGTATAAGTAAGGTCAGGGTGCTTGGACACAGACTTATGTCAACACATCAAGAGGCTTAGGGGCCATGAATTGAATCTGTGTTTTCATGATGAGCATGCCAGTTTTTCTGTTCACCTTTCTAGTAAGCCTTCACTTACTCTTGCACTCATCCTCATCCACAGACATCACCAGTTAATGAAGATGCTAACAAGCAAAATCTTACTGAATCAGAGGTTTACAGTAAGTACATCCAGAAAGAGTCTAGGGTCTTTTAGAAGTCAATACTTTGTGGAAAGGTTTTGAGGTCATTTCTACATACAATTTGTAACATTTTTGGATCTGGTTAATATTGATATACACTTAGTATCCAAATAACTGCATATAGTAATTTAGAGGGACCATGCAAAACAACAATAACAAAAAAAAAACAAAAATAAATAACTACTTACCACAAAAGAAAATTTGATTACACCTTAAAGTTTATATGTCTAAGCAAAACCAGTCATTTGCATGTTACTTTAAGGGTAAGTGCAATGTTTGCATTATTTAAAAGTAAAGACACAAGTCTGAAATTTGCTATATTTTGAAGCTTTGATTTTGTTTAAAGCCTACGTTCAGCATTTTTATAGTTTATGTTCTACTATGTTTTCTTGATTTTTCAAAAAGATAAAAGTACGTTTTACATCCAGTCCATCTGACATCTCTCTTATTCTGCCCCATAGTGCAGAGTGAATAGTTTTAGAATTACTTTGAAGAAATGTGTACTCGTGTAAACCATTGCATGGTTAATACATACTTCCAATAACTTGTCATGATATTTTATGTATTCTGGACAATATAAACTCATTCGTTGTTTGATTTAAAATATGTTTCTCCATTTATTGAGATGTATGTCTACATGTTATCGTTTCTGAGTTTCTTTGTTTTCCGTTATTTTGTTTCTAATCATTTTGAAACCATGTGAGGGAGGGAAAGTTGTGAATAACTGCAGGCAAACTCTTATGGGTTATCTATGCAGTTTTCATTAAGAATAATATCATCTATTTGATAGTTTTCATGTCTAAATCTGCCTCCCATGGGTAAACATTCCTGTAGCAAACATGCTCCTAAAGGTTTTAAAAACATATCAACTTTTCCAGGGTTTATATTTATTCTCGTTCTTCTTTGAATTTGCCAGTGGAAAAAGTGAATGAGGAAAAAATGGATATAAAAGTTTGGATTGGATGGATTATGTTTTCATGGAGAAGGTCAACTGTGCCTAGAACATTAGTGCAATTATTTTTAAGAATATTGATCCAAGAGCCACTTTACTGTATGCAGCTAAACAGGGAAGTATGCTGAGCAAATCTAAGAAGGAGGTGTTCATAAGGCAATATGCTCAGTCAACAAATATCCTGGAAGGAAAAAGCTCTGGTTGACAGTTTTTAATGTATGCAATCACAATCACACGTTTACCATAGTAAGTCTTTTCCATCACTCTGAACCTCACGCAAGCTTTTCTTTTTTTTTTTCTGTTCTTTTTATTTTTATTTTTTCATTTATTACAATTTATTCTCTTTGTATCCCAGCTGTAGCCCCCTCCCTCACTCCATCCCATGCCTGTCCTCCCTCCCTCTTCTCTCATGCCCTTCCCCCAGTCCACTAATATGGGAGGTCCTCCTCCTCCTTTTCTCTCTAATCCTAGCCTATCAGGTCTCATCAGGATTGGTTGCAGCATTGTCTTCCTCTGTGGCTTGTTAAGGCTGCCCACCCTCTTCAGGGGAAGGTGATCAAAGAGGCAGCCACTGAGTTCATGTAAGAGACAGCCCTTGCTTCCCTTACTAGGGAACCCACTTAGAGATTGAGCTGCCATAGGCTACATCTGTGCAGCGGTTCTAGGTTATCTCTCTGCATGGCCCTTGGTTGGAGTATCAGTCTCAGAAAAGACCTTTCCAATTCCATGTGGATGATGTATGTGTTTCATTCATATTATAAAGAAAACACATTCACATCACAATCAATCCACATTTTTCAAAATGTATTTTGTTGTTTTGCTAAAGGTGAATTAATATGTTTTTGTGTACATTGTACAGGATTGTACACACATTTAAATGTGGTTCTAGAGTCTGTTAATCTATGTCAGCTGTATCCCTATATTTTTCTATATTAAAGTTCTGAGATTGAATTTCTTACTGAAGTTCAGTTGTTTTGTGTTAACCAGCTGTATAACTTCTGAAGTAACTCTTTATTAATTTATCTATTTTATCCATTTTTATATCCCGATAATAGCCTCCTCCTTCATCTGCTCCTGGGCCCACCCTTCCTTCCCTAATTTCTCTTCATCCACAGAACAGAGGAGCCCTCCACCCATACCATTGTACCCTAGCTTATCAAGTATTATCAGGACTACCTACATTCTTTTACTCTCTAGCCTGGCAAGGTTGTTCTACCAGGGAGAAGTGATCAAAGAGCAGGCAACAGAGTAATGTCAGAGACAGCTCCTACTTCTCTTATTAGGGAACCCACATGGACACTGAGATGTTTACCAGCTATAGCTGAACAGGGGTTCTAGGCCCTATCCATGCATAGCCCTAGACTGCTGCTTCCATTGCCTGCAAATACATGATTACTTCTAATACCTGAATAGTATTTAATTGTGTACCACAAATTCTGTATCCATTCCTTAGCTGAGGGACATCTATATTCTTTCCAGTTTCTGGCTTTTACAAATTAAGCTGCTATAAACATAGGTGAGCAAATGTGCTTGGTTTATGGTGGAGCATCTTTGGGGTATATGCCCAGTAGTGGTAGGATTGGGTCTTGAGGTAGAAATGATCCCAAATTTTCTAAGAAATTACCAGACTGATTTCTAGAAAGGCTGTAAAATTTTGCACTCCCACCTCAGTGGGGGAGTGTTCCCTTGTCTCCACATCCTCACTAGCATGTGTTGTCATTTGAAATCTTGATTTTAGTCATTCTGATAGGTGTACGATGGAATCTCAGACAGATTTTGATTTGCCTTTCCCTCTTAAGTAAGGACATTGAGTATTTCTTTAAGTGTTTCTCAGCCTTTTGAATTTCCTCTGGCTGTCTCTGACATGAACACAGTGGCTGGCTCTTTGATCACCTCTCCCTGAGGAAGTGGAGTGCAGCCATACCAGGCCACAGAAGAAGATAGTGCAACCAGTGTTAATGAGACCTGGCAGCCTAGGGTCAGAGAGAAGCAGAGGAGGACTTCCTCTATCAGTGGACTAGGGGAGAGGCATAGGAAGAGAAGAAAGAGGGAGGGCAGGCATGGGAGGGGATGAGGAAGGGGGCAACAAAAAAAAGAAAAAGAAAGTAAAATAAAAAAGATACAAAGTGAATAAAGAATAATTAATAAAAATATAAATAAAAAGAGTTATCTGCTTAGCTCTGTTACCTACTTGTACAGGAATTATTTTGTTTGTTGGTGTTTAATTTCTTTAGTTATTTATATATTAACCCTCTGACAGATGTAAGGTTGTAGAAGACCTTTTTCCAGCCTCTAGAATGTCATTTTCTTCTGCTGACAGTATCCATGGTTCACAGAAGATTCTCAGTTTCATGAGGTGACATTTATTAACTGTTGATCTTAGAGCCTGAGCTGCTGGTGTTCTGTTCAGAAACGTGTCTCCTGAATCAATGAGTTCAGGCTGTTTCCCATTTTCTCCTCTAGCAGATTTAGTGTATCTCTTTTTATGTTGAGGTCTTTAATCCATTTGGACTTGAAATTTGTGCAGGTGATAAAGATGGATATAATTGCATTTTTTCTAAGTGTATATATCCATTTAGACCACCACCATTTCTTAAAGGTACTTTCTTTTTTCCATGGTATGGTTTTGGCTTCTTTTTGTCAAAAACCAAGTTTTCATAGGTATGTGTTTTTTTTTTCTTTCTGGGCATTCAGTTCAATTCCATGTATTCACCTGTCGGTTGCTATGTCAATACCAAGAAGTGTTTCACTATTTTAAAGGGTGCTGTTCCCCAAATTTCTTTCTCAGCTATTTTGTCTTTGATTTACAAGAAGGCTTCTGATTTTTGAGTTAATTTTGTATCCAGGAATGTTGCTAAAGGTGTTTATCAGCTGAAGGAATTGAATTTTTGGGTCATTCATGTATGCTATCATATCATCTTCAAATAGTGATACTTTGATTTCTTCCATTCCAATTTGTATCCCTATGATCTTTTTTAGTTGTCTTATTGCTCTAGCTAGAACATCAAGTACTATGTTGAATAGATATGGAGAGTGTAGGCAGCCTTGCTTTGTCCCTGATTTCAGTGGGATTGCTGTAAGTTTCTCTCCATTTAATTTGACGTTAGCTATAAGCTTGCTGTATATTTTCTTTATTATGTTTAAATATGTGCCTTGTATCCCTGATCTCTCCAACACTTTAAACATGAATGGGTGTTGGATGCTTTTTGTCATCTAAGGAGATAATCACGTGGTTTTTTTTCCTTCAGTTTGTTTATATGGTTATTACATTGATGGAATTCTGTATATTGAATGACCCCTGCATGCCTGGGATGAAGCCTTTTTCGTCATGGCAGATATTATCTTTGATGTGTTCTTGATTCGATTTGTGAGTATTTTATTGAGTATTTTTGTCACAATGTCCATAAGAGAGACTGGTCTGAAGATCTCCTTTTTTGGTTGGGTCTTTGTGTGGTTTAAGCATGAAGGAGACCATGGCTTCATAGAATGAGTTTGGTAATGTTCCTTCTGTTTCTGTTTTGTGGAAGAGTTTGAAAAAGAATTAGAGTTAGCTCTTCCTTAAAGGTCTGGTAGAATTCTGCACTGAAACCAGATGGCACTGGGCATTTTTTGGAAGGGAAACTTTTAATGACTGCTTCTATTTCCTCGGAGAATATAGGATTATTCAGTCTATTTACCTGAACATGATTTAATTTTGGTAATGGAATCTATCCAGAAAGTTGTCCATTTCATTTAAATTTTCAAATTGTGTGGCATATAAGCTTTTTTTGTAAGACTTAATGATAGTTTAGATTCCCTCAATGTCTGTTGTTATGGCATGGTTTTCATTTCTGATTTTCCTGATTTAAATAGTTTTTCTATGCCTTTTAGTTAGTTTGGATAAGGGTTTGTCTGTCATGTTGATTTTCTTAAAGAACCAGATCTTGGTTTCATTGATTCTTTGAATGGTTTTATTAGTTTTTAATTTATTGATTTCAGCCCTGAGTTTGATTATTTCCAGCCATATATTCCTCTTGGGTGTGTCTCCTCCTTTTTTTAAATAGGGCTTTCGGGTGGGCCATTAAGTTTCTTCTTGAAGGAACTTACTGCTATGAATTTTCCTCTTAGCATTGCTTCTATTGTGTCCATTGAGTTTGGGTATGCCGTGCCTTCATTTTCATTGAATTCTAGGAAGTCTTTAGTTTCTTTATTTCTTCCCTAACGTAACTGTCATTGAGTAGCAAGTTGTTCAGTTTCCATGTATGTGTAGACTTTTCACTATTTCTGTTCTTTTTGAGGTCCAGCTTTAGTCGATGGTGGTCAGATAGGAGACAAGGGATTATTTCAATCTTCTTGTATCTGCTGAGGCTTGTTTTGTGACCAACTCTATGGTCTATTTTGGAGAAGGTTTCAGAAGATACTGAAAAGAATATATGTTCTTTTGAATTTGGGTACAAAGTTCTATAGATATCTATTAGGTCCACTTGTTTTAGGACCACTGTAAGTGCACTTATTTCTCTATTTTGCTTCTGTCTAAATGATCAGTCCCTTGTTGAGAGTCGGGTGTTGAAGTCTCCCACTATTAAGGTGTTGGGATTGATGTGCAATTTAAGCTTTAATAATGTTTCATTTCCAAATGTAAATTCTCTTGTATTTGGGGCATAGGTTCAGAATTGTGATGTGCTCCTGGTGGATTTTTCCTTTAATAAGAATGAAGTTCCCCTCCTCATCTTTTGTGATTACTTTCAGTTGAGAGTCTCCTTTATTAAATATTAGGATTGCTACCCTAGCTTGTTTTCTAGGTCCATTTGCTCGAAAAACATTTTTCCAGCCATTTACTCTGAGGTACTGTTTATCTTTGTTGCAGAGGTATTTTTCTTGGATGCAGAAGAATGTTGGATCCTGTTTCTGGAACCATTCGGTTAGTCAGTGTCTAAATTTTTATTGGAGAGTTGAGTCCATTGATGTTAATAGCATATAGTGCTCAATGGATGTTAGTTTATTTTATTGTGGAGTTGGCAGTGCTACTGTGTTCCATTGCTTGTTTTCTTTTAATTTTTTGTTGTGAAGTTATCTATATCCAATGTTTTCTTGGGTATAGTTGTTTTTGGTGGATTGGAATTTTCCTTCTAGTATCTTCCATAAGGTTGGGTTCCTGTGTAGATACTGCTTAAGTTTATTTTTGTCATGGAATTTTTTTTTTCTCCATCTATGTTGATTGAAAGCTTTCCTGGGTATAGTAGTCTGTGTTAGCATCTGTGGTCCCTTAAAGTCTGCATGACATCTTCTGGCCTCAGGCCCTTCTGGCTTTCATAGTTTCTATTGAGAAGTCTGGTATGATTCTGATAATTCTACCTTTATATATTATTTGGCCTTTTTCCTTGTTGCTTTTAATATTTTTTCTTTGTTCTGTAGATTTAGTGTTTTGACTATGACGTGAAGTGAGGAGTTTCTTTTCTGGTCTAGTCTATTTGGTGTTCTGTAGCCTTCTTGTAATTTGGTGGACATCTCTTTCTTTAAGTTGGAAAATTTTTCTTCTATGATTTTCTTGAAAATACATGATTTTCAAGACTTTGGGGTCTGAAATCTTCTTTTTCATCTGTTTCTATTATTCTTAGATTTCATCTTTTCATGGCAACCTTTATTTCTTGAATGCTTTTTATTTGGGATTTTTCCAATTTTACTTTTTCTTTGAGAGAATTATCAATTTCAGCAAGTGTATCTTCAGCACCCAAGATTCTCTCATCCATCTCTTGTTCTCTATTGGTGATGCTTTCTATTGTGGTTCCTGATCTTTTCTCTAATTTCTCCCACTCTCTGTTTCTGTTTTCTTTATTGATTCTAATTTTGTTTTCATGCCTTGAACCATTTCTTTCATTTCTGTGAATGTGGATTCCTTCCTTTCTATGATGGTCTCTATTCTTTTGTTCTTTTCCTCTCTATATGCCACTAATTGTGCTTCTACTTGTACCTCTATTTGTTTGATTGTATTTGCCTGTATTTCTTTGAGAGCTTTGTTTGTTTTTTTCTTTATTTGCCTCCATTTATGTGGCTATTTCTTTGAGAGATTTTTTTCATTTCCTCTTTTTGTGCCTGTAATAACTGGATAAGCAAAGCTTTAAAATAATTTTCCTATGTTTCTGATAAATTGGAGTGTCCATTGATTTGGAAGTTGCTGATGAAGCCATGATGTCCTGATTTTTTGTTGGATGTGTTCTTATGCCGACCTCTGGCCATTTGCTTATCTGTAACTTTCACTATTTGTTCCTGGAGCCTGTACTTCAGACTGGGTCCATCTTTCTCTTGTATCTGGAGTATTCTTCAGGAAGATGAGAGAGGAACACTGATTTGAAAATGTGTGTTGGCATTTCAGCTGTACCTAATTGAGGAAGATCCACAGGCACTGATGCACAAATGTGTGTGAGCAAGAGTGTGCATGTGAGTGGAAGTGTACCTTGAAGGACAGGGTGCTAGAGAATGCTGATGCCTGGAATATGGGGTAGAGGGAGGGTACAGACACAGGAGTTTGTGTGGGTGCTGGCCCTGTTTTCTTGTGCAATGTGCATGTGTAGATACCCTGAATACCTTAATGGCTTAAAGGCCTGTCATACTGTCCTTCTGATATTCAGATCTCTCTGGGCTCCAGGAGTTTTTTGCTTGTACTCCACTTGGTAGACCCACAGAAAAAGGGCTTCAGTGTTGAAAATGCTGTTGCAAGAATCCCTATGTTCCCCACAGTGGGGCAGTAGGTGGGAGGGATCCAATGCATAGCTATTAGTGTAGAGGGACCCTGGATATGGGACTCTGCATGCACTCACCTGAAGGCACACTCACTCTCTAACAGGTCTAATCGAAAAGCAGAGGTATTCCCCCTGTTCTCTACTCTCAGAATTTGTCCTGGTGGGGCAACTGTGAGTGTAGGAGATCCTTCAGCTCAGTGGTGCTGCCTCAACAGAACTGGGAGGCTGCGATAGAAGTCCACTGGGAGTCCTGCCACCACAGCTGAACTGGGAGGCTGCTGGTACAGATGCCTGCTGGGTGGCCCTGGGGATCCCTATAGCTGTTTGTGGACCTGGGTGGCCCGTACAGCAAGCAGCCTACCACTGAGGTACTGGGAGGCTTGCTTTCTCTGTCTCAGATGGCAAGCAGGGATTTCTGTGCAAGGAGCAGTGGGCACAGAGGGTTGCCTCCCCTGAATGCCACGGTATGTATATTTGCCACTCTCAGTCCCCAGAGAAGTCTGCAGGTGACCTGGATCCAAATGATCTCAGATCAAGGGTTTTCCTCTCTTGCACAGGAATCCTCAATATCAATGTTTTGCCTTCTGTTGCCCCTCTTATCACCAATTTCGGAGTCCCTCAGATATATTGTGTGCTCGTTGCTGCCATCTTGGATCCCCATAGTCTGTTTCTTATATGCAGCAGAATGATGGTCTCATTTAGGAATACATTTTGTTGGTCTGTGTGTTTTTTTGGAGAGCTGAGTCCTTAGATATTGAGGAATATTAATGACTAGTGACTGTTATTTCCTCTTATTTTAATGTCAGTTGTGGTGGAGTGTGTGCTTATCTACTTTTGTTTTTTTCTGTAGTGAATTTATTTTTTATTTATTTATTTATTATTTATTTTTTTATTTTATTTTTATTTATTCATTTATTTTTTATTCTGTGCTTCTTTCGGTGTAGTTGAGTTCCCCAAGTGGGAGTTTTTCTTCTTGTATCTTCTAGTAGGGCTAGGTTTGTTTATAAATATTGTTTAAATTTGATTTTGTCATGAAATATCTTGTATTTTCCATCTATGGTGATTCAAAATTTTGATGGATAGAGTAGTCTGGACTGAGCACTGTAATCTGTTAGGGTTTGCAAAATATCTGTTCTGTCCCTTATGGCTTTTACAGTCTCTGCTCAGAAGTCAGGCATGATTCTGATAAGCTTGCCATTATATGTTACTTGGGGGTTTTCCTTGCAGCATTTAATATTTGTCTTTGCTCTGTATATTTGGTCCTTTGATTATCATGTGGTAGTAGAATTTTTCTTTTCTGGTCTAACCTATTTGATGTTCTATAGGCTTCTTGTATAATTATTAGAATTTCTTTCTTAATATTGAGGAAAATTTCTTCTTTGATTTTGTTGAAAATATTTCTGGTCCTTGGAGCCAGAAATCTTCTCTTTCTTCAATTCCTGTTATTCTTCGGTTTTTTTTTTCTTTTCTTTTCATGGTTTCCTTTATTTTTTATATGTTTTATTTCAGGAATATTTTGAATTTAACATTTTCTTTGACATTGATTTTAAGATTCATTGATTTTACACATTGTCTTCTACACTTGAAATCATTTCCTCCATCCCTATTATGTTTGTGATGCTTACCTCTATAGTTCCTATTTTCCTCCCTAAGTTCCACCTCTCCAGGAATTTTTCAATTTGTGCTTTCTTTAATGTTTCTATTTCCACCTTCAGATATTGTACCATTTTCCCTTTTTTCTGTTTGTTTGTACTTTCCTATATTTCGTTTAGTGATTTATTTATTTCCTCTCTTAAGGCCTCAATCTATTTTACTGTGCTTTAATGTGTTTCTTTACAGATTTTGTTTGTTTCCTCCCTTATTCACTTCACAAGCATAAATTTAAAGTCATTTTCTTTTTTAAAGATGTATTAAAGATGTATTTATTACTTATACAGTATTCTTCCTGCATTTTCAGACAAGAAGAGGATACCAGATCTTATTATAGATGGTTTTGAGCTACCATGTGGTTGCTGGGAATTGAACTCAGGGACTTTGGAAGAACAACCAGTGCTCTTAACCTCTGAGCGATCTCTACAACACTAAAGTCATTTTCTTGTGTTTCAGTTCTGATAGGGTATTCAACTCTGCTTGACTCAGAATAACTGGGTCCTGGAAAGCCATATTGTTTTGGATTTTGTTGATATGTTTTTACGTGATTCTTTTATCTGGTTGTCCCTGGCCTTGGCTGTTGGATCCTGTTGCCTACTAGAGTTCTTGGCAATGCAGGAAGGGCTTTGGACAGGAAGATGGATGTCCTGCAGGAATCCTTTTCGGATTGGTGGGAATGACTGTGGACTGGTGGGTAGATCTCAGAGACTTGCCTGAGGCTCTCCTCAGATGTGTGATCCTGGGTTCCAAGTAAATTCTTCAGGAACCCAGGGATCCTCCAGTTGCCAAGGGAAGTTCTAGAGTCAACTGTCCCACTACTGGCTTTCCTGCTTCAAGTTAGAGAGCCCAGGCATTGTGATCAGACATTTGGCTTGCTAGGAACAGCCTTTATAGACAACCAGTGAGCTCAGAGGTTCTTCTGGTCTCCATAGGGAGGAGATTTGAGCTTTGGTGCAGTGTCTGGGGTTGCTTCTTTGGTTCTTGAACATTAGGAGGCCCAAGGTTGTAGCTATGCAACCAGAAAGGTGAGAGTAGGGCCCATGTTTGGAACCTGGAGCTGCAGGTACCAGGAAAGTGTCCATGGATGGTGAAGGTGGGCCTTCAGGTTTGGTACCAGAAGGTATCCACTGGTACCAGAAGGTATCCACTCAACAAATGGTGAAAGTAAGAATGTATGCCCAACGTTGTAGCTGCAACCACTGGTTCCATGAAGATATGCACAGACAGTGAGGTTGGGAGGGTAGTTTAGGGCTGTGGTTGTGCCAGACAGCAGCCCAGGAACATTTCCTGGATTAGCCAGATTATCTGAAGTTGGAACCTAGCTTTTCCCCATGGGATCTCTTCTCACTTGAGAAACACAAATGTTAGGGTTTTAGAGTCCATGGTGGGGTTTACAGGTCACTCTGCTCTCACAAGTGAGCTTGCTGTTCAGATACCCCATGTGATCAGCAACTGTGTTCCCCTGAAGAAACTCTTAATTCTCTCTATGCTAGAATATAGTCTTCAACATCTTATTCTTGATATTCCTATTTCTTTAGCTGGTTAATTTTGTCACTTATTGATATGCCTATAGAAACTATATTTTCTTTGCTATAGAATTATTTTGGAAATATTATTAGTATGTTTATTTATAAATGTGTGTATTAATTTGTTGCATAATTCAGTTATTAACCAATGATTTCATGCTAAATGATCAGATCAGGAATAAAAGAAGCAGGATAAGAGGAGGAGGAGCAAATGGAGAAGGAGGTGGAGCATGAACTTGGAAGGGGACACTCTCTGCTGATGACTCAGGCCTCAGTCTTCTCCATGATCCAAATCTACATTCATGGACTAAAAGATTGTGAGTAGTTGCCACATGGCTTTGACTGAATAGTCATATGTTCATTTGTTATGTACAATTAATACATAATAAAACATTAGTAAGTCTTAATTAGTATAAACTAAGAGTCAATTTATAAAGATGATTACACTTGAGGAAATGAGTTAAATTGGTAAACACTGTTATTTGACAAGCAGTCTCGGAAAACCAGTGTAGTATAATGTAGTGAACACTGTGTTTTGACAAGTAGTTTTGGAAGACATAATTTGTATAAATACCTTCTGTGGAATTGTTCCTGTTCTCGGGAATATTATCATAGTGAAATCCACAAATACTGTCTTTCCCAAATAATTATTTTCATATTTGGATGGAACCTGTTGCCTCATGTATTATTTTACCCTACTTCCATAAATTTGTATCTTCAGCCAATCAACTCAAATCATGGAAACACCATCTGAAGTATTCATTTGATATTCATATTCAGATGGATGGATTGATTGATTTTATTTAAACCAACTACATGCAATATGTACTGCTCCTCTGAATGTGGGTATGGGGCTATTCACTGGTACTTTGGCATCCTATAAAGAATAGAAAAGTGACTTTTTCTCTCCCATGTTTATACAATACACAAATTTATTCAGAATAACAAGATATCTATAAATGCTCCCCTGTTTCTTTGAAATTTTTAACTATGTTGATTTTGCAAAGTATTGATGCAAGTTATTATATGAGCTTACAGTATAATAGAAATTGCACGTACAGAAGCAATATTTAATATATATGCTGTATATTTTCTTTCTCTTACATTCTCTTCCTGTTCCTATTTTCCTTCTCCTCCATTTTGTTGCTGTATATAGATATTCAATCAATGGCAGAGTGGAGGAATCTTACAGAAACATAGGTAGATAGATGAGGCAAAAGTAATCTTGATGATATCAGAGATTATTATTACTGAAAAAAATATCTCTAGGGGAAATGAAGAGAAGACCCATGGTTATATTTCCAAACATGAGCAAAAAGAAAAACTTGGGATTCCCAGGGCACCTTTGAAACATATAACCTAGACTTGAGGCAGTTCCATTTACAACTAATATTGAAAATCCTTGTTAATTTGGCTTTCTTTGAGGCACAGTCTTTTTTCCTTTTCAGAACATGTTCTTAGCAATTATCTAGAGGGCCAGCATTGACTGCATCTCCTTTCTTGTACACTCATATAAGTTTTATACATCTTCTCAAGTTAATATATTAGCTTGTCAATAACTTGGGAAGATTTAGATGCTGCCATTACTGTCATGCTGTTTTGTGATCTCCTTCTTAATGAAGGAACAGACACAAACATGGCTAAGACAGTGTGGTCACTGAGTCAATTCTGCCCCCATCAATAGTAAAAATAAAATAAAATAAAATAAAGCATGAGAATTCTGCTCTGATTTATTTATAAAGTTGTATCTTTTATGGAAATAACTCCTCATTAACTCTGGAAGAGGAACATGGCTGAGAGTGGAGCCCAAGGAATTAATACTATTCCTGTATTGGTTAATATCAGGAATATTCCCCCATTGGATACAACTCGAAAGTGTCAATGTTGACAGTCACACTGTTCAATATCTTTTTATCTCACACTGAGATCCTACACCCATAAGCTCTGAATAGCTGAGATTAGCCATATAAATCAAGGCTGTTGGGCCAATGGGAACCATTCAGATTTCCATTTCTTCGACCTGAAATGGTGTTGAAGTTTTTTGATGTACTAAAAATAAATGATCCTATGTTTGCTTTTATAAAGGTTGGCAGGTCCTGGCATTCAATAGGAGGTGACTTCATTGAGTTAGGAAGGAAGGTTCTGATGCTGTGTAGAAAAACTTTGTAGAGAAATGATGGATCTAAGGACAATGTTTGCCCAGGAGTTAAAAGGCTACAAGAAGCTCACTGTAGCTCCAATAGAGAGGCATAAACATGCTTACTCAAAGTGTTACCAGCACAGTGCTGAAGCACAGCTGGGCACCTCTGTCTTTACTTTAATATGGTCACCATATGGGATGTAATGAATGCCTTCTGAGGAAGGGAAATGTTACAGCATGGGTTGTGTTTTATGTGCTGGAATCTCTGATGAACTTTATACACTTCCAGATGCCTACTCTACAGATGTGCCCTTTCTCTAATGCAGGCCCCTTCTATATTGTATGTGCAAATTATTAGAATTGTGAGGGAAATAATTAAGAGAGTATTCTATTATGATATTGGAAATATCGAAGAAAATGGTAATTAAAAATAGCAACAAAGACAATGCTGCGATTTAGTTGTACAAAGCTAGACAGGATATATGAAGTCCTGGGTTCACTCTGTAGCATTAGAAAATAAATTTATTTTGACCCAAGAAGACTTTACAAATTTCAAGCCTTGTGTCCCTATGTCTAAGATGTCTAAAACTTGAAAGCAGTTTTAATCTGCAGTTGTTCAAGACCATGTGTTAGAAAACTTTCTGCCAATAACAACCAGAGGCAATGAGAAATCAGTCTGCTTCCATGGGCAGTTAGAAACATTAAAACCCCAATGGCTATTGTTGAGGATGTTGTGTAACAAGCTCAAACACTCAACTGTTTTCAAATTTTATTTTATTAATTTCATTAAATTATTTTTTATTAATTGCAATTTATTCACTTTGTATCCCAGCTATAGCTTAATAGTATTCCATTGTGTAAATTTACCACAATTTCTGTATCCATTACTTGGCTGAGGGCATATGGAATTTTTCCAGATTCTAGCTATTATGAACAAAGCTGCTATGAACATGGTTGAGCAAATATCCTTGATGTATACCTGAGCACATTTTGGATATATGCCTAGGAATATATAGCTCGATCTTGAGGTAGCAATATTAATAATTTTCTGAAAAGCACCAGATTGATTTCCAAAGTGATTGTATAAGTTTACCTTATCACCAGTAATGGAGGAAGGTTCCCCTTTCTCCATAACCTCTCAAACATGTGTTGTCTCTTGAGTTTCTTGATTTTAGCTATTCTGATGGGTGTAAGGTAAAATCTCAGGGTCATTGTGATTTGCATTTTCCTGATAATTAAGGAAACTGAGTATTTCTTTAAGTGTTTCTCTACCAATATTCAATACTCCTTCTATTAAGAATTGTCTGCTTTCCTCTGTACCCCAGTGAGCCTAGCCTTTAACAACTGAGCCATCTCTCCAGCCCATGAATCAAAATTTTTATTTGGATTGCTTGATTTGTTGCTTTTTAATTTTTTGAGTTCTTTGTATATTAGGGATATTAGCACTCTGTCAGATATAGGGTTGTTGAAGATCATTTTCCATTCTGTAGGCTGTCATTTTTTCTGGTAACAGTGTCCTTTGCTTTGCAGAAGCTTTTTAATCTCATAAGGTTCCATTTATTGATTGTTGATCTTAGAGCCTGTGCTGTTGTTGTTCTGTTCAGGAAGTTGTTTCCTGTACCACTGAGTTCAAGGCTCTTTCCCACTTTTTCTGTGTCTGGTTTTATGTTGAGGTCTTTGTTCCATTTGGACTTTAGTTTTGTGCAGGGTGATAAGCATGAATCTATTTTTATTTTCTACATGTAGATATCCAGATAGACCACCACCATTTGTTAAAGATGTTATCTCATTTCCAGTGTATGAGTTTGGTGTCTTTGTTGAAAATCAAGTATATGTAGTTGTGTGGGTTTATTTATGGGTCTTCTATTCGATTCCATTGATTCACCATTCTGTTTCTATGACAGTACCATGCAGTTTTTATTACTGTTGCTTAATGTACAGCTTGAGTTAAGGGATGAATACACCTCCAGAACACCTTTTATTGTAGAGGATTGTTTTAGCTATTCTGGATTTCTCATTATTCCATATGAAGTTGAGAATTTTTCTTTCAAATTCTGTAAATAATTGTGTTGGTATTTTGATAGGAATTGCATTGAATCTGTAGATTGCTTTTGGCAGAATAGCCATTTTCACTATGTTAATCCTACTGATCCATGAGCATGAGAGATCTTTCCATCTTCCTATATCTTCTTCAATTTCTTTCTTCAGACACTTGTAGTGTTTTTTCAAACAGGTCTTTCACTTGCTTGGTTAGAGTCACACCAACCAAGGTACTTTATGTTATTAGTGGTTATTGTAAATGGTGTTGTTTTCCTAATTCCTTTCTCAGCCCTTTTGTCTTCTTATACAGGAGGACTACTGATTTTTTTAAGTTAGTTTTGTATCCATCCACTTTGATGAAGGTGTTTATGAGATGAATGAGTTCTCTGGTAGAATATTTGGCTCACTCATGTATACTAAAATATCATTTGTGAGTACTGATACTTTGACTTCTCCTTTTCTGATTTGTATCATCTTGATCTCCTTTAGCTGTCTTATTGATCTAGATAGGTCTTCAAGTACTATGTTGAAGAGACATGGAGAGAATTGATAACCTTGCCTTGTTGCTGATTTCAGTGAGATTGATTTAAGTTTCTCTCTATTTATTTTGGTGTTTGCTATAGGCTGCTGAATCTATGATTAGGTATGTGGCTTGTATACCTGATTTCTCCAAGACTTTAAACATGAATGGGTGTTGGATTTTGCTTCTAGAATTTAAGTGAGATATATTATTTTATTTCTTCATATAGCCTGTATTGTGTTCCTCTGACTATACAGCAGGCCTTTATCCTTTAGTTTTCATTGTACAATTAATGCGATTCAAATATTTCAACATTTCACTATCACTAGAATCTAGGCACAGGACTTATATTTTCAAATTATTCCATATTTGCTTACAATTTATGGTTTGAGTGAAAAAAATCAAAGCAGTTAATTACTCTATAGAGGTTTATTAATTGCAGAACTGAGGAGGTCCTCTCCAGTTGGTGGACTTGGAGGGGGCAGGGAGGAGATGAGGGAGGAATGGGGAGGGTGGGAAGGAATGAGGGAAAGGGCTACGCCTGGGATGCAAAGTACCTAACCTGTGATTGATATAAAAATAAAAAAAAAATTAAAAAATTAAAAAAAGTAATTCAACAACAACAACAAAGAAATTATTTAAGGTTACTGGAAATGGCATGAAAGAAATCATTCTCAGATTATCTTGTAAAAACCACAGAACACTGTATTAAGTATAAATACACACACTCCTTATTGTGGAATATGGAGAAGGAAAAGAAATTAAGCACTGAGGCTCAGAAATCAGATTGCTCTGTTCTAAATACTGTGGTGGCAGCTAGAGAGATGGCTCAGAGAATAAGAGCATGATCTGCTCTTCCAAAGGAGCAGGGTTCAATTCCCAGCACTGACATGGCAACTCAAAACTGTCTATAATGCCAATTTCAAAGGATCTGACACCGTCACACTAAATGCCCATAAAATGTTAAATAAATTATTTTAAAAAGAATACCTGGGGTGATTCTCCTTCTAAATTCTTGTTTGTGTATGTATGAGTTACTTGTATTATCTAGTTTATCTTCTATCATGTTCCTCAGCTCAACTTTCTAACCTAGACTCCATCACTTGGCAACAAGCTATTCTCAGGCTACTTCAGATAGGAGAAATCACTCTTACCACAATGGTAAATACTGTCCTTAGAAATGTCTACATGATGTGACATGGATTCCTCTATCCTAATGATCTTTGCCACCATCAAAAATCGCCACCCCTTTCCCAGTTATAGCACTCAGCCCATTATGACTATACAACTGCTCTTGTTCAAATTCCACCTTCTTTTTTTTTAATTTTTTAAAATTTATTTATTTTTATATCAATCACAGGTTAGGTACTTTGAATCCCAGGCATAACCCCCTCCCTCATTCCCTCCTACCCTCCCACGCCCTCCCTCATCTCCCTCCTCCCCGCCCCCTCCAAGTCCACCAACAGGGAAGGGCCTCCTCCCCTTCCATCCAACCCCAGCTTATCCTGTCTCCTCAGGGCTGGCTGCAATGTCCTCCCCTGGGATCTAGCCAGTCTGTCACTTCCCAGCTTGTATGGGGGAGGGCCAAAGAGTCAGCCATCAAGAATTTGGCTGAAACAGTCCCTGTTTCCCTCAGTAGGGTCTTCAGTCCTACACCGAGCTATCATGGGCCCCATCTGAGCGGGGGTTCCAAGCCACATCCACACATGGTCCTTGATTGTAGAAACTGTCTCATACAAGACCCCTGTGCCCTACTCAGTTTGGTCTTTGTGGAGCTCTTGTTCTCCCCAAGTCTCACCAACCTCCCCCAGATCTATCGTTACTTC
>CM053758.1:40168360-40273546 GCA_028658305.1 Pachyuromys duprasi | reverse complement strand
TAACATAAAGTACCTTGGGGTGACTCTAACCAAGCAAGTGAAAGACCTATATGAAAAAAAATTTCAAATCTCTGAAGAAAGAAATTGAAGAAGATCTTAGAAGGTGGAAAGACCTCCCGTGCTCATGGATTGGTAGGATTATTGAAACTTTTAAACCCATGTGTTTGTAAGTTATGGGAGAGGACTCCCAAAAGTAGAGAAAGATGAAAAACTTAGGCTGTTGAATTACAATATTTATCTAGAGTCCATCTGACCTGAGAGGTGGACTCAGGTGGATTTCCTCTAGCTTACAATAACATTTTTTTAAGTTTACAAATAAGGTAGGCTTTAAACATGTTAGCATCATCATTTTTTTTGTATTCTGCACTGAAATACGCATTGCAGAATATGCAGTAGACAAACATTTTTGTGTCATAGCACAGGTTTGTGTAACAATCGTGGGTTAAAAGCATGAACATTTTTAGGTGACCTTTGGGAAGACAGAAACCTAGTGGATCTTTCTGACATCTCTGAAACTATAATGTGAATGTCCTCAGAGAGGACAGGAACCTCTTTTAGAGTATAAGGGCAAAAATTCACTTGATATTAATATCCAGCATGAGTACTCAAAATGAAAGAGGAGCTTTTCTTCTCTATCCAGAAGTTTGGATGTATATAACTCCAGTGCAATGAGAAACATTTTAAGTCTATTTTTAATTAAAACTTTATTTTATATTAATTACAGTTTATACACTTTGTATCCCAGCTGTAACTCCCTCCTTCATTCCCTCCCAATCTCACCCTCCCTCCCTCATCTCCTCCCATGCCCCTCTCCAAGTCCATTGATAGGGGAGGTCCTCTTCCCCTTCCATTTGACCCAAGCTTATTAAGGTCTCATCAAGACTGGCTGCACTGTCCTCCTCTGTGGCCTGGCAAGGTTGCTATCCCTGGGGAGGGGTCAAAGAGCCAGTCACTGAATCCATGTCAGAGACAGTGTCTCTTCTCCTTATGAGGGAACCTACTTGGTTATTGAGCTGCCATGGGATAAATCTGAGCAGGGATTCTAGGTTATATCCAGGAATGGTCCTTGGTTGGAGTAAATCTATACTTAAAAGATAAACTAAAGGAATATTAAAATCTTGAGCATGGAACTATGATAGTGGATTGTATAATGAAATCCTTTTATTAAATAAGACTTAGATTAATGAATAAGAGTCTCAGTGATTGATGTCAAAGCTCTAAACAGTCTTAATACAGCAGTAGCATAGCAACAGGAAGGAATGGGATCTAGACTTGTATTTTGTATTTGTTACCCTTAAAATTTCTTATTAGATCTTAAAATATTTTATGTCCTCATATTATAAACTTCTGTATCACTGGGCCTTATTTATCATGAGAAACAGGTGAAATTGCTTGGAGCAGTGACTGTCCTTTAGGAGAAAGAATGATAAAAGGGTATATGTGAGACCTGTTTTATTTACTTTTATTAATATTTTATTTTCAGTTTTGGTCTTGTAACAAGGTAGATTGTGACAAGACCTGACAGCAGAAGCTCTAACAGTGAAGAATAAGGCCAGATCACCGGCACATGATGAGAACTGAGAAGGTATTTGAAGTCTGTTTATTTTTAATATGAGGTAAAAATATATTAACTAAAATGACATGATGACATGTCAGTCCATTGTTCATTAACTAGGCAGTTGTTCCAGGTCTCCATGTCAATGTAGGTTAATAGAGTTTGGCCATCAGACACAGAAGACCTGTTCTTTTTCCATAGAGGGAGAACATTTGAGAGACTGATGTCTCCTTGTTTTCAGAAACATGAGAAAATAACTCTATAGATATCTAGTTTGTTCACAATTCAGGCTGGCCCGCAGCAGCAGGTGAGGCATTGGTAGTAGTCTTGCCCAAATCACAATCATTAGCATATCACAATCCATTGTTGAAATCATCTATTATTGTGCCCAAGTAATTTTAGAGACCGCCTTATGAGTTACATTTAGGATTTGGGAGTCTCTGTTTGTCACAGTAGGATTAAACATGTTAAAATGCAATATTCAATGGGTTTCTGACATTTGAAGGGTAGAACACTTGAGTTAAGCAATCTCTGTCTTTAGGTATCTGCTGAACTACACCTTGAAAACATAAAACACAATGCTATGATCTGTAATTATGTCGTATTTGGTAGGTAAGTGTCTGAGGACCACATATATAGCAATTAGATTTAATAAACAAATTGCTTTTTTCTAGTTACTTTTTGGCTGGAAGTCATGTGACTGCCCTTAGTCAAAATGTTGGTGAAGCCACACTCTTTATCTCTAAAAAACGATGGCAGAAGACACAGTAGGAAATTTAAAAACATCCTTCAGGTATCACTGCTCCTGGTGCTCCCTGTTAAGACCGAGCTTTCATCGGAAGAGGGCGAAAAAAGGGAACAGAACAGTAGCCTACCACATAGGGCCTCTGAAAGACTTTACCATGCAAGGTACCAAAGCAGGGGCTGAGACACATAGCCAAACTTTGGGCAGAGTTCAGGGAATCTTATGAAAGAAGGGGGAGATAGAAAGACCTGGCAGGGACAGGAGCTCCACAAGGAGAGCAACAGAACAAAAATATCTGACCCTAGGGGTCGTTTCTGAGACTGGTACTCTAACCAAGGACCATGCATGGAGATAACCTAGAACCCCTGCACAGATGTAGTTCATAGCAGCTCAGTCTCCAAGTGGGTTCCCTAATAATGGGAATAGGGACTGACTCTGACATGAACTCAGTGGCTTCTATTTGATCATCTTTCCCTGATAGGGGAAGAGCCTTACATGACCATAGAGGAAGACAATGCAGCCAGTCCTGATGAGACCTCACAGGCTGGAGTCAGCGGGAAGGGAAGGATGGCCTCCCCTATCAATGAACTTGGAGAGGGGCATGGGAGGAGATGTGGGAGAGGGGAGAGGATTGGGAGGGGAAAAGGAAGGGAGCTACAGCTGGGATACAAAGTAAATAAACTGTTATTAATTAATATTTTTAAATTATACACATTGTCCATAAAGAGAAAGCATACCAGTTTCCTGTATGATAACAATGATAATTATAATATTTTCATATATTAAAATAAGGCTAAATATATATTTAAGACAGTGATTTCTAACCTTTTAGAAAGTGAAGATAGAGAATAATAATCAAGTTCTAATACTGAAAGAAAATGAATGTTCTTAGAATTAATATATCATAATTTAAAAGTATCTCTGGAATGATGTCACATAGTTTGAGATTATTTAAAACAAGGTTTTAACTTTTGACCCTGGAGTTTAAAAACTATGACTGGGTCTGAGAAAAGGTAAGCAATAACCTGTTTCTAGACTCAGAAATACAATAGAACAGTATAAAACAACTTTACAATTAAATTTGATTTTATTATATCCATTGATCAGACAACCTTGACTTGAAGCCAGAGCACAAGCAACTGGAAGCAGGAGAAATATCATTTTTTATGAACCCAAGGACTAGCAAAGAGGTAAGTACACAGAACATATTTTAAATTAGGTTTTAAATTAGCTATATATTTTAAACTATACCTTTCTAACCTGAAAAGTTTATCATCATTTAGAAAACGTTTTGAATCAGGAATTATGTAATATATTGTAAAAAAGATTATGTTACATTTTTATGAAAATCTATGCCGATTTAAGATGAGACGTGATGCTTTCTTGGTCTACAAAATGGAAATGAAATAATGAACAGAGAATGAAGGGAAGTCCAAGATGGCAGCGGCCAGAAAGCCCCTTATTTGAGGGGCACAGGATCTGAAATTCCAAAATTGCTGAATGGGTGGCTGAAGCCAGAACATTGATATTGAGGCTTTCCTGGCGAGAGGGGACAACCCGTGTTGTCTCTTGGGACTGAGAGTGGCTAATATTCAACTCCCCTGTACTCCCCTTTGTCCCAAAGCATGGACCTCCGTGCTCAGCAGAGGCAGCAGTGGTTGACCCAAGCAGGAGCCTCTGGGCTAGGTAACTGAGTTGGCAATACAGGCCTCCCTGGTCAGCAGCTGCCACAGGGTGGCTGCTAGCCCAAACAGGAGCCTCCATGTTCAGTGACTGAGACTGCAAAGGTGGCTACCCCAAGTATAAGCCTCCCTGCCTGCCAGCCAAACAGTGGACAGCACTGAGCTGAGGGATCACCTACACTCTCATTTGCCCCTTTGGGCCCAAATCTGAGTAGAGAACAGGGAGAACCCTTGTACTTTCTGATTAGGCCTGTAAGGAAATGAGGGCACCTTCAAGTGAGTAAGGGCAGAACTCCAGATCTAGGGTCCCTCTACATTAGCAGACAGACATCAGATCCCTCCTACCAACACCCCCACTGTTGGCAACATAGGGGTCCTTGGGACAGTGTTCTCAACAGTCAAGCCCTTGTTCTGTGGGTCTCCCAGTGGAGTCCAGGCAAACAATGCCTGGAGCCCAGACAGATCTGAACAGCAGGAGGACAGTATGACACATCCATAGGCCACTGAGGTATTCAGGGCACCTGCACATACACATCATGCCAGCAAAGAGTACCAGCAACACCTCCTCTGCTTAAGCTCTACCCTCCCAGGCATCAACACTCTCTAGCACCCTCTCCCTCAAGGCACACTGCCATGCACATGCCTCTACTTGCACACATGTGCCTAGGACCTTACTCCCTTAGCTTCAACCAAAACACCAACATCCACTGTTGAACCAGTGAACCTCTCTGAACTTTCTGAAGAACACTCCAGACACCAGAGAGAGAGGGACCCAGTCTGAAGTACAGATTCCAGGAACAAACAGTGAAGGTTACGGATACATAGATGGCTAGAGGTCCATGTAAGAACATATACAAGAAAAATCAGGACATCGCGGCTTCATCAGCAACCCCCACAATCTTTGGATATTTTAACTCATTACAAACACAGGAAAACAATTTTGAAGCTATGCTTATTGAGTTATTAGAGGCACATAAAGAGAAAATGAATGAAATTCTCAAAGAAATAGCCACACAAATAGAGGTACATAAAGAGGACATGAACAAAACCATCAAAGATATTTAATTATGACTAAGAAGTTGTATAACTGTTGTTTTATGGGGCTGGAGAGATGGCTCAATGGTTAAGAGCACTGTCTGCCCTTCCAATGTACTGGGGTTCAATTCCCCACACCCACATGGCACCTTACAACTGTCTATAATACCCATTCCAAGGAATCTGATACCTTCACACTAATAAAATAATAATAATAATAATAATAATTTAAAATGTTGTTTTATACCATCTGGTCATTTTAATATGGTGGAGTCACAAGGCAGTTTGTAAACCATGTAGTTAGCAGACTGTATAGATCCTTAGATAAGAGTTTACAGTATAATTTTAAGATCTTTTGAGAGGAAAAAAGTAATCAGAGAGAATTTTATTAATTTTAATTATAATTTTTAACTTTTACATTTTATCCCAATTGAATCCCCCTCCCTAAACTCCTCCCAGTCCTACCCTCCTTCCCTCTTGCCCTCTATCCCCTTCCCATAGTCTACAGCAAGGGAAAGCTCTCCTCTTCTGCTGTATGCCAATAGCTATCAGATATCTTCAGGATTGCCTGGATCCTCTTCCTCTTTGGCCTGTTAAGGCCACATCACCAATAATTAAAGAACAAACAACCCAGTTCATGAAAGAGGCACATCCTGCTCCCCTTACTCAGGAACCCATCTGGAGACTGAGCAAATTGGCTACATCTGAGCAGGGGTTCTAGGTTCTCTCCATGCATGATCTTTGGTTGTTACATCAGTCTTTGCAGGACCACCTGAGCTCAGAATTTTTTTTAGCTCTGTTGTTCTCCTTGTGGGGCTCTTGTCTCCACCCTATCTCCTTCTATCTCCCATACCCTTCTTCCATGAGATTCCCTGTGCTCTACCCAAAGCTTGGCTGTGAGTCTCAGCACCTGCTTCAATCCCCTGTTGGTTGGAGCCTTTCAGAGGACCCTCTGTGGTAGTCTCTCATCCTGTTTCTTCTCTTCCAACACTTCTGGTGTCTATCCTGTTTGACAGTCTGAATGAGATTCAAGCATCCTCCCTATGGTACTCCACTTATAAGTTAGTATATACCATGCATGTCTGTTTCTGGGTTACCTCACTCAGAATGATCTTTTCTAGTTCTATCCACTTGCCTGCAAATATCATGAGTTCCTCATTTGTAATAGCTGAGTAGTATTCCATTAAGGAAATATGCCAAAATGTCTGTACCCATTCCTCTGCTGAGGATAATCTAGGTTGTTTACAGATTCTGGCTATTACAAGTAAAGCTGCTATGAACACAGCTATGCAATGTCCTTGTTGAATGGTTGGGCATCTTTTGGATATTTGCCAAGGAGTTGTTTGGGTGGACCTTGTGGTAACACTATTCCTAATTTTCTGAGAAAGCACCAGATTCCCAAAGTGATTGAACAAAATTGCACTCCCACCAGCAGTGGAGGAGGGTTTGCTGTTCTCCACAGAGTACCTTTTTTTTTATTTTTAAGAACTGAAAAGTAGAGTCTTGGAGATAAGAGCAGAACTTAGATATTTGGGAATCATCTTTTTGTGGTTAGGCATTTTTTGGCCTATGATGTGTCCAGATTTTTTGTAATAAAATCTGAGTATATTGAAGAAAGGGAGGGAACATGCACTTGCTTGTAACTCCTGCTAGTCCATGTGGAAAGCCATTTGGAGGAACCTCTAATTAGAATGCATAACCAAATTAATAAACAGGTAGTCTACACAGACTTCAGCAGTGATCTAGATAAAGCTTCTTCTTTTGGAGCTGTGTGAAGGTGGTGGTGGCGCTAAGGAATCAAAAGGAGCCATAGCTGCCAGGTGAGGCAAAGATGTTCTAATATCAGTTATGGGGCTCCAAAATAGACAGAAGTAGGAGTGGGCTTGGATTTTGGCTTCCCTGATGTGTTCCAAACATAGTGTGGTAGAACAGGCAGCTAGCATTAAACAGCATTTGGAACAAGGAAAGAGACAAAAAGAAAGGAGAGTTTTTAGAGCTCACCAATCTCTTGCATGGTGTATGGAGGCAATTTAATAGAATCTCAATGGGGAGAGCTCAGTGGTCTGAATGAATGAAACAGCATCCCCTGTGTAAAGGGAAAAGTAATTTAGTTTTCCTGATCCAGAGCGTACAGGAAAACTAGAGGTGAGAAATTACGGAAACTGGCAGAGCAGGTCATCACAAGCTTTGCCAAAAGCCATGTCAGATGCCAGCATAGGCATGAACTCATGTGTTACAAGGATTTTCTAGCCCAAAAAAGAAAGGGGGGAAACCTTGCTCCTAGAAGCAAAGTATCACCCCAGTAAGTGATCTAAACAAAGCTCAGCAGAAACAGCTTGCCATTGCTACTTATTCTGACAAGAAAGGCAAAATCTACCAGTGTAAGTCACACCTAGCAGTCAGTGGCGCAAAGGGGAAATCTGTTGAGAGTATGGTAGGCAAAAGGATTTGCAGCATGCCCAGACACTGCCAGAAAAGACCCACCAAGTATCAGTACCAATCTTATCATCAAGATATTCACCACAGGCTCTCTGATCACCTCTCCCTGGTAGATGCAGTCTTGCCAGTCTAGAGAGGAAGACCTGATAGGGTACCTGATGAGACCTGATAGGGTATGGTCAAATAGAATGGGAGGAAAAACTCCTCTATCAGTGGACTAGGAGAGGGGCATAGAGAGAGAAATGGAAAGGAGGGTAGGCTTGGGAGGAGATGAGGAAGGAGCCACAGCCAAGGTACAAATTGAATAAATTGTAATAAATAATAGTACAAAGAAAAAAGAAATTTGCCACAACATATTTAATATAAAGAATGAAATTTATTATGAAAGCAGAGAGGGGAAAGAGAGGACACAGGGAGAGGTGTGCCCAAAAATGTAGAGATAACCAAGTAGAGAAAGAGACAGAGACTGAGTTCACCAGATTTGCAGGCCATATTTATCTGGTGTGCCATTGGCAATTGAAGAAATCAGGTTGCTAGGCAACTTAAAAGTAGGCTATTGGCTTGAGAACAAACATTACAGTTACTTCTCAAGCTGTTGGCCATAGATGCTCTAGAAACTTCTAAATCAACAAAAACAACTGTCTCAACTCGTGGTTGCATATCAAGAATGAATGAAACATTCCTATTTTTGAGAAGGTTACTTGCTATGGGTGTGGGGCTTGGAGAAACAAACTAAGATGGAGAGGATATTACCTGTAGGTAACACTAAAGATGCTGGGGTAAATTTTGCACCAAAGACCTATTTAACATGAACTCAATGGCTAGCTCTTCGACCTCCCTGCCCCCCGAGGGAGGAGCAGCCTTGCTAGGCCACAGAAGAGGACATTGCAGCCAGTCCTGAAGAGACCTGATAAGCTAGAGTTAGATGGAAGGGGAGAAGGTCCTCCCCTATCAGTGGACTTGGAAAGGGGCAGGGAGGAGATGAGGGAGGGAAGAGGATGATAGGAAGGGAATGCTGGAGGGGGCTACAGCTGGGATACAATGTACATAACCTGTGATTAATATAAAATAAAAATGTTAAAATTAAAAAAAAACTATTTAAAGGTTGATAGCTATGGACTTGCAGATATCTTCCCTATATGTTTCCCTTCTCCATTGCAGGCTTTCTCCTTTCTGACCATGTGTACAAAGAAGTCTGCCTGCCCTACCAAATCAAGGTTTTAGACTTTCCCATGATTGCATGGTAGAGGGAATAAAATGGTAGAAAGAAAGAAAGAAAGAAAGAAAGAAAGAAAGAAAGAAAGAAAGAAAGAAAGAAAGAAAGAAAGAAAGAAAGGAAAGAAAGAAAGAAAGAAAGAAAGAAAGAAAGAAAGAAAGAAAGAAAGAAAGAAAGAAAGAAAGAAAGAAGAAAGGGACAAAGAATGCGGACAACTGATAGAAAGATTTCCTAATATATGAAGTATTGGTCTTTCTCTCTATAGCACCAGAACAGTCATCCCAAGGGAAAAAAATACTTTTTCTAAAGTAGACTTAACAGTTTTCCAATTATTGTGACTTTAACTCTAATATAAAGCTTGGAAGCTCATGTCAATTTGCAAAAGTTCAAAGCTAGGTGCTAGAAGAAAAGCTGCCACTGATAACAATCAGAAGACTATCTGCCTGCTTGTATCATGGTTTGAAAATGTTAGGTTGCTACTTGATAATAATGCTTCTCTTTATAACTCCAATACGCTACCATTTTTCAAATATATATGAGATTTAATATTCTTTTTCTCCATGCTGCCTGTTTTGATTTCCACTGGGAATTTATACTTTTGTTTTTATTTTCCAGGAGCTATTACACAAAAAAGATAAGTTGTCTTCTACCAAAATAATATATGTATGAGCTAAATTATGGACCCATCACTTTTTTCTTTGTTACAGATTATATATTTGAGAAAAATATAGGAGTGAACACTTACTCCATTTGGATTTTTTGATTTGTGGCTTTGATAGAAGCTAGATAATATTAGAAATTATTTAAGATACCTGGAAATGGAAAAGGAATTCGCTGAAGTGGGTCCACTCTACGCAAGAGAGGTGTGCATTAGGTATACCTATATTCACTCAATCTGCAGGGTCAAGAGAACCAGAGATTAAACACTGGTACTCTGATGTCAGAGTGCACTATTCAGAGCATCTGAAGTAATTCTCTACTTTTTTATTTCCCTAGATAAGAATTTTGTATAATATCTGGATTCACTTCTCTCCTGCTTCTCACAACGTTTTCATTTTAGGCACTCTCTGATAGCACATCTCTAGTCTGGTGTGTAGGCTTCTTCAGAGGAGAGATCTGTTATCCCAATGGTAAGCAGTTTCATGGAAAAGTTTTACGTATAATGCCATGGATCCCTCTGTCCTGATTATTCTTAGGATTATCACCTATTTTACCCCACAATTAGATACCCAAACCCATTATGGCTTTTGACCCTTTCTTGTTGAAGTTCAAGACTCTCTTGACTGCCTTCTGTCCAGGTGCTTCTTGATCCAAACTAAAACATGGGGCATCAGAGTTGTATAGTAAAATATAATGGGGAAATTAAATATTAACCCACTAGCAATTTCAAAAAATTTACAGTCAAAAGAAAATAACAGCGGCCAGTCATGTGTTTGAAAACTTGATACCTGAGATTGAACTGACCACTGAGATTCTTTCTACTAGATTCTTTTTATTTCTCCTATAAATAGGTAAAAGTAGAGATGTGAAACCTAAAGATGAGCAGCTGTCTAGCATCTATCCTGCTTATCTGAGGGTGTAACAGGAATATTATGAGTACCAAATGTGAGGTAGGGTCACTAACCTTTTCTGACATCTGTGGCTGATGATTCTCATTGTTGCCCCGGGAATTCTGCAAATAACTAACTTACACAAGACTAACCTCTAAGACAAAACTTGTATGTTGTGAAGTTTAGCTGGCCCTGCTTGTGAACAATCAAAATATCTTGACTTGCGTAAGGATTTCATGCCCACATAGGATAGCATGAAGTGTCGAGAGGCCTTTAAATTAGAATAAATATCCAGCCTACTGTTCTCACACTTTATGTGGAATTCTACACAAATTAGCACTGTCCTCAGAAAATTGTAATATATGTGTTAGGAAAGACAAGTAAATGGTGATTCTATATATTCAGCTTTAGGAAAGCAATCATCTCATCTGGGCAAATGGCTTGTTGTACAGCCTTCGCATTTGGTACTCCGACACTCTAATAAAAAGCACATCACCTTTGGTTTACAAGTAGGCCCAAGAATTTGATTTATTTTTCAGAGCAAAATTTTGTAGTATTGTATATCGTATATTCTGATATGAATATGATAACATAGGTAATCTAAGACTTAATGAGAACATAGGGAACTTGGTTTGCTGCTACCTTGTAAAATTCTGTTGGATGTGACTGCACTTATTTTGAGCCCAGGTTTAGAGTAGCAAAACCTTAGAATAATCTAAAATTATAAACATATTGGAGGAGAATTCTGTTACCCTGTAGTGACCAACATAGGTTTGGCTATTAATTTGATGCACAATCCATAAACTTGTGAACAGAATTGGCACATACAAAATGATGAAAGCACTTTTTGCTCCATGTTCATCAGGAAATTCTAAAACTCACATATATCCTACTAAAGTCCCTGATAAGTTGCTCTCTCTCTCTCTCTCTCTCTCTCTCTCTCTCTCTCTCTCTCTCTCTCTCTATATATATATATATATATATATATATATAGTTTGTTTGTTTGTTTGTTTGTTTGTTTGTAGGTTTCTGTGTATGTTTGTGTGCTGTATATGTATGCATATGTGTATGAGTATCCAGATACATAGATAGATAGATAGATAGATAGATAGATAGATAGATAGATAGATAGATAGATAGATAGATAACATACTTTTTTCCCTGGCAATGATATAGGTCTATATAAATACCAATGATACAAGAAAAATTCAAGAGTCAAGCCATATATCCCCGTTACGAACTAACATTTGGAAAATTACAGCATTTAAAAATGTTGGGTAAATCATGACATTGACTTTGATGTTTTGTAGCACTATTATCTGCAGGGTTTACATTACCACATCAGGATGTTAATGAATAAAAATAACAGCAATATGAATGACATAGGTGACAATCCCTAAGACATTCATATTGTAAGAAATTACTAAGTAGAGCTTATCATGAAGTAGAATGAAGATAGATGTATACAGTGCCTGAATTCTGAGATTTTATACAAGGGAGAGTTCCCAGTGTTGCTCTAATTCCAAATGTGTGGTAATCACAAAAGAACAACATAGGCATTTACTTGTTTTCTAAGTTTTCAATTCAGTATTCAGAAAACAAATGGTGAAACTGGAGGAACAAAATAGGATGAAATTAAAGCTAAGAAGGCAGCAGCATTGATGGGTACCTAGAGTACATATCAGTTTGATCTTTGAATTGCATTCATTGTGTTGACTTTTGCTTCTATGGTTAATGTACAGCCAGATAGTTGGCTCAGTCAGCTTGCTAGTAAATAGGATGAGCTGACATTTGTTGCTAGGATACACAAATTAAAAACCAGGTGTATGATATTCACATGCAACCACAGGAGAAGAGGGAACACTGAGGACAGTAAGATCTCTGAATTTTACTGATCTAGTTGCCTATCATGTTTGGCAGATTCCATTACTGTGAGAAACACTATCTTAAGCATTGCCTAAAATTGGTTTTACATGTCTAATTCTTCTAGTTTATCCAAAAGCCAAAATTATATTATGTCCTGGGGTAATATTATTGGAGCCAATATTTTTTCAGAGTGGTTCATATTGTTTAATGAGTTGATGGAAGAGGAAAGACATGTTTTCTAAGGTATAATGAGCCTGAGAGCTTCTCATGTTCTTGGAGATCTTCCCTTATCAAAGCACAGAGAGTCTCCTTAATTCAACTCATTACTAAAAAGAAAAAGGAAAAGTATATAAATAAGAAATAGCATATGATAGTGGTGATTAGAAATGAATACTAGTGTAAGGTATGATATGAACTATTCAAACATTCAGTATTTCATAGTAATACTACAAATATGAATTGTAACTGAGATATGTGTGCAGGAAGACATGTGTGGCATTATCTTGAGAAACTTACATATAAACAATGAATTAATGACAATATACATATATTTTAACCATTTATTTTTAAAATATATACCTCTTAAATAATTTCTCCATCACTGTGACACTGTGAGATTCTGTATGCAATGTGGGTGTATTTGGTGGAGTGCTTGAAAGCAACATATTTTATTGATACTCAAAGAATCACTTTGGGGTGTTAATATGCATAAATATATTATGTAGTGCTAAAATTCAAATATAACTATTGAACTTGGGAAATGGAAAGAGGCATATCATAATCATCAAGAACTAGCTTCACTTCACAACCCATATTCACAATCACAAAGTTCCCCCAAAATAGAGGCTTTCTTTCAGAGAGCAAGAATCTGCACAGCCAATACATAATCAAACACAAGATAAAAGCATCAATTGTTAAATTATTTTTATATATTACAATTTACTCACTGTGTATCCCAGCTGTAGCCTCCTCCCTCTTCCCGTCCCATTCCCTTCCTACCTCCCTCTTCTCCTCCCATGCCCCTGCCCAAGTCCACTGATAGGGGAGGTGGGCCTCCCCTTCCATCTGACCCTAGCCTTTCAGGTCTCCTCAGGACTAGCTGCATTGTCTTCCTCTGTGGCCTGGTAAGTCTGACCCCCCTGCTCCATCAGGGGAGGTGATCAAAGAGCCAGCCACTGAGTTCATATCAGAGACAGTCTCTGTTCCCCTTAATTGGGAACCACTTGGAGACTGAGCTGTCATGAGACAGAGATGAGGGTAAATTAAATACTTTTTGTTTGACCTCCATTTTGAATTTTTCTGATTCTATTATGACACACATTGTAGAGGGAACACTAATGAGGATTTTCAAGGTTAGAGGAGACTTTTATTTCCATGTCTAGATATTAGATCTCTCTCCTGATTAGCTGTCATTCCATGTTCAATCTGAATGTACACACTCCATCAATAAGCTGCAAGTAGAGCAAATAAATTTTTTCTGCAGGATGGAATTTGAACAATAAGGATCCTGGCTATATTCCAGGTCCAAGTTGGACATGGGTATAACCAAAGCCCTAATGTTTGGTGCTAAACAGAAGGAAATCTGCAACTGAAAGTGACAGGAGCCAAAGCAAGTGGAAAGTAACAAAGACAGGTATTGTTTGATTAGGAACTTCCAAGCTCTGAGAAACTATCCCCTGATTCCTACATAGGAACTCTGATTCAATCTGAATCTAAGGCTTCATCTCTAAGCTGTGTTATCCATATCTCAGTGTTGTGCTGTGCCTTCTGTACATAGATTCTTGAATTCAGTCATCAGTGTCTGACAGAGGCTAAGGATGTGTTGGTATTACCTCAGTCTCAGGCCACTACTGCAAGAATTCACCTGGTAATTTCAGTGCTCAGTGGTCACCTTTTCAGTTTCTGAAGTGTTCCAGCTGTAATGTTCATAGACCTTAACTTACTCTGCAAACAATGCTCTCTCAGGACTGGAAACTATCATCTTTTTACCAATATGTGTCTCCGATGTTCATCACCCCATCCCTGGTTTTACTTTGTTATTGAGATTTTGCAAATAATAGTTGTTCTAGTTTGTTTGCTCTTCCTTGTCAGACATTTCTTTCTGGGGGTCAGGAGAGACTACAAGCTTTTTAAGAAATTAATAACTTATTTGTTCTTGATGTCAGATTTGTAGTATATATTCACAAAGAAAATTTTATGCAATACTGTTCTTTCTCTTCTTTCATAATGGATTCCTAGTGGCTGATCATTATCTTTTTATTAGTGTTGTGTTTCATCCATTCAGTTCTATATGGTATGTCAAGGATATATATGAAATTAAACTACTGTTGCTGAGTTGCTCCTGGCAAAATTAGACACAGTGCAACTTTATGTGGTTGATATAATCTGGTGGACTTTTGTGAAACTACTCATAAAATCTTCCATACAAATTGGGTTTTGTAGAGATTAGACAAGTATTAATATTCCTTGAAAAAATAAATAATTCATGTGTTTTTTTTTTGTATTGTGAAGACACTGTGACATTTAGTAAATAGGAAAGTCCTTCACTGTACCCAAAGAACTTTTGATCAAAATTTACCCACCCTATAATGTGTGCTGGGATAAAGATGGAGCAGATATTAAGGGAAGGGTCAAACAATGACTGGCACATCTTGAGATCTACCCCATCTGAGAAAGCCAACCCTTGACACAATTAAGGATATTCTGTTTGGCTTGCAGATGGGAGACTAAAGTAATGGTTCTCTGAGGGGAGCCACACTGCAACAGATGGAAACATATGCAGAGACAGACAGCTAAACATTAGGTAGAGCTTACAGAGTCTTATGAAGGAGTTAGTGGAAGGACAGAGGAAAACAAAGGGACAAGAACTCCACAGGAAGTTTCACAGAGTCAACTAACTGAAGACCATCCTGGCTCACAGACACTAATCCAATAAGCAAAGATCAACCATGGACTGCACCTAGGTCCCACAGAAATATTAACTGATGGGCAGCTTCAGATTCATTAGAGTCCTCTGATAACTAGAAAGATAGAGTCTCTGACATCAACTCTGTTGCTTGATTTTGATCTCTTTCCACTAACTAGGCTGTCTTATCAAACTCAGAGGAAGATGATGTGAATAGTCCTGATGCGATTTTATGTGCAGGGACAGGCTGGGTGGGAGCTACCATTTTCTGAGGAGTAGGGGAGGAAGGAAATAGGAAATTCAGGTGTGAACAGTAAGAGAGGAGGGAGATGTCTCACAGCTGTATAATAGAACTAATATAAGTTCAGATTTACAATGTGAACATCTCACACAGCATAGAGGCTCTCTTTTAGGAGGCCAGGATCCAGACCCAATACTCCAGCTACATGATCGGTCACCAAATCCCAGAGACCGTTTTCGTTTGCTGTTTTTGTTGACAGATTTCAAGTTAACTACAAGTTTTGCTTCCATCTGCTTTCTATTTCACGGTTTCTGCTGCAGAATTCAGGGAGGAGGGAGAGAGATGATTCAGCAGCTCTGATGGAAATTTCCAAGGTTACAGCAGGCTTTGCTTTCCACGCCTACAAATGAGTTCTCTCTTGTGATTGGCTCTCATTGCGTCCTCTCATTTGAATGCACACTCTCCCTTAATCAGATGTAGGGAGAAAAAGGATAAATTCCACAGCAGGGAGGAATTTGAACAGTCAGGTTTTGGCTAAATTCCAGATCTTATCTGGATTTAGTCAAAGCCTGACTGTTTGGTGATAAAGAGAAGGAAATCTCCTTCCGAAAGCAACAAGAGAAAGACCCCGTGGAAAGGATCAAAGCCAGTTATTGTTTGACTGGGAGCCTCACAACACTGAGTCACCATCTCCCTATTCCTGTATAGAAATCTGATGCTAGCTGAAGCTAAGACTTCATCTTATAGATGTGCCATCCCTGTCTGAGTTGTGTACTGCTGTATCTTCTGCAAGGCAGATACTTGACTTCAGGCTTCCCTATCTGACAGAAGATGGGGATGTGCTGATATTACAGCAGCCTTGGATAAAGCACTACTAGAATCATTATAGCAGGGAGCGTTCCCTGCTATCTCCCTTAAAAGGTGTTATTCACAGACCCTAACTTACTCCACAATAAGGCTCCATCTGGACCTTGAAGCTACAGTCCTTTTGCCATTAAGTATCTGTAATGTTCAAGTCTCATTCCTTGGTTTTACAATTTTATTGAGCAAACAAGATTTCTTGTAGTTTTTGTGGTCTTAATAGGCATTCCTTTCTGGGAGGTCAGGTGACACTGGAGCATTTTTGAGAAATAAATACCTTATATAATGATGGTGTCAGGTTATATTATATATTTACACAGAAAAAAAATTACAGAGTAATGCTGTCTCATTGTCTTAATGGATTTCTAGTGACTAGCCATTATCTTTTTATTAGAATTATGTCTCACCCAATCAGTTCTATGTGGTATGTCATAAACATGTATTCAATTAGTGTATTTAGACTGATTTACTCACTGCAACTATAAGCCCCATGAAACTTGACATGATTTAGGAGATTTTATGAAACTAAGCATAAAATCTTTCCTACATGCCAGGCTTTGTTATGATTAGGCAGCTATTAAGAACATTCCTGGCAAAAAATAAATAATTCCTAGTTTCTTTTGTATTCTGAAGACACTCTGACATTAAGTATATGAACTGAGTATATTGAGAATAAGTCCAGAAAGATGTCTTTAGAATAACAATCCAAGAATCTATTTTAGGACACTCTAATAGACATAAAAATGCTAGGTCATGCTATAATACTAACATGTAATCGTTGCAATTGCACTTAGGGAAAATGACTCAGGCAAATCACAGAGATTCAAAAGCTCACTATACATATAAGGTGAACTTTACAATCTTAAAATCTCAGAAAGCAATGACTCACCTTTAAGTCACCAGGATTAGGCTCAAGCAACTAGTTATATGATCAACCCTCAGGTCCCACTGACTGGTTTTGTCTGTATTTACTGTACACAGATCCCAAGGTAACTGCGTTTTCTTTTCTGCCACCTAACTTTAATTTCACTGCTTCTACTGCAGAACCAAGGAGGAGGGAGAGGCAAATGAATCAGCAGTTGTGATGGGAATCTCCAAGGTTACCACAGGCATTGCTTTCTATGTCTATACGAGATCTCTATCCTGATTGGCTCTCAATCCATTCTTAATTTGAATGCTCATAGTCCATCAATCAGATGCAAGGAGAGCAAATAAATTTCTCTGCAGGGAGCGATTTGACCAGTCAGGCTTCTGGCTATATTCCAGGTCTTAAGTGGACCTGGATATAACCAAAGCCAGACTGTTTGGTGCAAAGGAGAAGAAAATCTGCGATTCTATCTGAAGCTAAGGCTTCAGTTCTGAGAAGTGACATCACTATTTCAGTCATGTAATTCTGTGTCTTGTACAAGGAAGATATTTGGCATCAGGTGTCAGCTCCTGACAGTGGGTAGGGATGTTATGCTACTTTTTCAACCTCGGGCCATCCACTCTGAGAGTTCTTATGGCAATGACAGTTATCAGCTGTAACACTTAGGGATATGAAAAGTTTCAGCTGTAATATTCACATATTCTAATTTAGATGACAATCAAGGCTCTCTCTGGTCATGGAAGCTATCATCCTGTGGCTATTTAGTGTCTTTGATGTTCAAAACTCTATCCTTGCTTTTACATTGTTCTGGAGGTTTTCAAATAACAATGCTTGTACTTTGTGTGTCCTTCCTTCCCAGACATCCTTTTTGTATAGGTCAAGGGAGACCAGAGTCTTCCCTTTTGAGAAATAAATGCATTATGCATTGAAAATGTCTGATGTGTATTATATACTCATGAAGAAAAAAATACCCGTGTTGATTTTCTTTGTCTCTTAGTCACAGTGGATTACTACTGAATGGCCAGTATATTTTCTTACCATTCAGGTTCTCCAAATATATTCTGTCTGGTATGTCGTGTGTGTGTGTGTGTGTGTGTGTGTGTGTATGTATGTGTGTATGTATGTATGTATACATACATATGTATACATACATATTTAATTGCATATATATATATATATATATATGTGTGTGTGTGTGTAATTAAACTACTTAGGGTGAGTGACTCCATAAACCTAGTGCAATTGCATATGTTTCATATGATTTGTTGGACTTTTGCAAATCTACACATAAAATATTTCATACAAAACAAGCTTTGTTTCTATTAGAGAACAATTTTAAATATTTTTTGCAAAATACATCTTAAATATTTTTGTATTATGACATCATTCTGTATGTGTTTCATATGATCTGTTGAATTTTTGTCCAGCTACACATAAACTCCCTCATATAAACTGTGCTTTGTTGACAGTAAGCAACTATGATAAACATTCATTGCAAAAATAAATACATCTTAATCTTTTCTGTATTATGAAGACACTGGCATTCAGTATGATAATTGAGCATTTTAAGAGGAAGAACATTGTAGACATATTCAATGGTAACTAATTTTTTTTCCTGTCATCCAGTTTTTATGTCACTGCTTCTGCTAAGAATCCAGAGATGATGAAGGGTAACACTGATGGAGGTCTCCAAGGCCACAGTGGGCTTTACTTTCTATGGCAATATATGAGATCTCTCTCTTTGCTGGCTCTCATTCCATTCTTGATTTGAATGCACACATTCCATCAATCAGAAGCAAGTAAAGCAAATAAATATCTCTGCAGGGAAGAATTTGACCAGTCAGGATCTTGGCAAATTTCTAGGTTTTAAGTGGACCTGGGTATAACCATATTTTATCAGTAGCCTTCCATCTCTGAAACACCATCTCCTGATTCCTGCACAGGGACTCTGATCCTATCTGAATCTAAGACTTCATCTCTAAGATGTGCCATCCCTATCTCAGTCATGTAGTTCTGTGTCCTCTGTAAGGAAGACACTCAACTCCCAACTTTGGTTTCCAGCAAAGGCTAAGGATATGCTGACATTTCTCTACCTCAAACCATCCAATGTGAGAATCCTTATGGCAATAAGAGTTCTCATTGGCCTGTCTTACAGGGTCCAATAAGTTTCAGCTGTAATACTCACAGACCCTAAATTACATGGCAACCAAGACTCTATTGGAACATTGAAGCTATCATCCTGTTGCCAGTAAGAGTCTCTGATATTCAACTCTCAATCCTTGGTTACACATATTTTTTTTCAAAAGTTATTCATTATATATCCTGATTAAAATGCCCTCCCTCAACTCCCATCATTCCCACCCTCCCTCTTTCTTTCCCATTTTCCCCTTCCCTTAGTCCACTGAAAGGTAAAGTTCTCTTCCTCAGCTATCTGCCCATAGCTTATCAAATATCAGGACTGCCTGTATCCTCTTCCTTTGTGGACTAGTAAGGCAACATCACCAGGGGAAAGTGATCAAATAGCAATCAACTGAGTTCATGACAGAGGCATCACCTGATCCCCTTACTTGGGAAACCACATAAATATCAGGCTGTCAATAGGCTACTTATGAGCAAGGGGTCTAGGTCCTCTCCATCCATTTTCCTTGCTTGGTGCATCAGTCTCTGCAGGATCCCCTGGGCTCAGATTTTTAGCTTTTTGGTCTCCTTGTGGAGTTCCTGTCCCCTCCATGTCCTTCTGTCCTCACCTTTTCTTCCATAAGACTCCCTGTGCTCTGTCCAAAGTTTGGTTGTGAGTTTCACCATCTGCTTGGATCGTCTGTTATGTGTAGCCTTTCAGATGACACTCTATGGTAGGCTCCCATCCTGTCTACTCTCTTCAACTGCTTCTGGTATTGATCCTGTTTGCCATTCTGAAGGAGATTTAAGCATCCTCCCTAGGGTCCTCCTTCGTGTTTAGCTTCTTTAGTCTTTGCAAAGGATGTTGTCAACAGAACAAAACAACTACTTACAGACTGAGTAAAGATTGTCCCCAACTCTACATCTGATAGAAAGCTAATGTCCAGAATATATTTTTTTTAAACTCAAGAAATTAGACACTAACAAACCAAATAATCCAATTAAACCTGGAATATAGAGCTAAACAGAATATTCTCAACAGAGGAATATTGCATGGCCAAGAAACACTTAAAGAAATGCTCAACATCCTTAGTCATCAGGGAAATTCAAATCAAAAAAACTCTGAGATTCTATCTTACACTGATAAGAATGGCTAACAACAAAAATTCAATGACAATACATACTGGAGAAGATGTGGAGTAAAGGGAACCCTCCTCCATTTCTGGCGGGAGTGTAAACTTGTAAAACAACTTTGGAAATCAATCTGGCCCTTTCCCAAAGATTTGGAAATCACACTGCCTCAAGATCGAGCTATATCACTCCTGGGCATACACCCAAAAGATACCCCTCCATTCAACAAGAACAGTTGCTCAACTGTGTTCAGAGCAGCTTTATTTGTAATAGCCAAATTCTGGAAACAATATAGATGTCCTCAACAGAGGAATGGATACTGAAATTGTGGGACATTTACACAATGGAATACTACTCGGCAATTAAAAACAAGGAAATCATGAAATTTGAGGCAAAGGGATGGGACTAGAGAAGATCATCCTGAGTGAGGTAACCCAAAAACAGAAAGACAGGCATGCTATATACTTTCTTATAAGTGGATATAGCCATATAATATAGAATTGGTTTATATTTTTATTGAGCATTTCCAAATAAGTGCTTTTGAACTTTGTATGCTTTTCCTAGTCCCACATTCCTTTCTACGATGACAGGGAGCACTGGAGCACTTTTGAAAACTCCTTACAATATATAGTGCTAGAGTCAGTTTTTGTTACATATTGACACAGAAAATATATACACAGCAATTCTAATATCTCTTTTTCATAGTGGATTTCTAGTGAGTGGTCTTTTTCTTTCAATCATCCTTCTGTTTCACCCAATCAGTTCTGTGTGTTCTGTCATGGATATATGTGCAAGTAAACTGACTCAGCTAAATTAATTAAGCACTGTGCTTAATTAATAAAATATGTTGGACTTTGAGCAAGTACACATAAAATTTTCCATACAGAACAGAATTTGTTGACATTGGGAAAGTACTATAAACATTATTTGCAAAAATAAATACCTATTAATTTTGTGTGTGTTATGTTGCATTCAGTGAATGACAGCATGGGGGCATCTCTGGGACAAGCTGGAGACCCATGATGGAGGAGGCTCCTGGGAGGATATCAGGATGATTCTGCTGAGACTCCTAGAAGCAGGCAATATGGAGACTGAAACAGCCATCACTTATTCTCAAGCTGGACTTCCAGTGAAGGGAGAAGAACATCAAAACCATCAATCCAAAACTTACCCTTCCTGAAAAGTATGCTGGAATAAAGTTGCAGCAGAGGTTGAGGAAAGAACGAAATGTTGAACCTCTGTTCCAGGAAAAGGAAATTGTCTGGAGACATTGCCCAATATCTTACGAGATGTCTTCCTATGAAAGAGCATGAAAATATCCAGGGCCACCTGTCTCATGATCAGAGAGTAAAGTTAAAGAGAGGGCATATACTTACTTCCGGTTTCAATTATGCACAGTTTAAAAGTTAGTGCAGTTTTCTAAGCAATGAGAGAACCCAATTATATCTATAATATGTTTCAATTTAGTCCCTGATAAATTTTGCTATTTCAGCCATGATGTTTTCCTTGATCTTGGGTGTTGACTGAATATTAGACGAATTTTAGAAATCTCAGCGGGCCCATCCACTGTGAGGATTCATATGACAATTACAGTGCTCAGAGGTCACCCTTAGAGGCTCCAAAAAGTTTCAGCTATAATATTTGCAGATCCTAGCTTACCTGGCAACCAAAGCTTTCACAGTACCTTCAAGCTATCACAGTGTTGCCAATATGTACCTCTCATGTTCAATTCTCCATCCTTGGTTTTACTTATTATTGAGATTTAGCAAATAATAGTTGTTTTAGTTTGTTTGCTCTTCCTTGTCAGACATAAATTTCTGGGGATCAGGAGAGACTGGAGCCTTTTGGGGACATCAATACTTTATTTATTGATGATGTCAGTTTGGTATAATATGTTCACACTAAATGTCTTTTACACAATATTGTTCTTTGTATGTTTTCACAGTGGATTCCCAGTGGCTGACCATTGTATTTTTGTTAGCATTCCATTTCACCCAGTCAGTTCTGTGTGGTATATCATGGATATATATGCAATTAAACAACTTTGGCTGAGTTGCTCCTGGGAAAATTAAATGCATGCAACTGTATATGATAGATATAATTTGGTGGCCTTTGTGAAATGGAACACAGAATCTTCCATACAAAATGACTTTGTGGAGATTTGGCAAGTATTAATATCATTCCTTGCCAAAAACAAATACTTCTGAATTGTTTCTCTATTATGAAGACATTGTGACATTCAGTAAATATATTGGCGGCCATCTTCAGAACTAGTTGGAGACCAGTTAGAGGGTATGATCCAGAAAGTTTATGAAAGTGACACCAGTAAGGCTTTAGTAGTAGGGAATATGGGAAATGAGCTAGTTATCTCCAATAATCAGGAATGACTCCAAGTAGAAGGGGAACACTAAACCATCCACAGAGCCTTTGAACAAAATCCCCCTGTCTATAATGTGTTCAGGGATAAAGATGGGGCAAAGATTAAGGGGAGCATCAAGCAATGCTTGAGACACACCCAACATCATAGAGCCAAGCCCTGACACAAATGATGATACTCTGCTATGCTTGAAAACAGGAGAATACCATAATTGTTCTCTGAGAGGCTCAACACAGTAACATGTAGAAACATATACAGAGACTCACAGCCACACATTAGGCAGAACTCAAGTAGTCTTGTGATACAGCTGGAGAAAGAAAAGGGGGATGCATTGGGGACAAGAACTCCACAAAAAAACAAACCGAAGAAATTAACTAAGCATCATCATGGCTCAAAGAAACTGACCACCAACAAAAGAGCATCTGTGGGCTGGACTCAGGTCCCCTACACATATTTAACTAATGGTCAGCTTGGTCATCGTGAGAGCCCTAGCATTTAGAGAGGTGGCAATCTCTGACATATATTCTGTGGCCTGATTTAGATCACTTTCCTCTAGCTGGCTTCTTTTTCTGATCTCATTTGAAGAGAATGCACTTAGTCCTGATGTGTCTAAGTATTGGGTCGGGCGGTAGGAAGTGGGGTTTCAACTCTTTCTCAAGGAAAAGTGAAGGAAGAAGAAGGGGAAATATGGTGAGAGTGCAGAGCAGTAGCCAAAAATGGAGGGGACTATGATGGGTATTTACAATAAATAAATAAATAAATAAATAAATAAATAAATAAATGAATGAATGAATAAATAAATAAATAAATAAATAAGAAAAAGTGAGTATATTCTGAGTGGAGCCCAGAATAACTTCTTTCAAATAGCAACACAAGAAAAAATAATTAGGGCACCCTAGTAGACATTCAAGCTCTTACTGTAATACAAACATGGACTCATAGAACATAGGGAAATGAAATCAGGCAGATATCAAAGAATTAGCAGCCTTGTAAACTGAGATTTTGAATTGGAAAATCTCAGACATTATAGTGGCCCTCTTTCAGGTGGACATAAACAAGGCAGAAGCAATAGACTACATGATTAGCCCTCAGGTCCTAGAGACCGGTTTTGTCTGTTTTTCATTTTAGACAAATTCCAATGTTGCAACAATGTTTACTGCCATCCCCTTCTGATTTTACACTGTTCATGCTGCAGAATCAAGGAAAGGAAGAATGCCAGATGAATCAGCAGCTCTGTTAGAGCTCTCCAAGGTTACAGCAGGCTTTGTTTCCATGGCTACAGATGAGATCTCTCTCCTGACTGGCTCTCATTCCATCCTCTTATTTCAGTTCACACTCTCCATCAATCAAATGCAAGGAGAGCAAATAAATTTCACTGCACGGAGGAATTCGAACAGTCGGGCTTCTGACTAAATTCCAGGTCTTATCTGGACCTGGATTTAATCAGAGCCCGACAGTTTGGTGATAAAGGGAAGGGAATCTGCTACTGTAAGGCTACTGTATGTAACAAGAAACCGAGGAAATGGAAAGAAGCAAAGCCAGTTATTGTTGAATAGAAGAATCCAAGGTCAGATTCACCATTTTTTGATTCCTGTACAGAAATCTGATGCTACCTGAAGCTAAGGCTTGATATCAAAGATATGGCATTCCTTTCTCAGTGTTGTACTACTATGTCTTCTGCATGGCAGATACTTGATGTAAGCCTTCAGTTTCTGACAGAGGAGAGGCATGTGTGATATTATCTCAGCCTCAGACCATGCATTGTGAGAACCTTTATAATAATGAGAGTTCTTTGATATCATTCTTAAAGGATCTGATATGTTTCAGCATTAATAGTCACAGACCCTAACTTACCTTCAAACCAAGTTTCTCTTGGGCCCTTGAAGCTCTCATTATGATGCCATTATGTGTCTAGAGTGTTGTTGTAGTTATGTGATCTTCCTAGTTAGACATTCTTTTCCAGATTGTCAGGGGGCATTGGAGCATTTTTGAGAATTCAATACATTATCTATTGATGGTTACATATTTGTACAGAAAAAAATACAGAGAAATATCGTCTCTTTGTCATACTGGATTTCTAGTGACTAGCTAAGATAATAATCTTTTTATTACCATTCTGTCTCACCCAATCAGTTCTATGTGTTATGTCATAGATATTTATGCACTTCAAACAGTTTAGGGTGAGTTGCTCGCTGCAACTGTAAGCCCAGTGTAAGTGTATATGATTGATATAGTTTGCTGGACTTTGAGCAACTAAACATAAAATCTTTCATATAAACCAGGCTTTGTTTGATTAAAAAAGTATTATAAACCTCCCTGGAAAAAATAAATAACTCTTAATTTTTTTAGTATTATGAAGACATTCTTGACATTCAGTATGTGTATTAAGTATATTAAAAGTAAGGTGAGAAGGATTTCTTTCAAATAACAATCCAAGCATGTATTTTATGGCACTCTAATAGATATTATCATACTAGGTCATGCTCTAGGAGAAGCAAAAAGAAATCATTGCCCTTAGGGAAAATGACTCAGGCAGAACTCAAATATTCAGCAGCCCATTTTGCATGTAAGATCAGTTTTACAATCTGAAAGTCTCAAATAATACAGAGACTAACTTTTAACTCACCAGGATTTAGACCCAAGCATCCAGCTACAGGATCAGCCCTCAGGTCCCTCTGATTGTTTTTTTTTTTTTCCTTTCTTTCATTATTTCTGTTTTCCTTGTAGATAGATAACAAGATAACTACAATTTTTGCTTCTATCTGCTTCTCTGCTTTTGATTTCACTCTTTCTGCTGCAGAACCCAAGGAACAGGAGAAGGTAGATGAATCTGCAGCTCTGATGGAGATCTCCAAGGAAAGATCAGGCTTTGCTCTCCATGCCTAGACATGAGATCTCTCTCTGATTGGCTCTTGTTCCGTTCTTGACTTGCATGAACGTTTTTCATCCATCAGATGTAAGGAGAGCATATAAATTTCTCTGTACGGAAGGGATTTATCAAGTCAGGATCTTGGCTATATTACAGATCTTAGCAGGACCTTTATATAACAAAATCTATACTGTTTGGTGCTGGAGAGGAAGAAATCTGCTTATGAAAGTGTGAAGAGACAGAGTAATGGAGAGTAGCAAAGACAGTAATTGTTTAATTAGGAGCCTCCCCTCTCTGAGTCACCATCTTCTGATTCCTGTACAGGGACTATGAACCTACGTGAAGCTAAAGCTAAAGTTCCAAAGTGTGGCATCGCTATCTCAGTCATGAAGTGATGTGTGTTCTTCAAGAAAGAGACTTGACATCAGACTTCAGTTCCTGACAGATGGTAAGGATGTGATGATACATTTTCAACCTCAGACCATCTACTGTGAGAATTCTTATGGCAATGCCAGTTACCAGCTTTAACCCTTAAGGGCTATAAGAAGTTTCAGCTGTAATAGTCACTGACTCTAATTTACCTAGTAACCAAAGCTCTCTTTGGCCCTGGAATCTCTCTTCCTGTGGCTATTTATTGTCTTTGATGTTCAACCCTCTATCCTTGCTTTTACACTGTTATTGAGGTTTTGTAAATAACAGTACTTGTAGTTCATGTGCCCTTCCTTGTCAGACATTCTTTTTGTGTAGATCAAGGGAGACTTGTATCCCTACTGCAGCCCTTTCCCTTGTCTCCTCCCAGTCCCACCCACCCTCTCTTTTCTCCCTTTATGCCCTTTCCCTGATAGGGGAGAACCCCCTTCCCTTCTAGCTGACCCTAGCCTATCAGGTCATGAAGGCTGGCTGCATCATCTTCCTCTGTGGCCTGGAAAGTCGGTACCCCCAGGGGGAGTCAATCAGAGAGTCAGCCACTGAGTTCATGTCAGAGACAGTGCCTGTACCCCTTTCCAGGGAACCCACTTGCAAACTGAGCAGCCAAATGGGCTTCCTTTGAACAGAGGGTCAAGGTGCTCTCCATGTGTGGTCCTTAGTTGGAGTATTGTTCTCTGCAGATCCCCCTTGGCCCAGGTATTTGGATCAGAAGCAGAAAGACACAAATGATATATATTCACATATAAGTGGCTATTAGCCATGTAATATAGGATAAACATACTAACATGTATAGCCCTAAAGAAGCTAAACAACAAGGAGGACCCTAGTTAAAATGATTAATCTTCATCCAGAAGGGCAAATTAGATAGACATTGGAAGTAGCAGAAGACAAGGAACAGGACAGGACAGGAGTCTTCCACAGTGGACCTCTGAAAGACTCTACCCACTAGGGTATTGAAGGAGATACTGAGACTCAGAGACAAACATTGGGCAGAGTGCAGGAATCCTTGTGGAAGAAGAGATAGAAAGACCTGGAGGGGACAGGAACTCCATTGGGGGACAACAGAACAGGTATTGCTTTTTAAGCCTAAATCCTTACTGGCTCTCATTCCATTTTCTATTTAAATGTACACACTGCATTAATTAGATGCAAAAAGAGAATTTTTTTTTTATTATTTTCTGCAGAGAGGGATTTGACCAGTTAGCTTCTTGCTATAATCCAGGTTTTTACTAGACCCGTGCATAAGACCTGTTTGATGCTAAATAAAGAGACATCTCTTGATGAAAGTGACAAGAGACAGAGCCAATGAAAAGTAGCACAGACCATTACTGTTTGATTACAAGCATTCCAGCTCTGAGTTACCATCTCTTGATTCCTGTACAGGGATTGTGATCCTGTTTGGATCTAAGGCTTCATCTCAAAGGTGTGCCTTCTCTAGCTCAGTCATGTAGTGCTGCGTGTTTGTCAAGGAAGATACTAAACTTTATGCTTCAGTTTCTGACAAAGACTTGGCATGTGCTCAGGTCATCCATTGTGTGAATAATACGACAATTTAGGTGCCCAAACGTCATCATTACAGGCTCTGAAAAGTATTTTCTGAGAATCTCCACACATTAGCAGATTAAACCAGATGCAGGGATTCACAGTCAAATGTTAGAAAGAGCTCAGATATTTTTGTGGATTAGATGGAGGAAGGATAGAGGATACAGAGGGGGCAAGAAGTCCACAAGAACACCATCAGAAGAAATTAACCAAGGGCCATTGTGGCTCACAGAGACTGATCACCAAACAAAAAGCATGCATGGACTAGATGTAGATACCCTACACATATGTAGCAGATAGGCAGTTTGGTTTCCATGAGTATCAATTAGAGAGGTGGCTATCACTGACAGGGACTCTGTTACCTGATTTGGATCAGTTTCCTCCAACTGTGCTCCTTTTTGGGTCTCAATGGAATAAGATGTGCTTGGTCCTGTTGTGACTTGATATACTGAAGCAGTTTGGTAGGGGAGGAAGCAATACTTTTCTGAGGAGAAGGGAAGCAGGGAAGGTGGAAATAGGGTAGGATGATGGAACCAATAGAAGAGAAGGGAGTTGTGTTTGATAGTGGTGTATAATGATTACATGAAAAGAAAGAAATTTGAGTATATTTGGGATGGAACCACAATGATGTCACTCAAAACCAACACAAGCATCTATTTTAGGGCACTCTAGTAGATGTAAATTGGGTAGTTGTTTCTGTAGTAAAATCATGCAATCATTGAAGTCATGGAAATGGACTCAGGAATGATCAGCCATCTATACTGGTAATGTCAGATTTACAAACTGAAACTCTCAGACAGCATAGAGACTTTCTTTTAGGTTACCCAGGTTAAAGGGTGCAGCAATCAGACACATGACTAGCCCAGAAACAGGTTTTGTTTGTTGTTTATTTTAGATATATCCATGGTAAATATAGTTCTTCCTGCCATCTCCCTTTTTTCCCTCTTTTTCTTGTTTTTTTTCCTTAATTCACTTTGTATCCCAGCTGTAGCCCCCTCCCTCACCCCCTCCCAATCCCACCTGCCCTCCCTCATCTTCTTCCATGTCCCTCCCCAAGTCCACTGAGAGGGGAGGTTCTTCTCCCCTTCCCTCTGACAATAGTCTATCAGGTCACATCAGGACTGGCTGCAATGTCTTCCTCTGTGACCTGGTAAGGCTGTTCTCCCATCAGGGAGAGATGATCAAATAGAAGCCACTGATTTCATGTCAGAGTCTGTCCCTGTTCCCATTATTAGGAAACCCACTAGGAGACTGAGCTGCCATGGACTACATCTGTGCATGGTCTCTGGTTAGAGTATAAGCCTCAGAAAAGACCCCCATGACAAGATTGTTTGGTTCTGTTGCTCTCCTTGTGGAGCTCCTGTCACCTCCAGGTCTTTCAATCTCCCCCTTCTTTCATAAGATTCCCTACACTCTGCCCAAACGTTGGCTATGTGTCTCAGCATCTGCTTTGATACCCTGGTGAATGAAGTCTTTCAGAAGTCCTCTGCGGTAGACTTCTGTTCTGTTCCCTTTTTTCCTCCTTCTTCCAGTATCCATCTCTTTTGCCTTTCTGCACGAGGATTGACCATTTTACCCAGGGTCCACCTTCTTGTTTAGCTTTTTTGGGTGTACAGATTTTAGTATGGTTATCCTATATTATATGTCTAATATCCACTTATAAGTGAGTATATGCCATGTGTGTCTTTCTGCTTCTGGGATACCCCACTCAGGATGATCTTTTCTACTTCCCACCATTTGGCTACACATTTCATGCTTTCCGTGTTTTGTTTTGTTTTTTGCATTTTAAGTAATTTATTTATTTTTATATTATTCACAGGTTATGTACTTTGTATTCCAGCTGTAGCCCCCTCCCTCATTCCCTCTCACTCCCCCCATCCTTCCCTCATCTCCTCCCTGCCCCACTCCAAGTCCACTGATCAGTGAGACCTCCTCCCCTTCCATCTGACCCTAGCTTATCATGTCGCTTCAGGGCTGGCTGCAATGCCCTTTTCTGGGATCTAGCTAGGCTGCTTCTCCCTCGGGGGGGGGGGGGTGCTGAAGAGCCAGCTATTGAGTTCATGACAGAAATGGTTCCTGTTTCCTTTACTAGGGTACCCAGTTGGATACTGAACTACCATGGGCTTTCCTTGTTTTTAATTGCTGAGTTGTAATCCATTGTGTAAATGTACCACAATTTCTATATCCATTCCTCAGTTGAAATCTGGGTTGTTTCAAGATCCAGATTATGAATAAAGGTGCTAAGAACATGGCGTCTTAATAAACTAAAGGAAAATTATTGGAAAAATGACCAGGAACTGGACTTCAGGCTTCAGGTTCTGACACTGACTATGGAGTATTTTGATAGTATCTCAGCCCTGAATGTTCACAGTGAGAATCTTTATGACAGTGACTGTTCTCAGTATTTAAGTTAACTCCTTAAATACTCTGTAAAAATTCAGCTATAATATTGACAAAGCCTTAGCAGCCAAGTCTCTCTCTGAAAACTGAAGCAATCATCTTGTTGCTAATAAGTGTCTCTGATGTTCAGGTATTCATCCTTGCGTTTATGTTGTTATTGAGATTTCACAAATGATTGCTGTTGTAGTTTGTTATGTCTTCCTTGTCAGTCATTTATTTCTGGGAGGTCAGGAGAGACTTGAGCCTTTTTGGGAAATCAGTACTTTATCTGAAGATGGTGTTAGGTCTTTATTTTATATTTACAAAGAAAAAAATTTACACAGTAATGTTCATTGTCTCTTTCCATAGTGGAATACCAGTTACTGTCCATTATCTTTTTCTTAGCATCCTGTCTCACTCAATCAGTTCTGTGTGGAATGTCATAGATATATAAGCAATTACATTGATTTGACTGAGTTGCCCTTAACTACCTAAAATCCAGTGCAGCTTTGTATAGCTGATATACGCTGGGTGCCTTTTTTGCAAACAAGCAAAAAATCCTTTAATAGGAACTGGACTTTGTCAAGAATAGGCAAGTATTATAACCATTCTTTGCAACAAAAAAGAACAATGTACTTCTTAATTACTGTCTGTATTAGGAGCACACTCTGACATTAAATAAACAGACTGGAGGCATCTCTGGGGTAAGCTAGAGACCTGTGACAGAATATGTTCCTGGGAGGATATGTGACTCTTAGTGAAATTCACTGGAACTTGGGATGTGGAGAAAAAACTGGGCACTTCTAACAGCAAGGAAGGATGTCCAATGGAAGGAAGGAGACACCAGCCAGCCAACAATAACTTTGACCCAAACTTTCCCCTGCCTATAGAGTGTACAGATATAAAGATAAAACAGAGATTGAGAGTAGGGTCAAATAATGGCTGATACAACTTGAAACCTACCACATCTGAGAGAGACAACCCCTGACACTATTAATGATTCTCTACAGTGCTTACAGACAGGAGACCAGCATAACTGTTTTCTGAGATGTTCAACACTGCAGCAGATGCAGAGACAAACAGTGAACCATTAGACAGAGCTCAAGGAATCTTCTTTTGAAGTACTTAGGGGAAGGTTAGAGGGATTCAGAGGGGGACAAGAACTCCACAAGTAGACCAGCAGAAGAAATTAACTAAGGACCATGGTGGCTAGCAGAGACTGACCACCAACCTAAGGGAATGGACCCAGGTTCCCTATGTATATGTAGCTAATGGGAAATTTGGGTTTTATGAGGGTCCCCTAGGAATTACTCAGGTGTTAATCTATGACATGGAGTTTGTGGCCTGATTTGGATCACTTTCTTATAGGTAGGCTGCCTTATTGGGCATCGGTGGAAGAGGATGTGCTTAGTCCTTATGTGACTCTATGTGCTGGGGCAATTTGGTAGGGTGGGGTTCAGTGCTTTTCTGGTGAGAATTGAAATAGGTTTGGAGGGTGAGACCACTGGGGGAGAAGGGAAGGGATCAGGGTGGGTATTTATTGTCATTAAATAAAAAGAAGAAAATTAAGTATATTCTGATTGGAACCAGAAAGATATTTTTTCAAATAGCAATATAAGCAAATATTTTAGGTCCCTCTAATAGGCATAAATACACTAGGTGTTGCTACAATACAAGCATACAATCATTGCACTTATGGAAATGGACCCAGCAGATTCTCCCCCCCCCCAAAAAAAAGGCAGCTATACTTCTACAATTTGAATAGTCTCAGACAGCATAGAAACAACCTATTAGATCACCAAAAATATGCATTACAAACCAGCTACACGATCAGCCCTCAGGTCTCAGAGACTGGTTCAGTCTGTTTTTCCCTTTAAGAGATTCCAAAGTAATTACAGTTTTTCCTGCCATCCCCTTTCGATTTCACTGCTTTTGCTGCAGAACCCATAGAGGATGGAGAGCTAGATGAATTAGCAGCACTGATGAAGAGCTCCAAGTTTACAGTGGGCTTTGTTTTCTATGCCAACAGGTGAGAAGTCTTTCCTGTTTGGACTCATTCCATTCTCTATTTGAATGCGTAGTCCATCAATCCAATGCAAGAAGAGCAAATAAATTTCTCTGCAGGGAGGGATTTGACAAGTAAGGCTTCTTACTACCTTTCAAGTCTTAGCTGGACCTGAGTTTAAACAAACCCTGACTCTTGTGCCAAGGAGAAGAAAAACTTCTACTATAAGTGACAAGGGGCAGAAAAATTGAAAGTAGCAAAGATAGTATTGTTTGATTAAGAGCCACCCAGCTCGGAGTCACCACCTCGTGATTCCTGTACAGAAAGTGTGATCTGTTATGAAATTAAAGATTCTTCTCTAAGGTGTGCCATTCCTCTCTCAGTGATGTAGTGCTGTGTCTTCTGTAAGGAAAACACTCAGCCTCAGGCTTCAGTTTCTGACAGAAGCTAGGGATGTGCTGATATTCTCTCATCTTCTGACCATCCACTGTGAGAATCATATGGCGATGATAATTCCCACTGGTTGCCCTTAAAGGTTCTCCTAATTTTGGGCTGTAATATTAGCACAATCTAACTTATGCTGCAACCAAGGTTCACTCTGAACTTTGAAGTGATGACCCAGTTACCATTAAGTGTCTCTAATGTTCAAACCTCAATTCTGTATTTTACATTGTTCATGGTTTTTCTTAAATAACAGTTCTTGTAGTTTGTTTGCTCTTTTTAGACAGACATTCCTTTCATGTAGGTCAGGGACACTGGAGCATTTTGGGGAAATCAAATATTATCTATTGATGGTATTAGGTTAGATTACATATTTATACAGAAATAATTTACACCTTAATGTTCTTTATCTCTTCATCATTCTTGATTCCTACTGGGAGGTCATTATCAATTTATTAGCATCCTGTCTCACTCAATCAGTTCTGTGTGGTACGTCTTAGACATATATGCAATTAAACTGTTTGGCTGAGTTGCTTCCAGCATCTGTAAGCTCAGTGCACATATGCTTACTATAATCTGGCGTTTATTCAACTATGCATAAACCTTTCATAATGTCAACCTGGCTTCGTTGACATTAGGCAAGTATTATAACCATTCTTTGGGAAAATATATACCTTTTAATTTTTTCTGTATTTTAAATATCTGTGAAATTCAGTAAACCATGTGGGTGAGGGGCCTTTCTGGGACAACTTGGAGACCCAGGATGGAGTAAGCTCCAGGAAAATATGGGGTTGCTTCTAGCTGCAACTCATAGAAGCAGAAGTTATGGACACTGAAGAGACCACTCCTTATAGCCAGGTAAGACTTCCAGTGGAAGGAGGGGGACACCAATCAACCCACCAAATCTTTGACCCAAAATTGACCCCACCTATAAGGTATATAAGGATAAATATAGATCAGAGATTGAGAGAATGGGCTAAAAATGGCTGGACTAACTTGAGAAGCACCCATGTGAAAGAACTAACTCCTGACACTATTAATTATACACCGCTAATCTTGCAGACATGAGATTAGCATAACTGCTCTCTGAGAGGCTCCACACAGCAGTGTATCAAAACATATACAGAGACACAAAGCCAAGTGTTAGATAGAGCTCACGTAGTCTTGTGGAAGAGTCGGGGAAAAGACAGGGGGTTACAGAGGGAACAAGAACTTTACAAGAAAATCAACAATAGAAATTAACCAAGCATCATCATGTCTCTCAGAGACTGACCACAAACGAAAAGCAGAAACATATGGTATATACTCACTTATATAGACCTATAGAATAGGAAAGTCATGCTGAAATCTATACGCCTAGGGAAGATATACAAGAAGGAAGACCCAGGTTGGTATGATCAATGCTCGTTTAGATGAACAAATGGGATGGACATTGAATGGAGGAGAAAACAAGCAACAGGACAGGAGCATACCAAAGAGGGCCTCTGAAAGAATCAATATAGCAATGGATCAAAGCAGATATTAAGACTCACAACCAAGCCTTCGGCAGAGGGTGGGAAATAATAATAAAAATAGGGGAAGTTAGAGAGACTTGGGGAGAACAAGAGCTCTACAAAGACCAAACTGAGCAGGGCACAGGGGTCTTATACGAGACAGTTTCTCCAACCAAGGACCATGTATGGATATGGCCTAGAACCTCTGCTCAGATGTGGCCCATGGTAGTTCGGTGTCCAACTGAAGACCCTAGTAAGGGGAACAGGGACTGTTTCAGTCATGATATTGATGGCTGGCTCTTTGACCCTCCCCCATACACGCCAGGGAGTAACAGCCTAGCTAGATTCCAGGGGAGGACATTGCAGCCAGCCCTGAGGAGACAAGATGAACTGGGGTCAGATGGAAGGGGAGGAGATCCTCCCTAGTTGGTGGACTTGGAAGGGGCAGGGAGGATATGTGAGAGGATTGGGGATAGTGGGAGGGAATGAGGGAGGGAGCTACACCTGGGATGCAAAGTACCTAACCTGTGATTGATATAAAAATAAATAAATTACATTTTAAAAAAAGAAAAAAGAAAAAGCATTTGTGGACTAGACTCAGGTACCCTACACATATGTAGCTAATGGTCAGCTTTGTCTTCATGAGAGCCCTAGCAATCAGAAAGGTGCCAATCTCTGACATGAATTCTGTGGCCTGGTTTGGATCACATTCCTCCACATGGCCTCATTGTTTGAGCTCATTGAAAGAGGACATGCTTAGTCATGTGGTGACTTTATGGGCTGTGTTGGTTTAGTAGGATGGGGTTTTGCCATTTTCTGAGGAGAAGTGAATGGGGCAAGGGGAAATAATGGTGATAATGTAGGAACAGTAGCAGAAAAGAGAGGGGACTGTGATGTGGATTTATAATCATTAAATAAATAAGAAAGAATGTTGACTATATTCAGAGTGGAGCCAAAAAGACATCTTTCAAATACCAACAGAAAAATCTTTCTTAGGACACTCTAGTAGGCATAAATACACAAGCAGTTGCTGTAATAAAAACATAGAATAATTATATTTGAGGGAATGAACTCAGGCATATATCAAAGAATTAACAGCCTTGTAAATTCAGATTTTGCATCTGAATGTCTCAGACATTCTAATGGCTCTCTACTAGGTGACCCAGACTGAAACAGAAGACATAAGCTACAGGATCAGCACTCAGGTCCTAGAGACTGATCTTTGTCTGTTGTTTATTGTAGACACACTCCAAGGTAACAACAATGTTTCCTGCAATCTTCTTTTGATTTTACTAAGTATGTGGCAGAATGCAGGAAGCAAGGAGAGCTGGATATATCAGTAGATCTGAGGAACATCTCCAAGTTTATAGGAGGCTTTGTTTCCATGCCTACAGATGAGACTTCTCTCCTGGTTGTCTCTCATTACATTCTTTCATTTTGATGCACATTCTCAATCAATCAGTTGCAAGGAGAGCAAATAAATTTCTCTGCAGAGAGGGATTTGCCAAGTCAGGCTTCTGGCTATATTCCAGGTCTTAGGTAAACCTGGGTATAACACCGGCTGTTTGGTGTTAAAGAGAATGAAATCTGCTACTGAAAGTGACAAGAGACAGAGGAATGGAAAGTAGCAAAGACAGTTTTTGCTAGATTCAGAACCTCCCAGTGCTGACTCACAATCTTCTGATCCCTTTATAGGAACTGTGACCCTGTTGGAACCTCAGGATTCATCTGTATGGTATGCTGTTCAGGCTTCAATTACTGATAGAGTTTATGGATGTTCTGATATTATCTCATCCTCTGCCCTCCACTGCAAGAATACTTATAATCATAGTTCTCAAAGGTCCCCCTAAAAGGCTCAAAGCCTCAAAATCTCTGATACACATTACCTGTAATATTAACAGACCGTATCTTGTTCCTGGCAACCCTAAGCTCTATACCACTTACATAATCAGGTGAGTTTTATGCAACTTCACATAAAATCTTCTGTACAATCTGGACTTAGTTGACGTTAGGAAAGTATTATAAACATCATTTACAAAAATAAATACCTGAGGACCTCTGTCTTTTCTTTCTTATGGTCACCATCATGTGAAAAGCAGCGTACGACCTCTGAGGAAGAAAAATGGTACAGGAGTGTTCCATGTGATAGACTGTTTGACAGAAGAAAGTTATGCCCTTGCAGATGCTTCCATTACAGATGCACCCCTTCTTTACTGCAGGCCCCTTTCTTTTATAGATTGTGTGTGTGCAAGTAACTCTAATAGCCTTGTGAATGATATTAGGTAAGAGAGATTCCTATTATGAGGTTAGAAAATGGTAACAAAAATAACTACAGGGACAATGATGTGATTGGCTTGTACAAAGCAGCAGTGAAGATATGAAGCCCTGGGTTGTTTCTGTAGCATTAGAAAATAAATTTAGTTTGACTCAAGATGACTAGAGTTTTCAAGCCTTGTGTTCATATATCTAAGATGTCTGAAACTTGAAAACTCATTAATCTGCAGTTGTCCAAGGACACTTGTTAGACAAGTGTTGTCAATAACAACCAGAGAAAATGAAGGATCTGTCTGCTTGCATGGGATGTTAGAAACATTCCAAGCCCAGTGGCTCTTGCTGAGGACTTTGTCTAACAAACCCAACAACTCTTTTGTTTTTAAATTTTAAATGAGATGGATTATTCTTTTTCCTCATGCTGCCTGCATTGTTTACTTCTGACCATGAACTGTGCATTTACTCTTTGTTTTCATTGTCAAGATAATGTAACACAACTATCTGAATACTCCACTATCAATAGAATCTAAATACATGTGGTAAATTATTGAATCATTCCATATTTGATATTTTTTCACTAAAATTATCAGAGCAAAGAATTACTCAAGAGAGTTTATTGAATTTTAGATCTTACACAGTCAAGAAAGGATTCAGAATTATGAAAAAAATACTAGAAACAGAATGAGAGGAATGATTCTCAGACCATCTTCTAAAAACAACAGAATAGTGTGATAAGTGTAGGTATATACAGTCCATTATTGTGGGATCTGGAGAACCAAAAAACTGAAACACTGAAGCTCAGAAATCAGCTCTTGGTTTTATTGGTTATCTGTATTGTTCCCTTTGTTTCTAGGTTATTGATTCCAGCCCTGAGTTTGATTATTTCCTGCCATTAACTCCTCTTGGGTGTGTTTGCTTCCTTCTTAGGTGAGTTGTTAAGAAGTTAGTATGAGCTCTCTCCACTTTCTATATGAAGGCTCTTAGCTCTATGAACTTTTCCTCTTAGTGCTGCTTTCATTGTGTTTTCATACTTACTTTGTGTGTAAGTATGTGGTCAATTCTCAAGAAGGTTCCGTGAGGTGCTGAGAAGAAGGTGTATTTTTTGTGTTTGGATGAAATGTTCTGTAGATATCTGTTAGGTCCAATTGACTCATAGCATCAGTTAGTTTCATAATTTCTCTGTTCAGTTCCACCTCAATGGTGAGAGAGGTGTGTTGGTCTCCCATTATTAATGTGTGGGGTGTGATGTGTTATGAAGCCTTAGGAATGTTTGTTTTACCAATATGGGTGCCCTTGCATTTAGGCATATATGTTCAGAACTGAGATGACAACTTGGTATATTTTTTCTTTGATGTGAATGAATTGCCCTTCCCCATCTATTTTGATTAATTTTGGTTGAAAGTCTATTTTATCAGCTTTTAGACTAGCTACTCCTGCATGTTCCTTATGACTATTGGCTTGGAAAACATTTTCCATCCTTTTATTCTGAGGTAGTGTCTGTCATTGCTGGGATGTGTTTCTAGTATGCAAGAGAATGACTGGTCCTGTTTAAGCATCCATTCTGTTAGCTTATGTGTCTTTTTATTGGGGTGTGAAGGCCATTGATGTTGAGAGATACTAATGAACAGTTGTTATGTTAGTGATGTGAGAGTGTGTGTGTGCCTGCTTCTTTCCTTTTGGTTTTGTAGCTGAGGGGTTGTTTCCTGTGCTTTTCTCTGGGTGGTTTGCCAGCCTGAGTTGGAGTTTTTCTTCTAGCATCTTCTGTAGGGCTATGTTTGCGGATATGTACTGTTTAAGCTTGGTTTTCTCATGGAATATCTTGTTTTGTTCTATCTATGGTGATTGAACATTTTGGAGTTTTTTTTGGGGGGGTATCTTGTTGTTTCCATCTATGATGATGGAACATTTTGGTTTTTTTTTGGGGGGGGGTAGTATTCTGTGTTGACATCTGTGTTCTTTTAGTGTCTGCCTGAAATCTGTCCAGGCCCTCCTGGTTTTCATAGTTGCCAGCCTTCTTATCTGGGGATAAGAGTGCAATGTGATAAGTACCAAATGTAATCCTGGGCTGGAAGACCAACATTTCCCATCAGCTTTGACTGATATTTCTTACTCTTTAGCTAGGATTTCTGAAAAAAAAAACTTTCTGACTTAGCACTACTCTCTCATCTGTATAACTGACATCTTAGAGATTTAGCTGTTTAGCTATGGCAGTTTGTGATACATTATCTCATTATGGCTTGCTGACTTTTCCCATGCCCTCAGAGAAAAGGAAGCAGAATCAAAACGCCCTTATATGGGTATCTAGCCTCTTTCTCTGTTTTATTTTAAGCAAGAATGTACAAAGATAAAATAGCCTCTGATGATGTATGTATGTATGTATGTATGTATGTATGTATGTATGTATCAGGGTATTATAATAGAGGAAGGATCCCCACATGTAGCTAAAGAAATTACATTCATTCTTCCTCTTTGGAAAATAATTTCTGGTGCAGCTTTTTGTTGGAGCTTTCAAACTCCAGTAACCAACCCACCACATGTGCTTTGAAAATAAGCCCATGAACTTTATTTATTTCTCATAGGAAAGTTGGTTGAAATTGTAAATCGATTTCTCACTGATTCATAGAAGGATTTTTAAAAATTCCGTACATCTCTCACAAAGGAAAAGAATTTTAGCAGGATTTGTGGTAGTAGGAAGACAATGCCCAAACTGAAGATGGGTTTGGGAAAATGATAAGTGCAACTCTTGAGACAGAGAATAAAACAGTCAAATGAAGCAATGGTGAATTAGGGAGCAGAGCTTAAAGAAAAATTTTCTTCTAACTTTATTCTGTTTCAGTGGTTATAAAGTGACAGGGGTATGGCAGGAACATAGGGTTTTATGAGATGTCAATAATGTGATCTCATCTGTTCAGTGTATACATACAGGGAAAAATTACAGGGCAGCAATCCTTTTCTGTGTGATATGCTGTGGAATTCCTTATGATAGAAAGATGTGTTTCATGGAGACTTGTACTCGCACTCCACAGAAGAATTACTAGCATGTAGCTACAGATTACGACATGGCCCGTGATCTGTATAATAAGAGATATGTCCTAGACTACACTGACATCCCTAGGGAAGACCACAGAAATAAGTTGGTAACTATTTGAGAACGAAAAAGGACATTGATATCGTTGGTATTATCCTCTAACATAGTTTGTAACTTGGATGAAAAATGAAAAATGGAAGGGTTGACAGGCATTTTTAAGTCTAGGTATTAATAAATAGAAGGAACTCCATATTTGACCAATAATAAAGATCACAGCTTGCTACCTCAAAACCCAGAACTCATTAAATGAGTAATATACAAGTGAGGATGGAAGTGACCTAAAAATAATAAATAAAAGATACCTCTTAAGTCCACGTTGACTCAGAAAAAGGGAAAATATTGAGCCACTATGTATATTAGCACACAATGTGTATTATTGGCACATTGCAAAGACAATTACAATCAATGACAAACAGAGATATCTGGAAATAATCAAATGCATAAATAAAACAAAGATAGTCTCTCATCTATTGGGCAATCCATCTGTGGGAAATGGAAGAAGAAAAGACCAGTGTGAAAATTTGGGGAGCAGAGACTATGAACCAAACACAACATTCACTTTGATACAAATATAGCATGAGCAGAAATAACATAGGCACGGCATGTTCATGATGAACTGTTTTACAGCATCTAATAATGATACATGGACATCACCAGAGAGGATTTCCATGGGGATCAATAGTGACCACACAGGTATAATTGAGAGACCAAGATATGAGGTAAGCAATTTATGATGCTAGATCACTGGGCTAACAGTATAAATAATGTCAGAAATTAAAGAAAGCTGAACCAAGCAAGGATCTCTAAACTTCATAGATACTTACAGTCTTTAATTAGATTTTTCTTGGGACTTTATGTTTATAACTTAAGTATTCCCTTCGTAGATTTAACTGAATAAGGCCAACATGTAAAGAGTGTCTAGGAATTCCGAAAATAGAGAAAAAAAGAGAAAGGTAGCAGTGTACTATGGTAGCATAGACAAAGGTGAAAATATTTGTGTTGAACATGAGATCCTAAAGAACAAAAAAAAGTAAGAAAACCATTTTGTGCTACTGATATTGTGGGAGTATTAAATACAAGAAATTCAAAGAAGGAACCTATGATGAAGCAATGTAGGTGAAGATGTTTCTTTTGGGTATGGGCATTGTCTAATGCTGCTTTCTTCCAATATTGTATTATTTCAACATGAAGTAGACTGTTAAGTAAGAACAAAGATTCAAAGTCCATACAATACCATTTGTGTATAGTGCAGGTGGATTTTAAACATGGGGAGGACTCAAGCATCTAATAAGTTAATGGCATCTAATTGGCATAAGAAGCTGTGTAATTTCCAAGAATAATCAAACAGTAAGATTTGTGGGATGAATTGCATTGAATCTGATTACACATTTTCAAGTTTAATCTATGCAATATTATTTTTGTTTATTTATATATGTTTTTACTTTTTAATTCATATATTTATATATTACAATTTATTCACTTTGTATCCCCAATGTAGCACCTTCCGTCTTCTAGTCACAGTCCCACCCATCCTGTCTCTTCTCTTCCTATGCCCTTTCCCTGCAAATTTTCATGATTTCCTTGTTTTTAATTGCTGACTAGTATTCCATTGTGTAAATGTACCAACATTTCTGTATCCATTTCTCTGTTGAGGGACATCTGTTGTTCTCTGTTGTTTCCAGATCCTGGATATTACAAACAAAGCTGCTATGAACATAGTTGAGCAAATGTCCTTATTGAATGGTGGGGCATCTTTTGCGTATATGCCTAGAAGTGGTATAGCTATATCTTGAGGAAGAACTATAGCGAATTTTCTGAGAAAGCATGTTTGATTTCCAAAGTAGTTACACAAAGTTACATTCCCACCAGCAATGGAGGAGGGTTCCCCGTTCTCCACATCCTCTCCAGCATGCACCATCCCTTGAGATTTGAACTTGGCCTTTCTGATAGGTGTGAGGAGAAATCTCAGGAATATTTTGATTTGCATTTTCCTGATGACTAAGGAATTTTCTTTTTTATTTTATTGATTTCTCTCTCCTATCTTTTTAAATTTATGTCATTAATTACAGTTCGTTCACTTTGCATCCCAGTTGCACCCCTGAGTTTCCCTGCCATTCAATATTCCTCTATTTAGAATTCTCTGTATATCTCTGTATCCCGTTTTAAATTGGATTACTTCATTTGTTGGTGTTTAACTTCTTAAGTTCTTTACATATTCTGGATATTAGCCTTCTGCAGATATAGGATGGGTAAAGATCCTTTCCCAGCATTTAGGCTGTCATTTTGTTCTGATTACTCTCCCTTGCTTTACAGAAACTTTTCAGGAAAGCAATGTTTTTCAATTTTATGAGGTCCCATTTATTAATTGTTGATTTTACAGCCTGTACTGCTGATGTTCTGTTCAGGAAGTTGTCTTCTGTGCCAATGAAGTCAAGGCACTTCCCCACTTTCTCTTCTAAGAGATGTAGTGTGTCTGGTTTCTTGTTGAGATATATGATCCACTTGGACTTTAATTTGTGCAGGGTGATAGATATGTATCTGTTTGAATTTTTATGCATGTGGACATCCAGTTACACCAGCACCATTTTTTGATGATGCTATCTTTTTTCCGTTGCATGGTTTTGATTTCTTTGTCAAAAATTAAGTTCTGTAGGTGTGTGGCTTTATTTCTGATCTTCTATTTGATTCCAATGATCCACCAGTCTGTTTCCATGCCAATACCATCCTGTTTTAATTATTGTTGTTCTTTAGTACAGCTTGAGATCTGGGATGGAGATAAATCCAGAAGATATGTTATTGTACAGGATTGTTTTAGCTATTTTGTTTTTTTTCCATATGAAATTGAAAATTGTTCTTTCGAGGTCTGTAAAAATTGTGTTGGTATTTTGATAGGAATTGCATTGAATCTGTAGATTGGTCTTGGTAGGCTGGGTATTTTCACTGTTATTCCTACCAATACTTGAGTATGAGAGATCTTTCCATCTTCTGATATCTTCTTCAATTTCTTTAATTTATTTTTTCAGAGACTTGAAGGTTTTTTTTTTTTTCATAAATGTCTTTCACACACTTGGTTAGAGTTACACCAATGCACTTTATGCTATTGTGGCTATTGTTTCCCTAATTTCTTTTCAGACCTTTTGTCATTTGTAGTCAGGAGGGCTTCAGATTTTTTTTCAATTAATTTTGTATCCACACACTTTGCTAAAGGTGTTTATCAGCTGAATGAGTTCTCAGGTTGAATTTTGGGGTCACTCGTGTATACTATCATATCATCTGCAAATAGTGATACGTTGACTTCTTCCTTTCCGATTTGTATCCCCTCGATCTTCTTTAGCTGTCTCAGTGCTTTAGCTAAGACTTCAAGTACTATTTTGAAGAGGTATGCAGAGAGTTGGGAGACTTGCCTTGTCCCTGAGTTCAGTGGGATTGATTCAAGTTTCTCTCCATTTAGTTTGATGATGGTTATAGGCTTGCTGTATATTGCTTTTACTATGTTTAGGTATGTGCCTTTTATTCCTGATCTCTCCAAAACTTTAAGCATGAGTGGGTGTTGGATTTTTGTCAAATGCCTTTCAGTATCTAAGTAGATGATTATGTGGTTTTCCTTTTCTTTCTGTTTGTTTATATGGTATATTACATTGATGGACTTTCATATGTTGTACCATTCCTGCATGTCTGGGATGAAGCCTACCTACTTGGTCATGGTGGATGATACCTTTACTGTGTTCTTGAATTCTGTTTGTGAGTATTTTATTGAGTATTTTTGCATCAATGTTAATTAGGGAGATTGGTCTGTAGATCTGTTTCTTTGTTTTCTTTGTGTGGTTTTGGTATCAAGGTAAATGTGGCCTCATGAAATGAGATTGTTAATGTTCCTTCTGTTTCTATTTTTTGAAATATTTCGAACATTATGGGTGTTAGCTCTTTGAAGGTCTGACAAAATTCTATGCAGAAGCCATTTGGCCCTGGGTATGTATGTATGTATGTATGTATGTATGTATGTATGTATGTATGTATTTTTGGATAGGACACTTTTGATAACAGCTTCTATTTCTTTTTGGGATATAGGACTATTTAATATATTTAGCTGATTTTCATTCTTCTCTGGTTTACGGAATTTATCAAGAAAATTATCCATTTCATTTATATTTTCAAATGTTGTTGCCTATAGGCTTTTGGAGTAAGACCTAATGATTCTTTGGATTTCCTCAATGTCTGCTGTTATGGCTCCCTTTTCATTTCTGATTTTGTTGATGTGGACAGTGTCCATCTGCCTTTTAGTTAGTTTGGCTAAGAGTTTGTGTATCTTGTTGAATTTCTCAAAGAACTAGCTCTTGGTTTAATTGATCTTTTGAATTTTTTTTTGTTGTTGTTGTTTCTAGTTTATTGATTTCAGCCCTGATTTTGATTATTTCTAGCCATCTACTCCTCTTGAGTGTGTATGGTTCTTTTTTTTTTCCTAGTGCTTTAAGGTTGGCCATTAAGTTGCTTGTATGAGATACCTACATTTTTTTTCTGAAAGCACTTAGTACTATGAGCTTTCCTTTTAACACTGCTTTTATTTCATTTTCATTATATTCTGGCAATATATAATATATAATATATAATTATATTCTTTATTTCCTCTCTGACTCAGTTGTCATGGAGGAGAGAGTTGTTCAGTTTCCATATGTATGTAGGCGTTTTGATATTTCTGTTATTGTTGAGGTCTAGTTTTAGACCATGGTGGTCTGATATGATACAAGGGATTATTTCAATCTTCTTGTATCTGTTAAAGCTTGGTTTGTGTCTGACTATATAGTCAATTTTGGAGAAGGTTCCATGAGGTGCTGAGAAGATATACTCTTTTGTGTTTGAGTGAAAGGTTATGTAGACCTCTATGAGGTCCATTTGATTTAAGACTTCTTTAAGTGTCAATATTTCTGTTTAGCTTCTGTCTCAATGATGTGTCCCTTGGTGAGAGCAGGGTGTTGAAGAATCCCACTGTTAAGGTGTTGGGATCAGTGTGTGATTTAAGCTTTAATAATGTTTCTTTGACAAATGCAGGAGCCCTCTTGTTTGGTGCATAGATGTTCAGGATTGTACTGTCCTCCTGGTGTTTTCTTTTGATGAGAATGATGTTTTCCTCTCCATCTATTTTGATTAATTTTGGTTGAAAGTTTATTTTATTAGATAATGGGTCTCTTTTTTTCTTTTTTTTTTTTTTTGGAAAACTTTTTTCCAGCCATTTCACTCTGAGGTACTGTCTATCTTTGTTGCAGATGTGTATTTCTTGAATGCCCAAGAATGTTGGATTCTGATTCTGCAACCAATATTTTAGTCTGTGTCTTTTAATGGGAGAGTTGAGACCATTGATATTAATGAACAATGATTGTTAGTTCCTTTTATTGTGGAGTTTGTGGTGATTGTATGTTTGTGTGCTTGTTTTCGTTTGCTTTTTTCATGTGATGGTGTCTTTATCCTGTGTTTTCTTGAACGTCATTAATCTTCTTGGGTTGAAGTTTTCCTTCTAGTATTTTCTGTAGGGCTGTATTGCTACTTATATATTGTTTAAATTTACTTCTGTTATGGAATATTTTGTTTTCTCCATCTATGTTGATTGAAATTTTTGTTGGATATAGTAGTCTGGGTTGACATCTGTGATCTCTTAGTCTCTGCATGTTATCTGCACAGGCCCTTTTTGCTTTCATAGTTTCTGTTGACAAGTCTGGTGTGATTCTGATAGGTTTGCCTTTATATGATACTTGGCATTTTTCCCTTTCAGCTTTTAATATTTTTCTTTTTCTGTAGATTTAGTGTTTGGGTTATTATGTGGTGGGATGAGCTTCATTTCTGGCCTAGTCTATTTAGTGTTCTGTGAGCCTCTTGTATGTTTATGGGTATCTCTTTCTTAAGATTGGGGACATTTTCTTCTATGATCTTCTTAAAAATATTTTCTGGTCCTTGGAGCTTGGAATCTTCTTTTTTGTCTATTCCTATTATTCTTAGGTTCATATTTTCATGGTGTCCTTGATTTCTTGGATGTTTTGTGTTTGTGACTTTTCCGATCTAATTTTTTCTTTGAGAGATGTATCAATTTCTGCAATTGTAACTTCAGGGCCGAAGATTCTCTCTTCCATCTCTCATATTCTGTTGCTAATGCTTACATCTTTGGTTTCTAATCTCTTTTCTCTAAGTTCTCCAATTCCAGAATTTTCTCTGTTTGTGTTTTCTTTATTGATTGTAATTCTGTTTTCATGTCCTTCACCATTTCCTTCATCTGTTTGAATGTAGATTCCTGTCTTTTCATCATGGCTTCTATTTTTTGTTGTTGTTGTTCTTCATTTCCTCTTATGTACTTCGAATTACCAGATAATTATAAATTTAAGATCATTTTCCTGTGTTTTAGTTGCAATAGAATATCCCTTGGTTTTTTTGGAGATTTTGGTGAAGCCATGATGTACTAGTTTTTGTTGCCTATATTATTACCCCTGCCTTTAACCATCTGGTGGCCTGTAGCCTTGACTGAGTATTCCTGGAGAATGTACTGCAGACTGGATCCACCTTTCTCTGGAGTCTCAAATAGTCTCCCCTGAATTCACTGTCTCTTCCGGATCACTGTTTGTGACCGAGGTATCTGGGGCACAGGCGGAAAGATCTCAGAACCTAGAGCTGCTCCAGTGCCCCACAGGCTTCCCTTAGAGAGTGGGGAATGGAACCTGGGTCCCAAGCCTGGCTCAGGTCCCCTGTGTTCACTGTCTGTGTGTGCTGGCTGGTTCTGAACTGGGTGAGCCAGGCAGGTAGAGAATAGGCAGAAGGGAGCTGTACCAGAACACATTCCCTCCACTGGGTGGTGAGAATGGGCACCACTAACTACTGCTACCAGGAAGGTGTCCACGGGATGTTGAGTGTGGTCTCTTGAGTTTTGAAACAGGATCCTCTAGTACCTAGAAGGTATCCACAGGGCTGTGAGAGTGAGCTCCCAGGATTGGAGTCTTAACCTCAGTACAGGAAGGTAATCATTCCACCAGCAGTGAGAGTTAAGTGCCAAAGGTCTGAGCCACCAGGGTCTGGTCTCATAAGGCTGCTGGGAAGATCTGCACTCACTTCTGCTGCTACTGCTGCTGCCTTACCCAGAAATATATCCACAGATGGTGGGTCTGAGTGTGTGACCTAGGGCTGCAGGGTCAGAGCCTAGCAAGCTGCCGCAAATCCCAGGAATGTATTCACATATGGTGAATTGTCCAGGAGGCCTAGGGCTGTGGCAGTGCTGGGCAGGAGCATGGGGATTTTTCCCGGCATTAGCTAGATGGCCCGAAGAAGGACCATAAGATATACCAGCGTATTCTTCTCTCACCTGAGAAGCACAGACATCAGGTTTGGGATCCACAGGGTGACAGTCAGCCAGTCACCCTGCTCTTGCTCCTGAGCTGTTAGTCAGATACTCTGCATAGTCGGCACCACCATCTTGGATCCCTCTATTTATTTGTTTATTTACTTATTTCTGTATTACAATTTATTCATTTTGTATCCTGGCTATACCCTCCTCTTTCTTCTCCTCCCAGTCCCTCCCAACCTACCACTTTTCCCCCTATGCTCCTTCCCTAGTCTACTGATAGGGGAGAACCTCCTCCTTTTCTATCTGACCCTAGCCTATCAGGTCTCATCAGGACTGGCTGCATCATCTTCCTCTGTGGCCTGGAAAGGCTGCACACCACAAGGGGAAGTGATCAAAGAGCAAGCCACTGAATTAATGTCAATAAAAGACTATTTTTTACTAGGGAATCCACTTGGAAAGTGAGCAGCCTATGGATTTTCTCTGAGAAAGGGGTCCAAGTCCTCTCCATTCATGGTCCTTGGTTGGAATATTGGTCTCTGCACCACCCACTTGGGGCTAGGTTTCTAGAAACAACCCAGACGTCCCTCAGATGAAGAATGGATACAGAAACTGTGGTATATTTACACAATGGAATACTTCTTGGCAATTAAAAACAAGGAAATCATGAACTTTGTAGGTAAATGGTGGGAACTAGAAATGATCATCCTGAGTGATATAACCCAGAAGCAGAAAGTCACATATGACATATACTCACTTATAAATGGATATTAACCATATAATATATGATAAACATACTAAAATCTATAGTCATAAAGAAGCTAAACAACAGAGAGGACCCTAGGGAAGATGTTTCATCTTCATTCAGAAGGGAAAACAGGATAGACATCAGAAGCAGGAGAAGACAAGAAACAGGACAGGAGCCTTCCACAGGGGACATCTGAAAGACTACCCACCAGGGTATTGAAGGAGATACTGAGACTCATAGCCAAACTTTGGGAAAGTTCAGGAAACTTACGAAAGAAGAGGGAGATAGAAACAAGAAGAGGGGACAGGAGCTCCACAAGGAGACCAACAGAGTTTATGCAGTATTATTATAATAAATTCTTATCTCAGTAGAAGCTAAACTGTGAGGATATCCATAAGGGAGGCATAGGATCTGATGGAAGTCACTCAGGTTGAAGGAGTTGATTTTCCAGTGTTTATCATTAGAAAACAGAGACATAATAGTAATAATAATAATAATAATAATATACTGAATGTTCAGTTTTCTTCTTTCATTTTATAATATTTTATATCCTTTAAATTTTAATGGATATATACATTGTATCTTCTGTATGATAATCAGATTACTCTCTACTCCAAATCATATTTTCATGTTGGGATAGAATTTCCTGTGCTATATATTACCCATATAGATTAAGGAGACAGCCTCCTTACTAATCTCCAACAATTTCAAACATGTAATTAAATCATCATTATCAATTGAATCATTAATCATTAACTTATTAATTTTCTTATTACAATATGACTGAGTTTAGTTTGTGCTGCCCATGTGACCATGAGTGTGAGGTTATTCATTAGGACATTGGCAACATAAAATCAGTGGAATAGACCCCGTAGAAATGAACTCCATATATTCTGAAGATATTCACAATAAACATGTTCTTATGATGTAACTGGATCTTTATATTCCCTACTCTTCTTTACTGAGATATATTTTTTAACTCACTTGAATTTGTGCATATCCAGTTAGTCAGTTTTAGTGTAAGATCTGTATACTTTTAAAATCCAGAAGACTTGTTTCCTGTTTTCTTCTTCTGATATCAGTCTGCTTTGCCTTTCTGGATGGGGATTCAGCATTTTAGTCAGAGTCCTCCCTCTTGATTACTTTCTTTAGGTGTACAGATTTTAGTAGGTTTGTCCTATATTATGTGTCTATATGAGTGAGTATATACCATGTGTGTCTTTCTGCAACAGAACCAAAAAAACTGAGCACAGGGGTCTTTCCTGAAACTGATACTCCAAGCAAGTACCACGCATGGAGAAAACCTAGAACCCCTGCACAGATGTAGGCCATGGCAGTTCGGTATCCAAGTTGGTTCCATAATAATGGGAATAGGGACTGCCTCTGACATGAACTGATTGGCCTGCTCTTTGATCACCTCACCCTGATGGGGGAGCAGTGTTACCAGGCCATAGAGGAAGACAATGCAACCACTCCTGATGAGAGCTGATAGACTAGGATCAAAAGGAAAGAAAGGAAGACCTCCCCCATCAGTGGATTTGGAGAGGGAAGGTGGGATTGGGAGGGGAGGAGGGAGGGATTTTGGGGAGGATACAAAGTGAATAAAGTGTAATTAATAAAAAAATTAAATGACAAAAAAATCCAGAAGACAATATTCACTATAGCTACACCACATTTTTGTGTTCTAATATCCTCCTCCTGTTTAAGTTCCTTCTTTGTTTCTTTCTGGCTTCTGCAGGTTAATATAGATATTCCTGTAATGGAAAAGTCAAGTAGATTTAGAGACCCATATATACACAAGGAAAGCAACAGTAAACCTCTGAGTGAGTAAACTGCTAAGTGAACATTTATGTATAAAATAGTTGTATTTTCAACAAGAAGAGGCTGAAAGCATCTAACAGGGTAAGGATATCTAATTGGTGTAGAAAAAAAGTGTTAATTCCAAGGATCATCTGACAGTCAGATCAATGGAATGAAGTATAGGCTTTTGTAGGTAAAATCTATGCATTATTATTGGGAAAGATTCCTACCTAAATAGAATGCAAGCTGTGAGGATATCCATAAGGGAGGCATATGTTAAGTTCATCTCTAGATGTGATGGAAGTCAGTTAGGTTGAGGAAGTTGGATTTTTCTGACAATAGTCAGGAAAAAGAGAAATAATAGTAATGATAATTTTATTACTAATAGTAATAGTGATAAAAATAACACAGGAACATTGTTCAGTTTTCTTTTACTTTCATTTTATAATATTTTTAATTTTTTTATTAATTAAAATTTATTCACTTTGTATACCAACTGTAGCCCCTCCCTCATTCCCTCACAATCCTGTCCTCCTTCTGTCATCTCCTCCCATGACCTTCCCCAAGTCCACTGATAGGGAAGGAACTACTCCCATTCCCTCTGACAATAGTCTATCAGGTCTCCTCAGAACTGGCTGCATTGTCTTCCTCTATCACTTGGAAAGGCTCTTCAATCCTCAGGGGGATGTGATTAAAGAGCCAGCCACTGAGTTGATGTCAGAGATGGCCCCGTTCCCCTTACTAGGGTACCCACTTCGAACTGAGCTGCCATAGGCTATATCTGTGCAGGGGTTCTAGGTTATCTCCATGCATCATACTTTGTTGAAGTATCAGTCTCAGGAAAGACCCCTAGTCCCAGATTTTTTGGTTCTATTGCTCTCCTTGTGGAGCTACTGTTCCCTGTAGGTCTTCCTATCTCCTCCTTGTTTCATAAGATTCCCTAAACTCTGCCCAAACTTTGGCTATGAGTCTCAGCATCTGCTTTGATACCCTGTTAAGTAGAGCCTTTCAGAGGCCCTCTGTGGTAGGGTGCTGTCCTGTTCCCTGTTTTCCCCTCTTCCAACATCCCTCCCATTTGGGTTTCAGAGTGAGGACTGATCATCTTATCCAGGGTCCTCCTCCTTCCTTAACTTTTTTGGTGTACAGATTTTGTATGTTTAAACTATATTATATGACAAATACCTACTTATAAGTTTATATATACCATGTATGTCTTTCTGCTTATGGGAAAACTCATTCAGGACGATATTTTCTACTTCCCACCAAATGCCTGCAAATTTCATAATTCCCTTATTTTTAATTGCTGACTAGTATTCCATTGTGTAAATATACCACAATTTCTGTATCCATTACTCCATTGAGGGACCTCTGGGTTGATTCCAGAATCTGGCTATTGTGAATAAAGCTGCTATTAACATGGCTGGGCAAATGTCCTTGTTGCGTACTTAAGCATATTTTGTATATATGCCTAGAAGTGCTATAGCTGAATCTTGAGGAAGTACTATTCCTAATGGTCTGACAAAGCACAAGATTGATTTCCAAAGTGGTTGTGCAAGTTTACATTCCCACCAGCAATGGAGTAGGGTTCCCCGTTAGCCACAACCTCTCCAGCATATGCTCTCACATGAATTTTTGATCATAGCCATTCTAATGGGTGTAAGGTGAAACCCCATGGTCGTTTTGATTTTTCATTTCCCTGATATCTAAAAACGTTGAACATTTCTTTAAGTGTTTCTCTGCCATTTGGTATTCCTCTATTGAGAATTCTGTTTAGTTCTGTACTCCATTTTTGTTAAACTGCATTACCTGATTTACTGCTTTTTAACTTCTTGAGGTCTTTATATATTCTGGATATTAGCCCTCTGTCAGATATAGGGTTGGTGAAGATACTTTCCTAATCTGTAGGAAGTCATTTTGTTTTGATGACAGTGTCCTTTACTTTACAGAAGCTTTTCAGTTTCATGAGATCCCATTTATTGATTATTGCTCTTAGAGCCTGTGCTGTTGGTGTTCTTTCAAGGAAGTTGTCTCCTGTGCCAATAAATTCAAAGCTTTCCCCCATTTTTTTCTTCTAAGAGGTTAAAAATGTCTGGTTGTATTTTGAGGTCTTTCATCTGTTTGAATTTTAGTTTTTATGTAGGGTGATAAATATAAATCTATTTGCATTTCTCTACATGTAGACATTCAGTTAGACCAGCACCATTTGTTGATGATGCTGTCTTTTTCCATCACATGGTTTTGGCTTCTTTGTCAAAAATGAAGTATCCATAGGTGTGTGGGTTTATTTCTGGGTCTTTTCTTTGATTCAGTTGATCCACCATTCTGGTTTTATGCCAGTACCATGCAGTTTTTATTACTATTGCTTTGTAGTACAGTTTCATTTCAGGGAAGTAGGTGCTTCCAGACTATCTGTTGTTGTACAGGATTGTTTTAGAACTCAGGTTTTTTTTTTTCTTTTCCATATGAAATTAATAGTGGGAAACAGTAAGCCCTAGAAAAGGCAGGAGCTCCACAAAGAGAGCAACAGAACCAAAAATATCTGGGCCCAGGGGTCTTTTCTGAGACTGATACGCCAACCAAGGACCATTCATGGAGATAGCCTAGAACCCCTGCACAGATGTAGCCCATGGCAGTTCAGTGTCCAAGTGTGTTCCATAGTAATGGGAACTGGGACTGACTCTGACATGAAATGATTGGTCTGCTCTTTGATCCAGTCCCCCTGAGGGGGGACCAGCCTTACCAGGCCACAGAGGAAGACAATGCAGCCAGTCCTTATGAGACGCAATAGACTAGGATCAGACGGAAGGGGAGGAAGACCTCCCCTATCAGTGAACTGTGGAGGGGCATGAGTGGAGAAGGGAGAGGGAGGGTAGGATTGGGAGGGAAGGAGAGAGGGAGCAACTGGTGGGATACAATATGAATAAACTGTAATTAATAATTTTAAAAGAATTGTCCTTTCAAGGTCTGTATAGAATTGTGTTGGTATTTTGATAAGAATTGTATTTAATCTGTAGATTGCTTTTGAGAGGATGGCCATTTTCACTATATAAATCCTACTGCTCCATGAGCATGGGAGATCTTTCTATCTTGTGATATCTTCTTTGATTTCTTTCTTCAGACACTTGAACTTTTTTTTTCTTTTTTTCAAATAGTTCTTCCACATGCTTATTTATAATCATACCAAAGTACTTTATGTTATTAGAGGCTATGGTGAATGGTGTTGTTTCACTAATTTCTCTCTCAGCCACTTTTTCTGGAGTATACAAAAGGATTACTGATTTATTTTCTATTTTTAGTTAACTTTGTATCCAGTCACTTTGCTGAAGGTATTTATCAGCTTAAGGAGTTCTTTGTTTGATTTTTGGTGGTTGCTGGTGTATACTATCATATCATCTGCAAATAGTGATACTTTGGCTTATTGCTTTCTGATTTGTATCCCCGTGACCTCCTTTAGTTGTCTTACTGCTCTAGCTTGGACTTCAAAGTACTATGTTGAAGAGATATGGAGAGAGTGGGCAATCTTGCCTTGTCCCTGTTTTCAATGGGATTGTTTTAAGTTTCTCTCTGTTTAGTTTCCTGTTAGCTACAGTCTGGCTGTATATTGTCTTTAGAGTATTTAGGTATGTGCCTTATATACCTGATTTCTCCAAGACTTTAAACATGAATGATTGTTGGATTTTGCCAAATGATTTTTTGGCATCTAATATGATGATCATGTGGTATTTCTCCTTCAGTTTGTTTACATGGTGGATTACCTTGATGGATTTTCGTACATTGGACTACCCCTACATACAAGGGATGAAGCTTACTTGGAAATGGTGGATGATATCTTTATTTGTTCTTGGATTTGGTTTGCAAGTTTTTTTTTTTATTGAGTATTTTTTCAACAATGTTCATAAGAGAGATAGGCCTAAAGATATTTTTTGTTGTTGTTGGGTCTTTGTGTAGTTTAGGTATCAATGTGACTGTGACTTCATACAATGAACTTGATAATGTTCCTTCTGTTTCTGTATTGAGGAATAGTTTGAAGAGAATTGGAGTTAGCTCTGGTAGAATTCTGCACTGAACCATCTGGCCCTGGCCTTTTTTTTTTTTTTTGAAGGAAGATTTTTGATGACTGCTTCCATTTCTTTGGGGTATATAGGACTATTTAATCTATTTACCTGATCTTGATTTAATTTTTGCAGATGAAATCTATCAAGAAAATTGTCCATTTCATTTATATTTAAAAAATTGTGGCATATAGGCTTTTGTAGTAATACCTAATGATTGTTTGGACTTCCTCCCTTTCTGTCATTATATCCAACTTTTCATGTCTGATTTTAGTGATTTGGATAGTTTCTCTCTGCCTTTTAGTTAGCTTGGCTAGAGATTTGTCTATCATGTTGTTTTTCTCAAAGAAGGAACTCTTGGTATCACTGATTCTTTGAATTGTTTTCTTTGTTTCAAATTCATTGATTTTGGCTCTGAACTTGATTATTTCCAATGGCCTACTCCTCTTGGGTGTGTTTCCTACTTTTTTTCTAGTGCTTTTAGGTGTGCCATTAAATTGCTTATATGAGATGTCTCAAACTTCTTTCCAGAGGCACTTAGTGCTATATGAATTTTCCTCTTAGCACTGCACTCATTGTGTCCCATATGTTTGAGTAACTTGTACCTTCATTTTCATTGAATTTTAGGAATTCTGTAATTTCTTTTTTTCATTTCTTCCCTGATCAAGCTGTCATTACATAGAGTTGTTTAGTTTCCATGTGTATGTAGGCTGTTTGTTATATCTGTTGTTGCTGAGGTCCAGATTCAGACCATGGTTGTCTGATAGGATATAAGGGATTATTTTGATATTCTTGTATATGTTGATGCTTGTTTTTGCCTGACCATATGGTCAATTTTCGAGAAGGTTCTCTGAGGTGTTGAAAAGAAGGTATACTCTTTTGGGCTTGGGTGAAAGTTCTGTAGACATCTATTAGTTCCATTTTATTTAAGCCCTCTGTATGTGTCATTATTTCCCTAATTGGCTTTATCTAGATAGTCTGTCCCATAGCGAGAGTGGAGTGTTGAAGTCTCTCACTATTAAGGTGTTGGGATAAATATGTCACTTAAGCTTTAATAATGTTTCATTTGCAAATGCATGTGCTCTTGTGTTTAGGGTATAGATGTTCAGGATTGTGATAGCCTCATGGTGGGTTTTCCTCTGATTAGAATGAAGTTTCCCTCTCCATATTTTTGATTAATTTTGGTTGAAAGTATAGTTAATTAGATATTAGGATATAGTTAATTAGACTCAGCTTGTTTTCTGGGTCTGTTAACCTGAAAAATATTTTTCTAGTCCTTTACTCTGAGGTAGTGTGTATTTTTGTTGCAGAGGTGTGTTTCTTGGATGCAGCAGAATGTTGGATCCTGTTTCTGCAATCATTCTGTTAGTCTGTGTCTTTTTTATTGGAGAGTTGAGTTCATTGATGTTGATAGATAATAAAGACCAATGAATGTTAGTTCCTTTTATTGTGGATTTGGTGGTGCTACTGTATTTCAATGCTTGTTTTCTCTGATTTTTTTTTTTTGTGAAGTTATCTATATCTTGTGTTTTCTTGGGTATAGTTGTTTTTTGTGGGATTGGAGTTTTCCTTCTAGTATTTTCCATAGGGCTGTTTTGCTGTGTAGTTATTGTTTAATTTTAGTTTTATCATGGAATATTTGGTTTTCCCCATCTATGTTAACTTAAATCTTTGCTGGGTATAGTAGTCTGGGTTGGCATCTGTGGTCTCTTAGAATGTGCATGACATTTGCCTAGGCCCTTCTGGCTTTCATAGTTTCTGATGAGATGTCTGGTGTGATTCTGATAGGTTTATCTTTATGTTTCTTGGCCTTTTCCCCTTGCTGCTTTTAATATTTTTCTTTGTTCTGTAGATTTGGTATTTTGATTATTATGTGACTTGAGGAGGTTCTTTTCTGGTCTAGTCTATTTGGTGTTCTGTAGCCCTTTGTATGTTTATGAACATCTTTAAGTTTAGGAAATTTTTTCTATGATGTTCTTGAAAATGTTTTCTCTGCCTTGTAGCTTGGAATCTTTTTTATCTATTCCTATTATTCTTAGATTTTGTCTTTTAATGGCATCCTTGATTTCTTGGATGTTCTGTGTTCGGAACTTTTCTGATTTTACTTTTTCTTTAAGAGATGTATCATTCTTTGCACCTGTATGCTCAGTGCCTTAGATTCTCTCTTCCATTTCTTGTAATCTGTTGTTGATGCTTACCTTTTTGGTTCCTGGTCTATTCTCTAAGTTCTCAAGATACAGGATTTTCTCTGTTTGTCTTTTTTTTTAATTGAGTCTAACTCTGTTTTCATGTCTTGAACCATTTCCTTCATCTCTTTGAAAGTGGAATCCTGTCTTTGCATGATGGCCTCTAAGTTTTTGTTCATTTCCTCTCTGTATGACTCTGTTTGTGCCTCTACTTGTGTCTCTATTCATTTGGCTGTATTTGCCTGTATTTCTTTGAGAGCTTTGTTCATTTTCTCTTTATGTGCCTCTACTAACTAGATAAGCATAGAATTGAAATCATTTTCCTGTGTTTCCAATGAATGAGCATATTCATTGATTTTGGGGGTTGCTGGTGAAACCATGATATCCTGATTTTTGTATTCCTTTGCTGCCTCTAGCCATGTGCTTATTTGTAACCTTCTGTTCATTCCTAGAGTCTGTACTTAAGACTGAGTCCCTCTGTCTCTCATGTCTGGTGTATTTTTTCAGGAAGATTAGAGAGATCCACTGGGTTGAGATCAGATGTTAGTGTTTCAGCTGTAGCTAATGGAGGAAGTTCGCAAGTACATGTGCTCAAAGGTGGGCATGTGTGTGAAAGTGTGCCTTGAGGGACAGGGTGCTAGAGTGTATAGATGCCTGGAATGGTGGAGGTTAAGTGTGGGAATGAGTGCAGGTGTTGGTGCTGTTAGCAGGTACAATGAGCATGCACAGGTGTCCTAAATACTTCAATGGCCTACAGGCCTGTCTTACTGTCCTCCTGGTTTTCAGGCATATGTGGGCTCCTGGAATTTTTTGCCTGGACTCCACTGGTAGACCCACAGAACATGGGCTTCAATGTTGAGAATGCTGTCCCAAGAATCCCTATGTTGCTCACGGTGGTGATGTGGGTAGGAAGGATCTGATATCTAGCTGCTATTGTAGAAGTACCCTGGATCAGTGGCTCTGCACACACTCACTTGAAGCAGTGCTTACTGGATCACAGGACTAATTGGAAAGCAAAGCATTTCCCCCTGTTCTCTACTCTCTGGTTTGAGCCCACAGGGTCAAATGAGAGTGTAGGAGAGTCGTCAGCTCAGTGGTATCCACTGTTTGACTTCCAGGCAGAGAGACCTGTACTTGGGGTAGCCACCTCTGCTGTCTCAATCAAGGAGCAAGAAGGCTCCTTCTTGGGCTAACAGGCACCCCACTGCTGTTGCAGATCTAGAAGGCCCACACAGACTCTTGCCACTCCAGCAGACCTGAGATGCCAGCCTCTGTTGTCTCAGTCACTGAGCACAGAGGCTCCTGCTTGGGGCAACCACTGATGCCTCTGCTAAGCAAGGACGCCTATCCTTGGGGCAAGGGGAAGTGCAGGGGGATTGAATATTTGCTACTCTCAGTCCCTGGAGATATCACAGGTGACCTGGGTCCAAACTGTCCCAGGTCACAGGTTGTCCCTTCTCTCCCAGGAAGCCTCAATGTCAATGTTCTGACTTCAGCTGCCCCTCGGCTCACCAATTTCAGATCCTGTGTCTCTCAGATATGGTGTTCACTGGTCACCGCCATCTTGAACTCCCCCCTTATATTTTATAGTCTTCAAAACTTGATAGATATATACATTGTATTTTGTGAATCATAATCAGATATGCTCTTCTCTCTGCTCAAAACCATACTTTAATATTGGAATAGAATTACTTTATATATGTGTATGTATGTGTGTATGTATGTGTGTGTATGTCCAGCCCTACCTAAATGGATTCATGAGACAAACTCTGAATGAATCTCCTCATTCTTCAAGGTAACATTTAATTTATTCATTAACCACAAGATTGTTTTCTTCTTTTAAAATGAGTCAGTATAATTTGTGCCATGCATATGACCATGAGTGTTAGGTCATTCACGAGTACATTGGCAACATAAAACAGTGGACTGGACCCATAAAAATGAACTGCATCACTTCTGGGGATATTTGCAGGAAATATTTTCTTATCATGTAACATGAACTTTATATTACCTCTACTTCTTTCCTAAATATTTTAACTTACTTAAATTTGTGCATGTCTTGTTCAGTTAAGCAGTTTTTCTGTAAGTTATTTACACTTGCCAAGTCCTCACGTCAATATTTTCTACTTCTACTCCATCTTTTCCTGACTTTACATCCCTCCCCCGGTTGTTTGTGTGGATAGAACATATATATGTTTTACATATTCTAATGTACCAGTTTTCCATAAGTCCATATATCCAGCTATCACTGAATAAATAAAGGAGACAACAAAATATTATTCACTTGAACTTCAAGCTCACATTTCTTTACTTCTTCTGTTTTAAACCCACTGTCCAATTGGTAGTCTTCATATAAACTGGGATGTGGGGCCATTTTCTGGATTATAAGTATGCTACAAACAGTAGTATAGACTTTAAGAATTGTGATTCCAGATATCTTGCATATATCCACTGCATAAATTCCTTCAACATGCACCAAAAACTCCATATACCTCCTACTTACTTGCTGAAATTGTTAACTCATTTGATTTTGTGAATGTGGTATGAGGGTTTTTTCTGAGCATTCAATGTGCAATAGGCATGCCATGTCCAGTAGACAGTATCTACCATATTTTTTCTGCTCTTTCATTCTTCCTTTGTTTATGAATGTACTTTTTCCATCTCATTTTCTGGTTGAATATATATTGGAGAATCACAGAGAATTACAGAGATATATGTAGAAAAGGAAAACAGAAGTGAAGTCACTGACATCCTAGGGGTGGTGGCTTATTCCTGGAAGTTATTTTTTTAGAAATGAAGAGAATACCACAGGAAAGATATGTATATAGGTAGTGGAAATGGAAATAAAAGGACCTGCCCTTATTTTGAAACTTCTGACTGAAGTTTTATTTATCTGTATTCTAGACGTGAGGTGATCACCTCCTTAACTAATACTGAAGAACTCTTTGGCTCTCCAATACTTAGTCTTCTGTCCTGACCAAGGAATAAGACCAGTAAACATGCTTATGACTAACCTACTGAAACATAGCTCTACTGGAAAAAAAAAATCACATTTAAGGTATTAGAGTAATACTACTCCAGTTTAAAAAAAAAACAACTTGATTTAAAATTCTGGAGAAAAGTGTGGATGTGGCCCTGGCTCTCATGCAGTTTCAAGTGCTTCTTCTGAGTGCGAGTACTGAATGCACCATAAATAGCACAGTAGGAACTCTAGTAATTTTCCACCTCTACCAGCAATAAAGTACATATGGTGACTCTGACTCCATAGAGATGTGAGATTTGATCTTATATCCCTTTTTAGATATTTCACCTCAATAATCTAGGAAAAGGGATTGTGCTTGGGAATAGAATACAAGGACCGAATATTTGTATGTCCGAGGTAACAGTGGGAAAATGTCCTAGATCAACCTGTGGGTAGCAAACCTTTTTGGAGATCCTATGACCCTTTCACGAGGGTCACCTAAGAGAGTCTGTAAACACAGATATTTTTATTTATTTATTTATTTATTTATTTATTTATTTATTTTTATCTCAATCACAGGTTAGGTACTTTGAATCCCAGGCGTAGCCCCCTCCCCCATTCCCTCCTACCCTCCCACTCCCTCCCTCATCTACTTCTTCTCCGCCCCCTCCAAGTCCACCAACAGGGGAGGACCTCCTTCCCTTCCATCCAACCCCAGCATATCCTGTCTCCTCAGGGCTGGCTGCAAAGTCCTCCCCTGGGATCTAGCCAGTCTGTCACTCCCAGGCTTATATGGGGGAGGGTCAAAGAGTCAGCCATCAAGATCATGACTGAAACAGTCCCAAACACAGATATTTTGTTGCTGGGTGGTATTATGCTTATATTTTGATGCTAATTATTGGCTCTCACGATATGCTAATTACTGCCCTATCCTTGCTGTGTATACCTGCCTAAGACCTTATTCCTAACTGGTTTATTAAAATGCCTGTGCCTGGAGAGGGTGGAAGCAGATAGGTGGATCTAAGGTTTCAGGCTTTGAGGACCGGAGAATCACAGGACGAAGAAAGAGAAATGGGAAGAGAGGCAGAAGTAGATTGCTTAGCATTAACAAGGAACCATGTGAGCCAGGAAGAAGGACCCCAGAAATGGCATAGAAAGGCTCAGATGAAGAATAAAAGCAAGTATTTATAGGATTATGAATGGAAAGTATAGCCTAGATAAGGATGGTTAAGGCAGATGTTTGGATGGGAGTTGTATAGTGAGATTATTGAGGTATCACTGGTAAAATATCTGCTAAGCCCAAGGTAAATAAGGGAATTACAAAATCTATCAGATGTTTGTGTCTTATTCATTATGATAATGGGTAAAATAATACCACCTTAACACTTATTGGGATAATAATAAATATTATATAGTCTGACACTATTTTATTTACAACAATATTTATATTACAGTCCATAACAGTTGCAAAATAATTACACTTATGAAGCAGCAATAAAAATAGCTTTATTGTTGTGGTTTACCAAAACTTGAGGAATTGTAATAAAAAGTCATAGCAATAGGAAGACTGAGAGTGACTTTTGCTATATACACATGAAAAGGGTCAAAGTAGACAGGCACTCAGTCTCTTCTTATCGTTACCTTGAATAGGGGGACCATGAGCTTTGAATATCTAAGTGTAGCCATCTAAGGTTAGAAGTGGCAGGAAAAAAGCATATATTCACATTTGTCTGATTCTTCTGTGTAGAAGAAATTTGTTGTCTTCTGGTGTAGGAAAATACATGTTAGTATGGTTGCTTTGAGTTCAAGGTGGCCAGGGTCTAGAAGCAATAGGAGGTTGATGGATTGAGTTAGGAGGGAAAGTCCCATTTCAGTAAAAGAAATGTTTGGTGGTGATTAGTATACCTAATAGAATTTGAGGAACTGTCATAACTCACAGTGCTACTAGAAGCTAGTCTGTGTATGTCCTTAGAAAAACCATTAGGACAAGGGTGAATATGCTAACTCTATAGTACAGATGCAGATTTGGGTACCTGTGTCTTAACTTTTCTAAGGTCTCCATATGGAATATAATAGAAGACAATTGGATAAGGAGAATAGTACAGCAAGACAGGGTCCACTGATAGGCTAGAGTCAGATGAAAGGTGAAGAGTCCCTCCCCTATTAGTTTTTATACATCTGCATGGAACAAGCATTTGATGGATTTTTAAGCACATTGTACTCTTGAGTTCTCTAAAATTGGGTTCACATGCCTAATTCTTACACTGTATCCAACAAGCGAAAATTATATTATGTCCTGAGGAAGACTCTTGAAGCTGGAATATTGTCAGAAATATTCTTTATTTAGCTGATAGACGAGAAGAGACAAACTGAGCCTGAGAGGCTACTCATGTTCTAGGAGATCTTCCCTTATCCAAGAGCACAGAGGTCATTAATTAAACTCAGTAATTTCTTAAAAAGAATAAGTATATAGATGTGCAATGGTATAGTGATAGTGGTTATTGGAAAGGAATACTAGTGTAGGGAATGGGATCAACTTTTTTCAAACATTCAGAATTCACATATAAATATTATGAATATGAATTGCACCTGAGAAATCAAAATTAATGCATTATGCAGGCAGATACATGTGCAACAACACATAGAAACTTACATTAAAACAAGAAATTAATCAGAATATACATATATTTTAAGCATTTATTTATACAATAAATGCCTCTCAAGTTATTTCTTCATCATTAAAACATTGTGAGATTCTGTATGCAAAATGGGTATATTTTTTGGAGGGATTGAAAGTAACACATTTTTGGACATTCCAAAAATCACTTTTAGTGGGCTTTAATACACATAAATAAATTATGGAGTGTTAAATTTCAAACATATAACTATTGAACCTGTGAAATGGAAAAGGGCAGATCACAAATACCCAGGAACTAGCTTCACTTGGCAGCCCTTAGTCATAATCAGAAAGTGCCCAAGAAATAAAGGCATACTTTGGGAAAGCAAGAATCTATGAAGCCAGATATATAATCAACCACCAGGTAAAACCAGCTAGTTTCTTGGTCTATTGTTAATTAGAGCCAAAGCCAAGTAATTACATACTTTTTGTTTCACTTCCTCTTTGAATTTTCCTGCTTCTATTATGACACAAAGAATGAAGTTAGAAAATTAATCAGCAGCTCTAATGAATATTTCTAAGTTTAGAGCAGGCTTTACTTTTCATGCGTAGATGTGTGATTTCTCTCTTGATTGGCTCCGATTCTATTCTTGATTTGAATGCACACGCTCCATCAGTCATCTGCAAAGAGAGCCAATAAGTTACTCTTCAGGGTGGAATTTGACCAGTCAGACTCCTGGCTATATTCCAGATCTTCTCCAGACCTGGGTGTAACCAAAGCCTGACACTTTGGTTTTAAAGAGAAAGGGAATCTGCTACTGAAAGTGACAAAAGACAGAGCCAATGGAAAGTACTCAAACCAGGTATTGTTTTATTTAGGAGCATCCTAGCTCATAATCTAAATTCTCTGATTCCTGTACAGAAATCTAATGCTATCTGAAGCTAGGGCTTCATCTCTTAGATGTGTCATCCCTATCTCAATCATGCAGTGCTGTGTCTTCTGCAAAACAAGATACTAGACTTCAGGCTTCAGTTTCACAAAGAGGCTAGGAATGTGCTATTATTATCTCAGCCTTGGTCCATCCACTTTGAGAATTTTTATAACAATTTCAATACTCAAAGGTCACCGCTAAGAGTTCTGAAAAGTTTCAGCTCTAATATACTCATACCTTAACTTACCTGGAAAGCAATGCTCTCTCAGGACCTTGAAGCTATCATCCTGTTGCCAATATGTGCTTCTGATGTTCAACTCTCCATCCTTGGTTTTATCTTATTATTGAGATTTAGCAAATAATAATTGTTGTAGTTTGTTTGATTTTCCTTGTCAGACATCTAAGAATCAGGAGAGACTGGATCCTTTTTTGGGAAATCAATAACTTACCTATTGATTGTGGCTGTTTGCTATTAGTTATCAAAATAAAAATATTGCACAGTAATGTTCTTTGTCTCTTTTCGTAGTGGATTCCCAGTGGCTGACCATTATCTTTTCCTTAGCATTCTGTTTAACCCAACCAGTTATGTGTGTTATATCATGGATATACATGCAATTAAACTGCTTTTGCCGAGCTGCTCCTGGCAAACTTAAATGCAGTACAGCTATTTATGATTGATATAATCTGGTGGAATTTTGTGAAATGACACATAAAATCTTCCATATCAAATGGGCTTTGTGGAGATTAGGTAACTTAATTTCATTCCTTGCAAAAATAGAAAAATCTAAATTGTTTCTGTATTAAGAAGACATTTTGAGATTCAGTGAATAGATTGGGGATGGGGAGTGTTCATCTCCAAGATTAGCTGGAGGACAATTGGAGGGTCTGATCCTAAAAGTATATGTCTTGACACTAGTGAGGTTTATGGAGGATAACCTGGCCACATCCTATAACCAGTGGAAGGAGGGGGACAGAAACTCACCCCCTAAAAAAAATTCAACCAACATTTACCTTGCCTAAAATGTGTGTAGGGATAAAGATAGAGCAGAGATTAAGAGAAGGGTCATATAATGATTGGCACAACTTGAGACCCATCCCATGTGAGAGAGCCAACCTCTGACACTATTAAAGATACTCTGGTATTTTTGCAGACAGGAGACTAGCATAACTGTTCCCTGAAAGGCTTGACACTGCAGCATATCAAAACATATGCAGAGAGACACAACCAAGCATTAGGCAGAGCTCAAGAAGTCATGTGGAATAGTTGGAGCAAGAATAAAGGAACCTAAAGGTTCCTTTAAACTCCACAACAAGGTGAACATTGGAAATTAAGCAATGATCATGGTAGCTTACAGGAACTAACCACCAACCACTGAGCATTTATGGACTGGACCCAGCTCCCATACATATAAGTACCTAATGAGCAGCTAGGTTTTCATGAGAGCCCTAGCAATTACAGAGGTGGCAATCTCTGACATGGATTGTGTGGCCATGTTTGGATCATCTTTCTCTAACTGACCTCCCTATCTCAACTAAATGGAAGGATATGTGCTTAGTCCTGATGTGACTTTATGTGCTGGGTTGGTTTGGTAAGGTAAGATTCAAACTCTTTCTGAGGAGAAATGAAGGGAGGCAATGGGAAACAGAGTGGGAGGGTAGGATTAGTAGCAGAAAAGTGAAGGGAATATGATAGGGATTTATAATTATTAAATAAATAAAAAATAAAATTGAGTATATTCAGATTAGAGCCAGAAAGATGAATTTCAAGTAACAACACAAAAATGTTATTTAGGGCACTGTTGTAGACATTTAATATACAAGCTGTTGCTGTTATACAAACATAGAATCATTGCACTTATCGACATGGATATGGAAAAATTAGCACCCGTTAAATTCAGACTTTGAATCTGAAACTCTCACACATTGTAGTGGCTCATTTTAGGTGGTTAAAAATGAGGCAGAAGGAATGAACAACAGGACCAGCCCTCAGTTCCAGAGATTAGTTTGTTGTTCATTGTAGACAAATTCCAAGGTAACTAAAATGTTTCCTGCCATTCCCTTTTGATTTCACTGCTTGTGCTGCAGAATCGAGGAAGGAGGGAGGGCTCCATGTATCAGCAGCTTTGCTAGGTTACAGCAGATTTTGTTTCCATGCCTACAGATGAGGTCCCTCTCCTGGTTGGCTCTCATTCAATTCTCTTATTTGAATGCACACACCCCACCAATCAGATGCAAGGACAGCAAATAAATTTCAGTGCAGTGAGGAATTTGAACAGCCGGGATTTGGTTAAATTCCAGATCTTACCTGGGCCTGGATTTAATCAAAGCCCGACTGGTGATAGAATGAAGGAAACCTGTCTCTTGTTCTGAAGTAACAATAGACAGAGACAGTAGAAAAGGACAAAGATTTACGTTTGATTAGTAGCCTTTCAGCTATGAGTGACCATCTCCTGATTGCTGTACGGAAATCTAATGCTACTTGAAGCTAAGCCGTCATCTCTTAGATGTGCCATCTCTATCTCAGTCATGTAGTGCTGTGTTTTCTCCAAGGAAGTGCTTGATTTCAGGATTCAGTTTCTGACAGAGGTTAGAATAGGCTGATATTATGTCAGTCTAAGACCATGAACTATGAGAATCCTTATAGCAATGACAATTCTCTGATATCAGCCTTAAAGGCTCTGATAAGTTTTAGCTGTAATATTCACAGACCCTAACTTACCCTGCAATCAAGGCTCTCTCCGAACATTGAAGCTATCAGTCTATTGCCATTAAGTGTCTGTGATGTTCAGCTCACGATGCTTGGTGTTACATTGCTATTGAGCATTCCAAAATAATAGTTCTTGTGGCTTGTGTGGTCTTCCTAGTCATACTTTCCTTTCTGGGAGGTCAGTGGACACTGGGACACTTTTGACAAATCAACACATTACCTATTGATGATGTCAGCTTATATTATATATTTACACAGAAAAATTTACAGAGTAAAGTCTCTTTGTCGTAGTGGATTTTTAGTGACTGGCCATTCTGTCTCACCCAATCAGTTCTATGTGGTATGTCATAGATATTGAAGCAACTAGTCTGCTTAGGCTTGTTGTTCACTGCATTTGGTAGCCTAGTACAACTGTATATAATTTATATATTCTGGTGGACATTGTTAAACTAAGCATAAAATCTTTCATACAAGCCAGGTATTTTTGCAATTAGGCAGTTATAATAAACTTTCTTGGCAAAATTAAATCTTAATATTTTGTATTATGAAGACACTTTAACATTCAGTATGTAAATTGAGTATATTAAGAGTAATGCCAGAAAAATGTCTTTCAAATAACAATCCAAGCATCCTTTTAGGGAACTCTAATTGATATAACAATACTAGGTCATCCCATAATACAAGCACACAGTTATTGTAATCATGGAAAATGACTCAGGCAGATATGAAAGATTTAGCAGCCCGTTATACATGTAAGGTCAGTTTTACAATCTGAAAATCTCAGACAGCATATACACTCACTTTTAAGTCACCAGGATCTAGACCCAAGCAACCAGCTACACGATAAGCCCGCAGGTCCCATTGACTTGTTTTTCTGTTGTTCATTGTAGACAGATTCCATCGTAACTACATTTTTTTCCTGCCACCTGCTTTCGATTTCACTGCTTCTGCTGCAGAACCCAGGGAGAAGGGGGAGGCAGATGAATCAGCAGCTCTAATGGAGATCTCCAAGGTTACAGCAGGCTTTGCTTTATATGCCTAAACATGAAATCTCTCTCTGATTGGCTCTCATTCCATCCTTGATTTGAATGCACACTCTCCATCAATCAGAAGCAAGGAGAGCAAATAAATTCTGTGCAGGGACGGTTTTGGCCAGTCTGGCTCCTGGCTATATTCCAGGTCTGAAGTGGACCTGGATATAACCAAGGCCAGACTGTTTGGTCCTAAAGAGAAGGGAATCTGCTTCAGAAAGTGACAAGAGACAGAGCCAAAGAACAATAGCAAAAAAATATAATTGTTTGATTAGGAGCCTCCCAGCTCAGTGTCACCATCTCCAAATTTCTGTACAAGGACTGTGGACCTACCTGAAGCTAAGGCTTCAGTTCTAAGATGTGCCATCCTCTCTCAGGTAGTGGTATGTCTTCTGCAAGGAAGATACTTTCTTTCAGGCTTCAGTTCCTGACTGGGGGTACGTGATGATACTTTTTAAACCTCAGGCAATCCACTGTGAAAACTCTTACGGCAATGGCATTTCTCTACTATAAACTTTAAGGGCTATGAAAAGTTTCAGCTGTAACATCCCCAGACCCTAATTTACCTGGCAACCAAGACTGTCTCTTGCCCTGGAAACTCTTTTCCTGTGGCCTTTAAGTGTCTCTGGTGTTCAACACTCTATCCTTGCTTCTACATTATTCTTGAGGTTTTGCAAATAGCAGTACCTGAAGTTTGTGTGCCCTTCATTTTCAGACATTTCTTTTGTGTTATTCAATGGGAGGTTGGAACCTTCCTTTTTGAGAAATCAATGCATTATATATTTAACATGCCTGCTGTATATTATATATTTATGAAGAAAAATTACACAGTGATTTTCTTTGTCTCTTAGTCATAGTGGATTACTACAGACTGGACAGTATATTTTATTAGTATTCTGTCTCTCCAGTCCATTCTTTATGACATGTCATGAATATATATGCAATTAAACTACTTTGACTGAGCTGCTCCTTGAAACCTTAAACCAAATGCCATGTTATATGTTTCATATAATCTGTGAGTGTATATAAGGCACAGTAAGTCCTTAGAGACTCCTGTGGAACTGTATTTTGAATGAAACTACCACAATGTTAAACGCAAGGATAGGCAGTACTGATCATGTGTTTATTTCTTTCTTTTTTATCACTGTTGTAACTCAAATTTTTGAAACTGAATTACTTTGAATAAATTGCTCTATTATTAATAGAAAAAAACTATGCATAAAATCTTTTATACAAACAAGTATCGGTTGTGATTAGGCAACATTCCTTGCAAAACACACCATAGTTATATTTGTATTATGACATCATTTTCTATATGTTTCATGTGGTCTCTTAGATTTTTGCACAACTATGCATAAATTTCTCATACAAACTGGGCTTTGTTGACAGTAGAAATGTATCGTAAACATTCCTTGCAAAAATAAATACCTCTTAATTTTTTGTTGTTGTTGTTTCTAAGGCACTCTGGAATTCAGTATGAAAATTGAGTATGTTAAGAACAAGGCCATTGTAGACATATTCCAAGGTACCTATAGTTTTTCATGCCATCCACTTTCTATTTACCTTCTGCTGAAGAACACAGGGAGGAGTGAGAGGTTGATGAATCAGTACCTTTGATTGAGATCTCCAAGATTATAACAGGCTTTGCTTTTCATGCTTAGATATAAAATGGCTCTCCTGATTGGACTCATTCCATTCTCTATTTGAATGCAGACACTCCATCAATCACAGTCAGGAAGAGCTAACATTTTTTTTTTTCCTCCAGGGCATGATTTCATCAGTCAGGCTTCTGGCAAGATTCTACGTCTTAGCTGAACCTGGGTATAACCAAAGCAAGACTGTTTGGTGCTAAAGAGAAGGAAATCTGCTACTGTAAGTGACAAGAAACAGAGCCATAGAGAATATCAAAGATGGCTATTGTTTGATGCAGAGCCTTTCAGTTCTGAATCACCACCTCTTGATTCCTGCATAGGAACTGGGATCTGATCTAAAACTAAAGATTCCTCTCTAAGGTGTGCCATTCCTCTCTCTGTGTTGTAGTGTTGCGTCTTCTGTAAGGAAAACATTCAGCCTCAGGCTTCAGTTTCTGACAGAGGCTAGGGATGTGCTGATATTCTCTCATCCTCAGACCATGCACTCTGAGAATCGTATGGCAATGACAGTTCTCACTGGTTACCCTTAATGGCTCTCATAATTTCCCGCTGTAATATTAGCACAACCTAACTTATGTTGTAACCAAGGCTCACTCTGGATCTTGGAGCAATGATCCAGTTGCCATTAAGTATCTCTAATGTTCACATCTCAATCCTGGGTTTTACATTGTTCTTGAACTTTCTTAAGTACCAGTTCTTGTAGTTTGTTTGCTTAGCATTCAAACATTCCTTTCTGTGAGGACAGGGGAAACAGGAACATTTTGGGGAAAATAAAAATTATCTATTGATTATATCAATTTATATTATATATTCACTCAGAAATAAAAACACACAGTAAATTTCACTGTCTCTTTGTCATTCTAGTGAGAGACCATTATCTTTTATAAACATTCTGTCTCGGTCAGTTCTGTGTGACATATCTCCGATATATATATATATAAATATACTGTTATATTTATATACTCCGATATATATATAAATAAACTGTTCAGCTGAGTTGCTTCCAGAAACTATAAGCTGAGTGCAACTGTATATGATTGATATAATCTGGAAAGATTTTGCAATGAACATGAAACCTTCCTTACAAACCTGGTTTAATTATTTTAGGCAAGTATTATAAATATTTTTTGCAAAAATAAATACTATTTACATTTTATGTCTACTATCAAGAGCTGTGACATTTGGTAAGTCAATCTGGTGACAAGGGTGTATCTATGGGACAAGCTGGAGACCCAGGAAGGGGTAGGCTCCTAAGAGAGTATAAGGTAGACTCTAACTGAGATACACAGAAGCAGCATATATGGGTACTGAAGAGGCCAACTCTTAAAACCATGTAGAACTTCTGGAAGTGGAAGGAGAGGGACATCAACCCACCTACAACACTTTCACCTAAAATTTACCCTGCCCACAAGGTATACAGGGACGAAGAATGAGAAGAGATTGAAAGAAAGGCCAAACAATGGCTGGACCAATTTGAGACCAACCCCATCTGACAGAGGCAACCTATGACTATATGAATGATATTCTGCTATTCTTGCAGACAGGAGACTAGCATAACTGTCCTCAGGGAGGCTGGACACAGCAGCATATCAAAGCATATATAGAGAAACACAGTCAAGTATAAAACAGGGCACAATTATTCTACTGGAAGAGTTGGGGAGGATAGGGGAACACAGAGGGCACAAGAAATGCAAACGACTAACAGAAGATATTAATCATGGATCATGATGGTTCACAGAGTCTGTACACCAATCAAAGAACAGCTGTGGCCTGGACTGAGAACCCCTACACATATGTAGCTAGTGGTCAGCTTGGTCTTCATAAGAGCCCTAGCAATTAGAGAATTGGCAATCTCTGACATGGATTCTGTGGCCTGATTTGGAAAACTTCACTCTAGCAGGCCTCTTTGTCTGACCTCTGTGGAAGAGAATATACTGAGTCTTGGTGTGAGTTTTTGTGCTGGGTTGGGGTGGAGTTCATCCCTTTTTCTGAGTAGAAGTGGAAGGAGGTAAAGGTAAATAGGGTGAAATGGTAGAACCAGAAGCAGACAAGGGAAGGGTCTGTTATAAGGTTTTATAATAAATGAATATATAAATACATACATAAACACATCAGTAAATAAATTAATAAATAATAAAAATATGAGAATATTCAGAATAGAGTCAGAATGACATCTTTCAAGTACCAACACATAAAAATGTTCTAGGGCACTCTAGTAGACATGAATATACAAGATGTTACCATAAAACCAACAGAATCATTGCATATTAGCAAAATGGACTAAGGCAGATATTAATGAATTAACAACCTTGTAAATTCAGATTTTGAATTTGCAAGGCTCACACATTGTAAATGCTCCCTTTTAGGTGGTCAAGAATGAGACAAAAATTGATGAGCTATAGGATCAGCCCTCAGGTCCCACAGACTGGTTTTGTCTGTTGTTCATTGTAGACAGATTCCAAGTTTACAACAGTATTTTCTGCCATCCCCTTTTAATTTCACTGCTTATGCTTCAGAATCCAGGCAGAAGGGAGAGCTAAGTGAGTCAGCAGCTCTAATGGAGACCTCCAAAGGTACAGCGGGATTTGTTTCCATGCCTACAGATGAGATCCCTCTCCTGACTGGCTCTCATTCCATTCTCTTATTTGAATACATATTTTCCACCAATCAGATGAAAGGAGAGGAAATAAATTTCACTGCAGGGAGGAATTTGAACAGTCAGGCTTTGACTAAATTCCAGGTATTATCTGAACCTGGATTTAATCAAAGCCTGACTGGTGATAAAGATAAGGAAATCTGCTACTGAAAGTCACAAGAAACAGAGCCAAAGGAAAGGAAGAAAGACAGTTACTGCTTAATTAGGAGCCTCACAGCTCTGACTCACCAGCTCCTGATTCCTGTACAGAAACCAGATGCTATCTGAAGCTAAGTCTTCATCTCAACGATGTGCCCTTCCTGTCTCAGTTGTGTAGTGCTGTTTCTTCTGCAAGGCAGAAACTTGATGGCATGCTTCTGTTTCTGACACATGTTAGGGAAGTAATGATATTATCTCCACCTTGGACCATGCACTGTGAGAATCTTTATAACAATGACAGTTTTCTAATATCAATCTTAAAGGTTCTGATTAGTTTCAGCTGTAATTTATACAGATCCTAACTTACCCTGCAACAAGGTCACTCTCGGTACCTTGAAGGTATCACCCTGTTTCCATGAAGTTTCTATGATGTTCCACTCACAATCCTTAGTTTTATATTGTTACTGAGCATTCCTAAATAATAGCTTGTAGTTTGTGTGGTCTTCTTAATCAGACATTACTTTGTGGGATGTCAGGAAACTGTCAGGTTATATTATATATTTACAAAGAAAAAATTAAAGAGTAATGTTGTCTCTTTGCTGTAGTGGATTTCAGGTGACTGGCCATTATATATTTTTTAGCATTCTGTCTCACTCAACCAGTACTATTGATATGTCATAGAAGTATATGCAATAAATCAACTTTGCCTGAATTGCTCACTGCAACTGTTAGTGCACTGCAACTATATAGGATTGATACTGTCTGGTGAACTCTATGCAACTAAGCATAAAATCTTTCATATAAACCAGAATTTGTTGCTTGTAGGCAACTATTATAAACATTCCTAGCAAAAATAAATAACTCAAATTTTTTGTATTATAAAGAAACTATATATTCAGGAAATAAATTCAGTATATTAAGAGTAAGGCCAGAAAAAAATGTCTTTCAATTAACAATCCAAGCATCGATTTTAGGGCACTCAAATAGACATACACATACTAGACCATTCTGTAATTCAAGCATACAATCATTGCACCTAGCGAAAATGGATCAGGCAGATCTGAAATATTCAGCAGCCCACTATACACGTAAGGTCAGTTTTACAATCTGACAGTCTCGAGAACATAGAAATTTGCTTTTTAAGTCACCAGGATCTAAGCCTAGAATGCATGATCAGCAGCTAGGTCCCACTGACAAGTTTTTCTTCCTCTTCTTCTTCTTCTTCTTCTTCTTCTTCTTCTTCTTCTTCTTCTTCTTCTTCTTCTTCTTCTTCTTCATTGTACTAAGATATCAAGGTAACTACAATTTTTGGTATTGCCCTTTTTTATTTCACTGAAGATCCCAACAAAGAGTGAGAGGTAGATGATCAGCAGCTCTGATGGAGATCTCCAAGATTGCAGGAGGCTTTTCTTTTCATGCCTATATATGGGCACTCTCTCATCATTGACCATCATTCCATTCATGGCTTGAATGCACACATTCCATCAATCAGATGCAAGGAGATTAAATAAATTTCTTTGCAGTGAGGGATTTATCCAGTCAGATCTTGGCAATATTCCAGGTCTTAGCTTGACAAGGGTATAAGCAAAAACAGACTTTTCAGTTCTAAAGGGAAAGAAATCTGCTACTGAAAGTAATAAGAGACAAAGGAATGGAAATTAGTAAACACATTAATTGTTGGATTAGGACTCTCCCAGCTCTGATTACTGTACATAGACCATGTAGCTCTCTGAATCAAAGAGTTCAGTGTTAAGATATGCCATCCCTATCTCAGTCATGTAGTGCTGTGTCTTCTGCAAGGAAGATAAATTTATGTCAGGCTTCAATTTCTGACAGAGAGTAGGGATGTGATGACACTTTTTCAAGCTCAGGGCCACTTACTGTTATAATTCTTTCTTTATTTTTTACTTATTATAATTTATTCACATTGCATCCCAGCTGTAGCCCCTTCCTTCATTCCTGCCCAACCCCATCCTCCCTTCCTTCTGCTCCTCCCATGCACTTCTGTCATTCCACTGAAAAGAGAGGTCCTCCTCCCATTCCATCTGAAGCTAGCCAAACAGGTCTCTTCAGGACTGGATGCAGTGTCTTCCTCTGTGGCCTGGCAAGGTTGGCCCTCCTTGGGGGTGGTGATCAAAGAGCCTGCCACTGAGTTCATGTCATAGACAGTGCCTGTTCCAAAATTAACCCAAAGAGAAGAGGAAGGTAATTTCATACTCATCAAGGGAAAACTCCACCAAGAAACCAAGACGACATCACAATTCTAAACATCTATGCCCCAAACACAAGGGAAACCACGTTTGTAAAAGAAACATTAATAAAACTAAAACCACACATAGGTCCCACACATTTATAGTAGGAGACTTTAACACTCCACTCTCATCAAAGGACAGGTTAACAAAATAGAAATTAAACAGAGAAACAATGACGCTAACAGGTGTCATGAAGCAAATGAACCTAACATATCTACATAACTTTTTGCCCAAACACACACACACACACACACACACACACACAAATTTACCTTTTCCTCAGCACTTCATGGAACCTTCAACAAACTTGACCATATAGTTGGTCATAAAGCAAGTCTCAAAAGACTCAAGAAAATTGAAATAATGTCTTTTATCCTTTCAGACCACCATGGACTAAGGCTGGATGTCAACAACAGAAATAGCAAAAAGCCTACACACACATGGAAACTGAACAACTCTCTAACTCAATGACAGATGGCTCAGAAAATGGGGTCCAGAGCTAAACAAAGAATTCTCAGCAGAGGGATATCAAATAGCAGATGAAAGACTTAGAGAAATGTTCAACTTCCTTAGCCATCAGAGAAATGCAAATCAAAACAATCCTGAGATTTCACCTTATACCCATCAGAATGTCTAAGATCAAAACCTCAAGTGACAACACATGCTGGAGAGGTTGTGGAGAAAGGGGAAACCTCCTCCATTGCTGGTGGGAATGCAAACTTGTACAACCGCTTTAGAAATCAATCTGGCACTTTCTCAGACAATTAGAAACATTGCTAACTCAAGATCCAGCTACACCACTCCTAGGCATATATCCAAAATATGTTCAAGTGTACAACAATAACATTTGTTCAACCATGTTCATAGCAGCTCTATTTTTAATAGCCAGAGGATGGAAACAACCTAGATGCCCCTCAATGGAGACGTGGATACAAAAATCGTGGTACTTTTACACAATGGAATTCTACTCAGCCATTAACAAGAAAATCATGAAATATGCAGGCAAATGGTGGGAACTAGAAAGGATCATCCTGAGTGAGATATCCCAGAAGCAGAAAGACACACATGGTATATACTCACTCATAAATGGATATTAGCCATATGATATTGAATAAACATAATAAAATCTATACTACAAAAGAACCTAAGCAATAATGAAGATCCTAGGGAAGATGCTCAATCCTCATTCAGAAAGACAAATGCGATAGATATCAGAAGCAGGAGAAGGTAGGGAACAGGACAGGAGCCTACCACAGATGACCTCTGAAAGACTCTACTGATCGAGGTATTAAAGCAGATGCTGAGACTCATAGCCAAAGTTTGGGCAGAGTGCAGGGGTTCTTATGAAATAAGGGGGGTTCAGAAAGACCTGGAGGGAACAGGTGCTCCAGAGACCAACAGAGCCATAAAAACTGAGCCCTTAGGGCCTTGAAGAAACTCATACCCCAACCAAGACAATGCATGGAGAGGACCTAAAATCCTGGCCCAGGTGTAGCCCATAGACTGTCTCCAATTAGAGTGGTACAGCTTCATCTTGAGGTAGCACTATTGCTAATTATCTAAGAAAGCACCAAATTGATTTCCAAAGTGTTTGTACAAGGTTGCATTCCCAACAGCAATGGAATATGGTTCCTCTTTCTCCCCAACCTCTCCAGCATGCCTCATTCCCTAAGTTTTTGATCTTAGCCATTCTGATGGGTATGAGGTGGAATTTCAGAGTCATTTTGATCTGCATTTCCCTGATGACTACAGATGTTGAGCATTTCTTTAAGTGTTTCTCTGCCATTTTATAATCCACTCTTGAGAATTCTCCTTTTAGCTCAGTATGCCAGTTTTTAATTGGATTACTTGGTTTGTTGGTGTTTAACAGTCTATTTTGTTCTGACAGTAGTGTCCTTTGTTTTACAGAAGTTTTTCAATTTCATGAGGTCTCATTTATTGATTGTTGGTCTGAAAGCCTGTGCTACTAGTGTTCTCTTCAGGAAGTTGTCTCCTGTACCAAGGAGGTCAAGGCTCTTTCCCGGCTTTTCTTCTAAAAGGTTTAGTGTGTCTCGTTTTATGTTGAGGTATTTGATCCACTTGGACTTTAGTTTTGTGCAAACTATTTGCATTTTTCTACATGTAGATATCCAGTTAGAGCAGCACCATTTGTTGAAGATGCTGTGGTTTTTTCCATTGGATGGTTTTGGCATCTTTGTCAAAAATAAAGTATCTATAGATGTGTGGTTTTATTTCTGAGTCTGCTATTTTGTATTACTGTTTTTATTACAGTTGCTCTATAGTATAGCTTGACATATAGAATGGAGATACCTCCAGAACACTTGCTCTTGTATAGGATTATTTTAGCTGTTCTGGGTTTTTTTGTTTGTTTGTTTATTTGTTTTTCCATATAAAATTGAGAATTGTTCTTTTTTATCTTTTATATTAGTTATAGTTTCTTCATTTTGTATCCCAGCTGTAGCCCCCTCCCTCATTTCCTTCCAATCCCACCCTCACTCCCTCGTCTCCTCCCTGCCCCTCTCTAAATCCACTGATGGCAGAGGTCCTCCTCCCTTTCCATCTGAGCCTAGCTTATCAGGTCTCTTCAGGACTAGGTGCAATGTCCTCCTCTGTGGCCCAGCAAGGCTGCTCTTCCCTCAGGGGAGGGCATGGTATGTCAAAGAGCTAGCCATCGAGTTCATGTCAGAGATAGTCCCTGTTCCTCTAACTAGGGAACCCACTTGGATACTGAGTTGCCATGGGCTACATTCAAGCATGGGTTCTAGGTTATATCCATGCATAGTCCTTGGTTGAAGAACTTTTAAGGAATGTAAAAAAATTGTGTTAGAATTTTGATGGGAATTGCATTGTATCTGTAGATTGCTTTTGGTAGCCATTTTCACTATGTTAATCCTACCAATTCATGAGCAGGGGAGATCTTTCCATCTTCTATTATCTTCTTCAATTTCTTTCTTCAGAGACTGGAAATTTAATTTCATACAGGTCTTTCACTTGCTTGATTAAAATCACATCAAGGTACTTTATATTATTTGTAGCTATTGTGTGAAGGGTGTTGTTTCCCTAATTTCTTTCTCAGCCTCTTTCTCTTTTGTATACATGGGTTCTTCAGATGTTTTTGAGTTAATTTTGTATCCATCCACTTTGCTGAAGGTGTTTATCAGCTGTTAAATTCTCTGGTAGAATTTTTGAGGTCACTTATGTATACTATCATATCATCTAAGAATAGTGATACTTTGACTTCTTGCTTTCTGATTTGTATCCCCCTGATCTTTAGTTGTCTTATTTCTATAGCTAGGATTTCAAGAATCATGTTGAATAAATAAGGAGAGAGTGGACAGCCTTGCCTTGTCCCTGAGTTCAGTGGAATTGATTTAAGTTTCTCTCCATTTAATTTGATGTTGGGTATAGTCTTGCTGTATATTGCTTTTAATATGTTTAGGTACGTGCTTGTAACCCAGATCTCTCCAAGTCTTTAAACATGAACAGGTGTTGAATTTTGTCAAATGTTTGTTTTTTTGTTGTTTTTTTTTTTTGCATCTAAGGAGATGATCATGTGTATTTTTTTTTCCTTTCAGTTTGTTTATATGGTGGATTACATTATTGTGTTTTTGTATGTTGAAATGTTGAAACACCCCTGCATGCCTAGGATGAAGTCTACTTGGTAGTGCCGCACGATATCTTTAATGTGTTCTTGGGTTCAGTTTGGAAATATTTTACTGAGTATTTTTGTATCAATGTTCATAAGTATGTTTGGTCTGAAGTTCTCTTTCTTTGTTGGGTCTTTGTGCTGTTTAGGTATAATATTTCTTCTGTTTCTATTTTGTGGAATAGTTTGAAGGGTATTGATGTTAGCCCTTTTTGAAAGTCTGGTACAATTCTGCTCAGAAACTGTCTAGCCCTGGGCCTTATTTATTTTTGGATGCGAGATTTTTGATGACAGCTTTTATTTCCTTAGGGGATATAAGGGTTTTTAATTAGTTTACCTGATCTTGATTCAGCTTTGGTAAATGGACTCTATCAATAAATTGTCCATTTAATTTACTTTTTCAAATTTTTATACATAAAGACTTTTGAAATAGGATCTAATGATTTTTTGGATTTCCTCAGTGTCTGTTGTTATAACCCCCTTTTCATTTATGATTTTGTTGATTTGGAGTATGTCCATCTGTCTTTTACTTAGCTTCACTAACGGTTTGTCTATCTTGTTGATTTTTACAAAGAACCAACTCTTGGTTTCATTGATTCTTTGAATTGTTCTTTTTATTTCTAATGTATTGAATACAACCCTGAGTTTGGTTATTTCCAGCTGTCTACTCGTCTTGGGTGTGCTGGTATGTGTGTGTGTGTGTGCCATTTCATTGCTTATGTTAGATACCTTGAATTTCTTTATGAAGGCAGGTAGTGTTATAAACTTTCCTCTTAGCACTGCTTTCAGTGTCCCATAAGTTACAGTAAGTTGTGCCTTCATTTTCATTGTATTCCAACAAGCATCTATTTCTTCCCTGACCCAGATGTCATTGAGTAGACAGTTGTTCAGTTTCCATGTATGAGGAAGTTTTTGTTATTTCTGTTATTGTTGAGGTCTAATTTTAGGCCAGCATGGTCTGGTAGGTACAAATTCACTCTTCTTGTATCTGTTGAGTCTTGCTTTGTACCTGACTATATGGTCATCTTTGGAGAAGGTTCCATGAGGTATTGAGAACAAGGTATACTGTTTTATGTTTGGGTGAAAGGTTCTGTAGACATCCATTAGATCCATTTGATTTAAGACCTCTGTAAGTGTCATTATTTCTCTGTTTAGATTCTGTCTCAATGAGCAGTCCTTTGACAATAGTGAGTGTTGAAGTCTCCCACTATTATTGTGTTGTGATCATTGTCTGATTTAAGCTCTAGTAATACTTCTTTAACACATGCAGGAGACCTTGTGTTTGGTGCATAGATGTTCAGGATTGTGATTTCCTCCTGGTGGAGTTTTCCTTTGATGAGTTTTCTCTTCTGATTAATTTTGGTTGAAAGTCTATTTTATGAGATATTAGGATGGCTAATACAGCTTGCTTCTTGGGTACATTTGCTTGGAAATCTGTTTTCCAGCCCTTTACTCTGAGTTAATGTCTATCTTTGTTGCACATGTGTGTTTCTTGAATTCCATTGAACAGAATTGGATTCTGTTTCCGCCAATTTGTTAGTCTGTGTCTTTTTAATGGAAAGTTGATACCTTGATGTTAATAGATATTAATGACAAATGATTGTTACTTCATTTTATTATGAAGTTGGAGGTAATTGTCTATTTGTGTTCTTGTTTTCTTTTGTTTTTTTAATGTGATGATGTCTTTATACAGTGTTTTCTTGGGTGTAGATGATCTTATTGGGTTGAAGTTTTCCTTCTAGTATAATCTGTAGGGCTCCCAGCCCAGAGTCACCATCTCTTGATTCCTCTACAATAACTCTCATTCTATCTGAAGTTAATTCATTTCTAAGATGTGGCATCCATTGCTCAATCATGTAGTGCTGTGTCTTCTGTAAGGAAGATCCTAAACTTCAGGATTCAGTTTCTAACAGAGACTAGTGATGTGCTCATATTACTACAGCCTCAGTCCATCCATGGTGAGAATTCATATGACAATTTCAGTGCCCATATGTCATTTTTCCAGGCTCTGAAAAGTCTCAGAAGTAATTTTCACAGGCCTTAGCCTAACTGGCAACCAATTCTCTCTCAGGATCTTGAAGCTATCATACTGTTGACAATATGTTCCTCTGGTGTTCAACTCCCCATCCTGGTTTTACCTTGCTATTGACATTTTGCAAATAATAGTTGTTGCACTTTCTTATCAGAAATTATTTTCTGGGAATATGGAGAGACTGGAGAGTTTTTGGAAAATCAATAACATATCTACTGATGGTGCCAGGTTGGTATTAGATATTCACAATAAAAAATAAACAATAATGTTCTTTGCATCTTTTCTTAGTGGATTCCCAGTGGCTGACAATTAGCTTTTTGTTAGCATTCTGTTTCACCCAATCAGTTCTGTGTGGTATGTCATGGATATATATGCAATTAAATTGCTTTGACTGAGTTGTTCTGACAAACTTAAACCCGGTGCAATTGTTTATTATTGAATTAATCTGGTGGACGTTGTGAAATGGCATAAAACCTTCCATACAAATTGGACTTTGTGGAGTTTCGGCAAGTATTGATACCATTCCTTGTAAATATAAATATATTTTAATTTTTCCTGTATTATGAAAACACTGTGATATTCAATAAATAGATGGGGAGACCATCTCAAGGACTAGCTGGAGAACATTGAGAGAGTATGATCACGAATGTATATGGTGTGACACTATTAAGACTTTTAAGACAAAGGACATGGAGAATGAACTCTCCACCTGCTATGTCCAGGAAGGACCTGCATTGGAAGGAAGGGGACATCAACCCACCCAAAAAACCTTCTACCAAAGTTTACCCTACCTATAATGTGTGCAGAGATAAAGATGGAGCAGAGATTAAGGGAATGGTCAAACAATGACTGGCACAAATTGAGATCTACTCAATGTGAGAGAGCCAACCCCTGGCATGATTAATGATAACCTGCTATTCTTGCAGAAAGGAAACTAATGTAACTGTTGTCTGAGGGGTTCCACACGGCAACCTATTGGAACAGACACAGAGCCAAACTGGCCAAAATTAGGCAGAGTTCACAGAGTCTTGTGAAAAAGTTGGTGGAAGGACAGAGAATCCCAAAGGGACAAGAACTCAACAAGAAGACTCACAGTATCAACTTACTGAGGACTATGGTAGCAAACAGAGACTAGTTCAACAGCTAAAGATCATGCATGGGCTATACTTAGGTCCAAAATAAATATTTAGCTGATGGGTATAATGGGCTGAATGAGGGCCCCTAACATTAAAAAGGTCTCTGACAGTCTTTGTTGCCTGATTTTTATCATTTTCTGCTAAGTAAACTGCCTTATCCTGTCTGGTCTCTGTGGAAGAGGATGTGCTTAGTTCTAAGGAGACCTTATGTGCTGTATGAATTTGTGAGGGAACTACCATTTTCTGAAGGAGGAAATAGGCTGCAAGGATGAAACCAGTAGGAGAGGAGGAAGACAGCTAGTATGGGAATGTATAATTATTGAATTAAGATAATAATAGAACAATAATAAGAAAAAGCAGAGGGGGAGTAAGAGGGGAGAAGAAATTTGAATATATTTGGTTCAGAGTGGTTCAAGAAATATGTCTTTCAAATAGCAATCCAAGCATCTATTTATATCTAATAGACATAAATGTTGTTATAATACAAACATACAATAATTGCACTTAGGAAAAATGACTCGGGGAGATCTCAAAAAATCAGCAGCCAGTTATAAGTTCTGATTTACAATGTGAAAATTTCAGAAAGCACAGAGACTTTCTTTAAAGGGGCATGGTCCAGACGCAAAAATTCAGCTACGCGATCAACCACCAATTCTGGTTGATCGTTGTTCTGGTGGTGGCCGTTGTTTTTTGTTGACAGATTTCAAGTTAACTACAGGTTTTGCTTCCATATGTAATGCCAGGTTCACGGAACCCTCAGTGACCACCAGGGAGATGCCTCGATGCAATTGCAAGAGAACTTTATTAGGAGAGCAATCGAATTCGGGACCCCAAACTCACCGACGCAGCAGTAGAAAAGTGGGACCTCGAGCTCTGAGTGAACAGGATTTTTAAAGGGAAAGTCTGTGAGAAGGGGGTTTGCATGGCAACAAGCAGGGGGCACATGTTTCTATGAGAGCAAACGGGGTTGTATGCCTTGACTGTACAGGATTAGGTAAAAGTCAGAGGGGCGAGGTGACCTTCTCTGAATCACAACTACCTAAGGCGTATGCCTCTCTGAGGGACAATTGCTATTCTTCTAAACTATATCTGAAACATTGGGGAGAATTTTCCCCACCTGATTCTTACTGATTCCCATTGATCATTGGCACACAGTTTGTCTCTATTTTCTATGAAGCATTTATTCTTTAATATTACTTGGAGGCTGTTGTTAGGAGAGTTAACTTTATTTTCTGCCAAGTGTACATTCTGTGATATTTCCTCATACCTGAATTCAGCTCCCAGTCAAGATCTTCATTTCAAAATGGATTTATACTCAGGCTAACTTACACTCTTCGCATATGCTTTCTATTCCACTGCTTCTGTTGCAGAATTCAGGGAGGAGAGAGTGACAGACGAATCTGCAGCTCTGCTGCAGATCTCCAAGGTTACAGCAGACCTTGTTTCCATGCCTACAGATGAGGTCCCTCTCCTGATTGGATCTCATTCTATTCTCTTATTTAAATGCACATACTCCACCAATCAGATGGAAGGACAGCAAATAAATTTCACTGCAGGAAGGAATTTGAACAGTCAGGCTTCTGGCTAAATTCCAGGTCTTATCTGGACCGGAATTTAATCAAAGCCCGACTGTTTGGTGCTAAAGAGAAGCAAATCTGCTGGTAAAAGTAACAAGTGGCAGAGACAATGGGAAGAAGCAAAGATAGTTATTGTTTGGTTAGGAGCCTCCCAGCTCTGAGTCACTATCTCCTAATTTGTGTACAGAAATCTGATGTTCTGTGAAGCTAAGACTTCATCTCAAAGATATGCAATCCCTATCTCAGTCATGTAGTGCTGTCTTCTGCAATGAACACACTTGACCTCAGGCTTCAGTTTCTAACACCATCTAGGAATGTGCCGATATTATCTCAGGCTCTGTGAAAATTCTTACATCAGTGACAGTTCTTGGACATCATTTTGATAAGGCTCTGTTAAGTTTCAGCTATAGTATTCACAGACACTAACTTACCCTGCAACCAAGGCTCTCTCTAGAACTTAAAACAATCACCTTATTGCCATTAAGTGCCTGTGTTGTTCATGTCCCGATTCTTGGTTTTAAATTGTTATTGAGCATTCCAAAATAATAGTTCTTGTAGCTTGTGTGGTCTTCCTAGTCATACATTCCTTTCTGGAAGGTCAGTAAACACTGGAATATTTTTGACAAATCAATACATTATCTATTGATGATGCCAGCTTTTATTATATATTTACAGAGAAAATTAGATAGTAATGTTATCTCTTTGCCATAGTGGATTTCTAATGACAGGCCATTATCCTTTTATTAGCATTCTGTCTCACCGAATCAATTCTATGTGGTATGCCATGGATATACATGCTATTAAACTCCTTAGGCTGAGTTGCTCACTGGAGCTGTAAGCCCAATGCAACTGTATATGATTAGCATTGCCTAATGGACTTTGTGCAACTAAGAATAAAATCTTTCATACATTGTTGTGGTTAGGCAGCTATTACAAACATACCTGGCAGAAAAAAATAACTATATGTTTTTTTGTGTGTTATGAAGACACTTTAACATTCAGTCTGTAAATTGAGTATATTAAGAGTAAGTCCAGAAAGAGGTCTTTTAAATAACAATCCAAGCTTCCATTATAGGGAATTCTAATAGACATAAAATACTAGGTTATCCTATAATACAACTACATAGTTATTGTAATCAGATAAAATGGCTCAGGCAAATATGAAAGATTCAACAGCCCATTATACATGTAAGGCCAGTTTTACAATCTGAAAGTCTCAGACAACATAAAGACTCACTTTTAAGTCACCAGGATCGAGACCCAAGCAAACAGCTACATGATAAGCCCCCAGGTCCCTCTGACAGGTTTTTCTCTTGTTCATTGCAATCATGTTCCAAGGTAACTATAATTTTTCCTACCACCTGCTTTCAATTTCTCAGCTTCTGATTGAGAACCCAGAAAGGAGGGGCGGTAGATGAATCAGCAGCTCTGATGGAGATTTCCATGGTTACATCAGGCTTTGCTTTATATGTCTAAACATGTGATCTCTCTCCTGATTGGCTCTCATCCCATTCTTGATTTGAATGCATACTCTCCATTAAGGAGATACAAAGACAGCAAATAAATATCTCTGCAGGGAGCTATTAGTACAGTCTGGCTCCTAGCTCTGTTTTAGGTCTTAGCTGGACTTGGCTATAACCAAAGCCAGACTGTTGCTAAAGAGAAGGAAATCTGCTACTAAAAGTGACAAAAGACAGACACATTGAAAAGTAGTGAAGACAGTAATTGTTTGGTTATTAGACCCCTAGTTCTGAGTTACCATCTCCTGATTCTTGTACAGGGACTGTGAATCTATCTGAAGCTATGGTTTCAGTTCTAATTCGTGACATCTCTATCTCAGGCATATAGTGCTTCCTACATGTGACAAAGGGCTAATATCCAGGTAATGTAATGATATCAAGAAATTGAACACAGATAAAATAACCCAGTTAAAAATGTGGCACAGAACTAAACAAAGAATTCACAACAGAGGAATCTCTAATAGCTGAGACTTACTTAAAGAAATGGTTACTATCCTTAGTCATCAGGGAAACGTTAACTAAAATGACTTCGGAGATTGTATCTCACACTGGTTAGAATGACTAAGATCAAATTCTCAAGTGACAGCACATGCTGGTAAGAGTATGGAGATAGGGAAACACTACTCCATTTCTGGTGGGAGTAAATTTGTACAACCACTTTGGGCATCAATATGGTGCTTTCTAGGAAAATTGGGAATAGCTCTACATCAAGACCTAGCTATACCACTCCTTTATATATTCCCAAGAGACTGTCCACCATGCAACAAAGACACTTGCTCAACTATGATCATAGCAGCTTTATATACAATAGCCAGAATCTGAAAACAACCTAGATGTCTCTTCACTGAAGAATGGATAAAGAAACTGTGACACAATGGAATATTACTCAGATGGCAAAAACAAAGAAATCATGAAATTTGCGGGCACATGGATAGAACTAGAAAAAAAATCCTAAGTGAGGTAACCCAGACCAAGAAAGACACACATATTGTGCAGTCACTTATGAGTAGACTTTTGCCATATAGTACACAATAAGCATACTACAAGGCACAGACCCAAAAAATATATGTAGCAAGGAGGATCCAAGGAGTGGATGCTTAAATCTCTCTTGGAAAGGGAAATATAATAGACAGAGTTAGTGGATGAAGAGAGGGAACAAGGAAGGAGAGGAAGTGCAGAGATTTAAGAGGGTAGATATCAAACTTGGGGAGAGCGTGGTTGAGAGGACAGAGGCCTGTAGAGAAAAGAGAAACAGAGTGTGAGGTACCTCTCTAACAAGCTGAATCAGACTACTTTAATCAGAGTAGGATCATGAGAGGCTATGGGGTGGAATCAAGTAGAGGACTCTAGGAACAGAGGTCATAGCGACTGAAGAGGACTAACTTCTGACCTCTAACGAGACTAGTCTCCTAGTAAAGGGAGGGGAACATGAACACACCCACAAAATCGTCAACCCCAATTTTGCCCTGCCTATAAGATGTGCAGGGATAAAGATAGAGCAGGTATTAAGGGAATGGTGAACAAATATCTGGCCCAACCAAAGACCCATGTTATGAGAGAGAGCCAACCCCTGATGCCATGACCTACTCTTGCAGACAGGCGCCTATCAGAGTCATCCTCTGAGAGACTCTACCCAGTAGTGTCTCAAAAGAGATGCTGAGACTTGTAGCCAAATATTGTATGATGACAAGGAGTCTTATGGAAAAATGGAGGAAAGAGAAACTGACTTGGAAGAGACAGGAACTCCCCAAGAAGTTCAAAAGAGCCAACTAATCAGGGCCCAGAGGAGTTTCCTGAAACTGAGTCATCAACCAAGAACTAGGCATGAACTGGACCTAGTCCCGCTGCAAAGGTAGAGCAGATACACAGCTTAGTCTTCCTGTGGGTCCTCTAGTAAGGGAAGCGGGAGCTGCATCTGACAAGAACTCACTTGCAAGGTTTTTTTTATCATTTCCCCCTGGCAGTACTGCCTTGCCAGGACACAGCTGCACAGGGCACACTAAGTCCTGATGCAACTTGATCAGCTTGGGTGGATGGGAAAGGAAGCTCCCCTTTTCTGAGGAATAGGGGAGAGGGGGCAGGAGAGGAATGGAAGGTGGGACTGGAAAGGAAGGGGGAGGAGATTACAACCAGGATGTAAACAAAAAAAAAAAAAAAGAAATTTAAAAAAAGAAATTATAATATCTTAAATTTGCATTAAAAAACTAAAGTAAGTAAACTTTAGAAAATATAATATTATACTTTAGATATAATTGCTCCTGAATAAACTGCTTCTCAAATAGTTGACAATGAAAAAAAATCACAAAGAAAACTTCAGTTCTTCTGGTAGAGTTATTTTTCCTCTGCAGCTTTCTGCTCTTCATAGCATCAGACTGAGACATTCAGTATGTTCCAATTATTTTTGCCTTTGCAACAGATAGAGAACATTACAGAAAAATCACAACAATTCAAAGTTGTTGAGGACAGTCCCAATAGATATATCTCAAAATATTTCCGCACTTAAAGCTAAGGGAACATTATAGGAAAGGGGGCAGGACAATTGTAAAGGTTTATTTTTTAATTTAATTTTATTTTTTGAATTAATTAAAGTTTATTCACTTTGTATCCCAGCCTTATGCCCCTCCCTCATTTCCTCCCAAACCCATTCTCCTTCCCTCATCTTCTCCCTGCCCCTTTCCAAGTCCACTGATAGGGGAGGTCTTCCTCCTCTTCCATTTGACCCTAGATTATCATGTATCATTAGGATTGGCTGCAATGTCCTCCTCTGTGGCCAGGCAAGGCTGCTCCTCCCTCCCCAGGGGGAGATGGAGACGATCAAAATGCCAGCCACTGAGTTCATGTCAGAAATAGCCCTTGATTCCCTCACTAGGGTACCCGCTTGGATACTGAGCTACCATGGATTATACCTGAACAGAGGTTCTAGGTTAGATCTATACATGGTCCTTAGTTGGAAAAACAGTCTCAAATAAGACCCCTGTGTCCAGATATATTTGGTCATTGTGGAGCTCCTATCCTCGGGAGGTCATAGTAACTCCTCTTTCTTTCATATGATTTCCTGCACTGTGTGGAAGGTTTGGTAATGAGTCTCAGCATCTGCTTTGATACACTGCTAGGTTTTTTTTTTTTTTCAAACAGGTCTTTCACTTGTTTGGTTAGAGTTACCTCAAGGTACTTTATCTTATTAGCGGCTATTGTGAAGGGTGTTGTTTCTCTGATTTTGTTCTCTGATTTTGTCTTGGGTATACAGGAGGCCTTCTGATTTTTTTTGAGTTCATTTTATATCCAACCACTTTCCTAAAGGTGTTTATCAGCTCAAGGAGTTCTCTGGTTGAATCTTTGGAGTTACTCGGGTATACTATCATATCACCTGCAAACAGTGATACTTTGACCACGTCCTTTCCAATTTTTATCCTCTTGATCTCCTTTACTTGTCTTGTTGCTCTAGCTAGGACTTCAAGTACTATGTCGAAGAGATATGGAGACAGTGGGCACCCTTGCCTTGTCCATAATTTCAGTGGTATTGATTTAAGTTTCTCTCCTTGAGTTTGATGTTGGCTATAGGCTTGCTGTGTACTGCCTTTACTGTGTTTAGGTATGTGACTTTTATCACTGATCTCTCCAAGACCTTAAACATGAATGGATGTTGGATTTGTCAAATGTTTTTTCGGCAGCAAGGCGATGATCATGTGGTTTTTCTCCTTCAGTTTGTTTATATGGTGGATTACATTGATGGATTTCCATATAACCACTCTTGCATGCCTGGGATGAAGCCTACTTGGTCATGCTGGATGATATCTTTTATGTGTTCTTGGATTTGTTTTGCAAGTATTTTGTTGAGTATTTTTGCATCAATGTTCATAAGAGAGATAGGCCTGAAGTTCTCTTTTGTGGTTGGGTCTTCGTGTGGTTTAGGTATCAAGGTGACTGTGGCTTCATAGAATGAGTTTGGTAATGTTCCTTCTGTTTCTATTTTGTGGAATAGTTTGAAGAGAATTGGAGTAAGCCCTTTTTACATGGTCTTGTAGAATTCTGCACTGAAACCATCTTGCCCAGGGCTTTTTGTTTTAAAGGGAGACTGTTGGTGACTGTTTCAATTTCCTTGGGGGATATAGGGCTATTCAATCTTTCTGCCTGATCTTGACTTAATTTGGTGATGGAATCTATCAAAATATGTCCATTTATTATAGATTTTCAAATTTTGTGACACATAGGCTTTTTTAGTATGACCTAATGATTGTTTGGATTTCCTCAGTGTCTGTAGTTATGTCCCCCATTTCATTTCTGATTTTACTGGTTTGGACAGTTTCTCTCTGTCTTTTAGTTACTTTGGCTAAGTGTTTGTCTGTCTTATTGATTTTCTCAAAGAACCATCTCTTGGTTTCATTGATATTTTGAATAGTTTTATTTGTTTCTAATTGATTGATTTCAGCCATGATTTTGATTATTTCTAGCTGTCTGCTTCTCTTGGGTGTGTCTGCTCCTTTTTTAAAAATAGGGCTTTCAGGTGGGCCATTAAATTGCTTGTATGAGATGTTAAAAAATTCTTCATGAAGGTACTTAGTGCTATGAATTTTCCTCTGAGCACTGCTTTCGCAATGTCCCATAAATTTGGGCATGTTGTGCCTTCATTTTCATTGAATTCTAGGAAGTATTTAATTTATTTATTTCTTCCTTAACCCAGCTGTCAGTGAGTATCACGTTGTTCAGTTTCCATTTATGTGCATGCTTTTTGCTATTTCCATTGTTGTTGAGGTCTAGCTTTAGTCCATGGTGGTTAATAGAATACAGGGGATTATTTCAATCTTCCTGTATCTGTTGAGGCTTGCTTTGTGACCAACAATATGGTCTATTTTGGAGAAGATTCCATGAGGTGCTAAAAACAAGGTATACTCTTTTGAATTTGGGTGAAAAGTTCTGTAGACATCTATTAAGTCCATTTGAATTTGGGCCTCTGTAAGTGTCTTTATTTCCCTATTTAGCTTCTGTCTAGATGATCTGTCCCTTGGTCATAGTGGGGTGTTGAAGTTCCCCACTATTAAGGTTTTGGGATCCATGCGTGATATAATCTTTAATAATGTTAATGTAGGTGCTCTTGTATTTGAGGCATAGATGTTCATTACTGTGATGTCCTCTTGGATTTTTCCTTTAATGTGAAAGTAGTGCCAGTCCATATCTTTTTTGATTAATTTCGGTTGAAAGTCTGTTTTATTAGATATTAGAATAGCTACCCCAGCTTGTTTTCTGGGTCCATTTGCTTGAAAAATATTTTTCCAGCCCTTTTTCTGAGGTAATGTTTATCTTTGTTGCATAGGTGTGTTTCTTGGATGAAGCAGAATGTTGCATCCTTTTTTTCATGACCGTTCTGTTAGTCTGTGTCTTTTTATTGGAGATTTGTGTCCATTGATATTGATAGATAATAGTGACCAATGACTATTAGTTCCTTTTATTGTGGAGCTGGTGGTCTTATTGTGATTCATTGTTTGTTTTCTTCTAATTTTTGTTGGGAAATTATCTGTATACTATATTTTCTTGGGAATACTTATTTTCATTGGATTGGAGTTTTCCTTCTAAGTATCTTCTGTAGGGTTGGGTTGCTGTGCAGATATTGCTTAAATTTAGTTTTGTCAGGGAATATTTTGTTTTCTCCATCTATGTTGATTGAAAGCTTTGCTGAGTATAGTAGTTTGTGTTGACATCTGTGTTCCCTTTTAGTCTGCATGACATCTGCCCAGGCCCTTCTGACTTTCTTAGTTTCTGATGAGATGTCTGGTGTGATTCTGATAGGTCTACCTTTATATGTTACTTGGCCTTTTACTCTTACTGCTTTGAATATCTTTTCTTTGTTCTGTAGATTTAATGTTTTGACTATGAGTTGGCATGAGGGGTTTCTTTTTCTGGTCTAGTCTATTTGGCATTCTGTAGGTCTTTTGTATGTTTATGGACATCTCTTTATTTAAGTTGGGAAAATTTTCTTCTATGATTTTATTGAAGATATTTTCTGGACCTTGGAGTCTGGTATCCTCTTTTTCATCTATTCCTATTATTTTATATTTTGCCTATTCATGGCATCCTTGATTTCTTGGATGTTTTGTGTTTAGGACTTTTGTGATTTTACTTTTTCTTTGAGAGAAGTATCAATTTCTGTGAACGTATCTTCAGCACCAGAGATTCTCTCTTCCATCACTTGTATTCTGTTGGTGATGCTTAACTTTGTGGTTCCTGCTATTTTCTCTAAGAATTCCAGCTCTAAGGTTTTCTCAGTTTGTATTTTCTTTATTGATTCTAATTCTGTTTTCATGCCTTGCACCATTTCCTTCATCTGTTTGAATGTGGATTCCTGTCTGTCTATGATGGTCTCTATTGTTTTGTTGGTTTCCTCTCTATATGCCACTAATTGTGCCACTACTTGTGCTATTTGTTTGGCTCTTTGCCTGTATTTCTTTGAGAGCTTTGTTCATTTCCTCTTTATTTGCTTCCATTTGTGTGGCTATTTCTTTGAGATATTTGTTTGTTTCCTCTTTATGTGCCTCTAATGACTGCATAAGCATAGCTTCAAATTCATAGGAGGACCCAGGTTGGTATGATCAATGCTCGTTTAGATGAACAAATGGAATGAACATTGAATGGAAGATAAAACAAGTAACAGGACAGGAGCATACCAAAGAGGGCTTGTGAAAGAATCAATATACCAATGTATCAAAGCAGATATTAAGACTCACAACAAAGCGTTCCGCAGAGGGTGGGAAATAATAATAAAAATAGGGGAAGTTAGTAAGACTTGGAGAGAACAAGAGCTCCACAAAGACCAAATTGAGCAGGGCACAGGGGTCTTTTACAAGACAGTTTCTCCAACCAAGTCCATGTATGGATATGGCCTAGAACCCCCGCTCAGATGTGGCCCATGGTAGCTTGTGCCATCAAGGCATGAAGAAGTGTGCCTTGATGGACAGGGTGTTAAAGAATGTAGATGCCTGAAGTGTGTGGCAGGGGCACTGTGCAGGCACCAAAGGGATTGCAGGTGCTTGAGTTCTTTGCAGGCACAATTTGCTTGTGCAGATTCCCTGAGTACCTCAATGGCCTGCAGGCCACTGGTATTCAGCTTTGTCTGAGCTCCAGGAGTTATTTGCCTGAACTCCACTGGTATACCCGCAGAACAGGGGCCTCAATGTTGAGAACACTGTCGTTTATTTTTTTTCCCACGTGGGTGCATGGGTTGGAGGGCTCTCATGTTCAGCTGCTAGCCTAGAAGGACCCTGGATCTGGGGATCTGTAGGCACTTGAGGGTGCACTCACTCTCTAGCAGGTCAAATCAGAAAGCACGGTGGTTCCCCCTGTTCTCTACTCTCAGTTTTGGGCCTACTGGGTCGAATGCCTGTATACGAGCTCCTTCAGCTCAGTGGTACTGCAGCTGCCAAACTTGAGAGTCCAGCCAAGGAACCAAGAGGCAGGTCCAGGTGCCTGCTGGGAAGTTTTGGGGAGCCACAACAGTGGTCCACAGACCTAGGTGGCCTGGTGCCAGGTGTATGTGAGTGGTTTGGTTAGTCTGGCCGCTTTGGTGGCTGTACAGCCGGCTCTCCAACACTGAAGGATTAGGCAGCTTGTATAGTCACTGGCTAGGTGGCCCTGGGGAGTCTGTACAGCTGCTCCCAGACCCGGGACCTGCTATGATGGTATGGCAGATCTGGGACTCAGAAGGTGGGTACAGATGGCAGCCACAGCTGAGGAGCTAGGAGCCTTGCCTTTGCTGTACCAGTCTCCAGGCCCTGAGGACTGTGCTAAGAGTCTCTGGAGTCTCTTAAGAGTCTTTGTGGGCCAGCTCTGTGGAGGAGAAGGGAAGCCCAAAACTGGGAAGTGCAAGTGGTTGGAATGTTTGCAATTTTCCTTCCCCAGAGCAATTTGCAGGTGACCTGAATCTAAATGGTCTCAGCTCATGTGATGTTCCCTCTCTTTCAGGAAACCTCACTGTCTATTGTCTGACTTCAGTTGGCCCTCCATCACCAATTTTGGAGTTTCAGATCCTCTGCCTTTCAGATACTGTGTGGACTGGTCGCTGCCATCTTGGATTCCCATTTTCTCTTTCTATTGGAGTAAGCAGTCTTCTCCAGACTTATTTTAAGTTCCACTCAGTAGGTGTTACTTTCCATGTATGCTCAAATCATCCGATGCTTCCTGCTTTGAAGTCAAGCAGATTTCTGCCCTTCCCTTGCAGACAAAACATTGTGAATACTGGCTGTGTTTGCTAGGTCAATGTGCTATTATCTGAACATGTCTTTCTTTCTGAAACATTTTTAATATCCCCTAATCTAATAGTGCATAGTCCTGAGGTTGTGTTTAAAGCTAAGATTATATTGATAAAATGTTGACAATGATTAGCTTGAAATAGTCTGCTTACAGATTCATTTTACTGTATTGTGTATTATTTTTGCATTTTAGCAGAGCTATTAATGAAGCCAAGAACAGCAACAGAAAACCTCTTTCACTGAAGATATTGACTGAGAACATCACAAGCTGTGCCAATGTATGTGAATATAGAACAAAAACTTACATTCCGTGTTCGTGACTAGGAGAGAGAGAGTTTGTAGAATAATGGAATATGGAGGCATGAGAAGAGGGTAGAGGAGAAAGACTGAGATTTTAGGCAGGGGTATGTGGAAAAGATATGTATATTCCATGTACATAAATGTATTTACAGTGTGATGTGTAGAAATCAATGTGAAACAAGATTGATACACATTAGCTTCAGTCCCAAAAAAGAGAAAATATTGAGTGAGCTAGATTCAACAATATACATTTTCAATCCAAGTATCCCTACCATAATTAAATTGTTTTCTCCTGGTTCTTATCTATATATAGACTTACATGTTTTTCCACTGTTGCTTATATTTTCAAATAATTTTGTCTAATCATAAATAATTATATTAAAAGAAAATTAACATAAAATTTAAGCAAATATTACCAAGAATTACATTCACTCATAACATTTACCTGCTTGGTGACATTATACATATTTAAACGTGCTGTCCCTTTCTTTTTCCTGTTTCTCTCACCGTGCACTCTCACACTTTTTTTTAAAGTCCAGCTACATAGACATGGCTTCTTTTCCATATATGTATGTAAATCCCCTAGGCGTAAGGATATCTTTCAATGTAACTTCTGCTTAAAAATCACCTTTGTACACTTGATTGTGTGTGTGTGTGTGTGTGTGTGTGTGTATGTGAGAGAGAGAGAGAGAGTAACTGTATGTATGGTGCTTAGGAAGAGCTCATGTCCTCATACATATTACACACTGTTGTTCTATTATTGAGTTACACCCATATCTATTAAATAATTTTCTATTCTTCTAATTCTAATTATTGTTTTCTTATACTCTTGGATTCAGTGCAGATCATCAGTTTAACTATTATATAGAATTCAGAGCATTGAAGATCTTTCCTTCTTTAAGACTAGGATGAAATGTAGCTGAAAAAATCACCAAGATTTTAACTTTTATAAGTGTTAATGGTTGTAAAACATATTTAGAGTCAATATTCTAACATGTCACTGAAGAAATCATACTAGAGTAACTAAGGTGTTTATTATGAAGAAATTTTAGATCACCAAAATGATATGGTTTTTTTAATACTGCATTGAGGTTATACAAAACAGAAATTAAACAGAAAAGTGTAGTGTAAACTTAAGTTCTACCAGTAACATAAATCATGAGAACACTCTCACCACCTTTGATGAACAAGATATGTCTGTCAGGGCACAAAAGAGATATTCCTCTTGTGTCTCCTTGAGTGATTTCAGCTGTGGCATAGGTTCAGTATTGTACATGAGCAATCTCTCAGATTGCGATTTACATTCAGTTCCTTTAAAATAATTATTTCTACCAATTTTCACACTAGATCCTATTGGTTTTATATTTTATTCTGAAACATTTTTTATAAACATAATCCCAATTTGTTTTATTTCATAATATTTTCTTTAGGAGCTTCCATGAACAATTACATTCTGGAAAGGTCTTGAAATGGCATGTGTTTGAAAAAGAGTGGGGTACCTTACAGTTAGTGGAAATTCTACTATACTTCACAGCATCATAGCTGGAGGAATTCTGTCTAGAGCAGTCTTTTTTTTTTTTTTTTTTTTTTTTGTCTTTGCCTGTGTATTCAGCATGCAAGAATGTTCTGGTGTGTAAGGATGACCAAAAATCTAAGTTTTCCTCTCTTTGGAGTTTACTTAAGACTTAGAAGAAAAAAGACATCGGTTTGTAATTTAGTTCAAGACTTGCAAATTGTGTCCACTATTCTTTGGGCTTAGAAATCTCTTGCAGCCTAGGAGCATCTACAAAGTGATGCTTCTTCAAAAATTTAGTGATGGTTATTACTTGCAGATATATTGAAAGATGAAGGCTACAACAGTTTTTGATTAACTGAAAATACTTCTCAGCTTTTCCTTATGTGATGAAGTTTTTTTTTTCTTTTTTGTTCTTGAAGTCCCAGAACATAGAAGGTTCTTCAGAACTTTAGTACTTAAACGTTCTTTCTCCATGTTCTCCAGTGAGTAGTCAGCCATACTACTTCACTCTTCTTAATGGTTTTCCTTGATTTTCTAGTTATAGTTTGGTCTCTAGAGGTTTGAAAATTATTTTAATTTCCTGTGTATTTCATTATGCTTACAGTAAAACCTTGATTTGTCTTGACAAATCAGGAAAAAAAAATTTAAGCTATTCTTTAATATTTTTATTTCTAATTTTTCTTTCTCTTTTAATTTTTTTATTATTATTTATTACAGTTCATTTACTTTGTATCTTGGCTGTAGCCTCCAACCCCATCCCCATCTCCTCCAGGTCCAACTCACCCTTTCTATGCCCCACCACTAGGATACTGACAGGGGAGGAATTCCTTCTTTCTGTTTGACTCCAGCAAATCAGGTCTCATCAGGGATGGCTGTATTATCTTCCTCTGTTGCCTGGCAAGGCTGTATCACACCCTACACCCCCTCCAGGGAGAGGTGATCAAAGAGCTGACCACTGAGTTCATATCAGAAACATCACCTGCACCCCTTACTAGGGAACCCACTTGGAAACTGAGCAGCCTATGAGCCTCCTATGAGCAAGGGTTCTGGGTTCTCTCCCTGCATGGTCCATGGTTGGAGTATCAGTCTCTGCATGCCACGCTGGGCCCAGGCTTTTTGGCAATGTTGGTGGTCTTCTTATAGAGCACCTGTCTTCCAGCTCTTTTTTACCTCCCCATTCTTCCATAATCCCTGCACACTGCCCAAATTTTGGCTATGAGTCTCAGTATCTCCTTCAATAATCTGATCAGTAGAGTCTTTCAGGGGACCCTGTACCAGATTCCTGTCCTAGTCCCTGTCTTCTCCTACTTCTAATATCTATCCTGTTGGCCCTTCAGAATGAGGTTTCAACCTCTTCTGTAGGGTCCTTCTTGTTGTTTAGCTTCTTTAGGACTATAGATTTTAGTATGTTTATCCTACATTATATACCTACTATCCACTTATATATCTCTTTCTGCTTCTGGGATAACTCACTCAGGATTATATTTTCTAGTTTCATCCATTTTCCTGCAAATTTCATGATTCCCTTATTTTTAATTGCTAAGTAGTATTCTATTGTGTAAACGTATGAAAATTTCTGTATCTGTTCCTCTCTTGAGGGGCATGTAGGTTGTTTCCGTATTCTGGCTATTACCAACAAAACTGCTATGACATTTGTCAAGCAAATGTCCTTGTTCTATGATTGAGCATCTTTCAGATATAAGATCAGGAATTGTATGGCCGGATCTTGAAGTTGCACTCTTCCTAATTTTCTGAGAAAGTACCAGATGATTTCCAAAGTGGTTATACAAGATTACATTCCCACCATAAATGGATGAGGGTTCCCCTTTCTCAACATCTCCAGCATGTTTCATCCCTTGAGTTTTTGATCTTAGCCATTCTGATAGGTGTGAAAAGTAATCTCATGTTTGTTTTGATTTGCATTTCCTTGATGACTAAGGATATTGAGTATTTATTCAAGCTTTTCTCTGCTATTCAATACTCTTCCATTGAGAATTCTCTATTTAGCTCTGTATCCCATTTTCTAATTGGATTACTTGTTTTCTTGGCTTTTAACTTCTTGAGTTTTTGTTTGTTTTTTTATAAATTCTGGATATTAGCCCTCTGTAAGATATGAGGTCGATGAAGATCTTTTCCCAGCCTGTAGGCTGTCATTTTATTGTAATGACAGTGTCCCTTACTTTGCAGAAGCTTTTCAGTTTCATAAGGTCCCATTTATTATTGTTGATCTTAGAGCCTGTGCTGTTGGTGTTCTGTTCAGGAAGTTGTTTTCTGTGCCAATGAGGTCAAGGCTCTTCCACACTTTTTCTTCTAACAAGTTTAGTATGTCTGGTTTTATGTTGAGGTTTTGATCCACTTGGGTTTAACTTTGTGCAGGGTGACAGATCTATTTGCATTTTTCTACATGTAGACATCCAGTTACATCAGCACCATTTGTTAAAGATGCTGCCTTTTTCCATTGTATGGTTTTGATTTCTTTGTCAAAAATCAAATATCCACAGGTGTGTGGGTTTATTTCTGGGTCTTCAATTAATTCCATTGATCCTCTAGTCTGTTTCTATACCAGTACCATGCAGTTTATGTTACTGTTGCTCTTTTTTCTTATTAAAATTCTTTAAATTTAATGTAGATACTTCAGACTCTGTTTATACCAATAAACATCTAGATATAAATGATTTTCTAAAATTATAGTTGTGTAATTATTTTATGCAAGTATACAAAACCACAGGTCAACTCACTTGCATCCCTCCCAAGATATCCCCCAGGATATCCCAGGAGTTTCATACCCTCATGTTCTCTCTCTCTCTCTCTCTCTCTCTCTCTCTCTCTCTCTCTCTCTCTCTCTCTCTTTCTATCTCACTGTCTCTCTCTGTCTTTCTCTATCTCTCTCTATTTCTCCTGTACTAATTTTGAACTACAAATATGTAAAATATTGAATATTTTGTCAGTATAACATTTTTCCTACTTGAGTCATCTCTAGTAATTATAAAAAATAACAATCAGAAGGAACACTCAATAGGCTCTCTGCAATCCCATACCAAAAATAAACAAAATATGATCACAACACTGAAAATTACATGTCTTGAACTGAAAAAAAAAAAACAGAGCTAGATTTGCTTTCCTATCTCTGTTATTGGATGTGTTCTCTTTCCCCAATCCTTCATTTTTTGTTGTTGTTGCTTAATGATAAATGATTTTAATATGTTAATTTCTTTTTTGTTGTTGCATTTTTTTGTTTTGTTTTTGTTTTGTGGTTTGGTTGGTTCTTATTTTATTAATTACAATTTATTTATTTGTATCCTAGTTGTAGCCCCCTCCCCAATCCTGTCCCAAATCACATCTTACCTCCCCCTTCTCCTATGCCCCTACCCTAGTCCACTGATAGGGCAGTTCCTCCTCCCCTTCCATCTGACCCTAGTCTATCAGGTCTCATCAGGACTGGCTTCTTTGTCTTCCTCTATGGACTGATAAGACCGCTCCCCAGTCAGGGGAAGGTGATCAAAGAGCCAGCCCATGAGTTCATGTAAGAGACAGTGCCTGTTCCTATTGTTGAGGAACCCTCTTGGACACTGAGCTGCCATGGTCTACTTCTGGCCGGGGTTCTAGGATATTTCCATGCACAGTCCATGATTGGACTATCAGTCTCAGAAAAGACCACTGTGCCCAGATTTTTTTTATTCTATTACTCTTCTTATGGGGTTCCTGTTCCATCCAGGTCTTTATATCTCCCCCTTCTTCATAAGATTCCCTGCAAAAAGTTTGGGTATGAATCTCAGCATATGTTTTGATACCCTGCTGTGTAGAGTCTTTCAGAAGCCCTCTGTAATAAGCTCCTGTAAAGCTCGGTATTTTCTTCCTCTTCTGAAGTCCATCTCATTTGCCTTTCTGAATGAAGATTGGGCTTCTTACCAGGGTTCTCCTTCTTAATTAGCTTCCTTAGGTGTATAGGTTTTAGTGTGATTATCTTATATTATATGTCCAATATCCACCTATAAGTGAGCATATACCATGTGTGTCTTTCTGCTTCTGGGAAACCTCACTCAGGATAATCATTTCTAGATCCCATCAATTACTTGTAATTTTCATGATTTCCTTGTTTATAATTACTGAGAAGTATTGCTTTGTGTAAATGTACCACAATTTCTGTATCCATTTCTCAACTGAGGCATATCTGGGTTGTTTCCAACTTCTGGCTATTTCAAATAAAGCTGCCATGAATCCTTGTTGTATACTTGAGCATTTCTTGGATATATGTCTACGAATAGTATAGCTGGATCTTGAGGTAGCACTATTCTTAATCGTCTGAGAAAGCTCCACATTGATTTTCGAAGTGTTTGTACTCCATCCCCACCAGCAAGGAAGTAAGGTACCTCTTTCTCTGCATCCTCTCTAGGATGTGTTGTCGCTTGAGTTTTTTGCCTTAGCCATTCTGGTGGGTGTAAGGTGAAATCTCAGGGTCATTTTGATTTGCATTTCCCTGATGACTAAGGATGTTGATCATTGCTTTAAGTGTTTCACTGCCTTTTGATATTACTCTATTGAGAATTCTCTGTTTATCTCTGTACCCTATTTTTTAATTGGATTACTCGATGTATTGCTGTTTAACTTCTTACGTTCTTTATATATTCTGGCTACTAGCCCTCTGTCAGATATAGGGTTGGTGAAGATCCTTTGTTGTTTTGTTCTGATGACAGTGTGCTTTGCTTTACAGAAGATTTTCAGTTTCATGAAGTCCCATTTACTGATTTTTGATCATAGAGCCTGTGCTGTTGATGTTCTGTTCAGGAAGTTGTCTCCTATGCCAATGAGTTCCAGGACCTTCCCCACTTTTTCTTCTAACAGATTTTTGTGTCTGGTTTTATATTGATGTCTTTGATTAACTTGGACTTTATTTTGTGCAGGGTGATATGTATGGGTCTATTTGCATTTATCTACATGTAGACATCCAGTTAGTCCAGCACCATTTGTTGAAGATGCTATCTTTTTTCCATTGGATAGTTTTGGTATCTTTGTCAAAAATCAGATGTTCATAAGTGTGTGGGTTTATTTCTGGGTCTTCTCTTCAATTCAATTGATCCACCATTCTGTTTTTATGTCAATACCATGAAGTTTTTATTACTGTTGCTCTATAGTACAGCTTCAGATCAGGGATGGAGATACCGCCAGAAGATCTTTTATTGGAGAGTATTGTTTTAGAAATTCTGGGTTTCTTGTTATTCCATATGAACTTGAGAATTTTTCTTTCAAGGTCTGTAAAGAATTTTGTTGGTAATTGGATGTGAATTACATTGAATCTGTAGATTGATTTTGGTAAGATGGCCATTTTTATTATGTTAATCCTGCCAATCCATGATCATGGGAGATCTTTCCATCTTCTGATATCAACTTCTATTTCTTTCTTCAGAGACTGAAAGGCTTTTTCATACAAGTTTCTGACTTGTTTGGTTAGGGTCACACCAAGATACTTTATGTCCTTTGTGGCTATTGTGAAGGGTTTTGTTTCCCTAATTTCTTTCTCAGCCCTTTTGTCTTTTGTATACAGGAGGGCTACTGATTTTTTTGAGTTGATTATGTGTCCAGCCACTTGGCTGAAGATGTTTATCAGCTGTAGGAGTTCCATGGTAGAATTTTTGGAGTCACTCATGTATACTATCATATCATTTGCAAATAGTGATAATTTGACTTCTTCTTTCTGAACTGAATTACCTTGAACTCCTCTAGTTGTTTTATTGCTCTAGCAAGGACTTCTAGTACTATGTTAAAGAGGTATGGAGAGAGTGGGCACCCTTGCATTGTCCCAGATTTCAGTGGGATTGATTCGTGTTTCTCTCCATTTAGTTTGATGTTGGTTATAGGTTTGCTGTATATTGCCTTTACTATGTTTCCATATATGCCTTTTATCCCTGATCCCTCCAGGACTTTAAACATAAATGAATGTTGGATTTTATCAAACGCTTTTTCAGCATCTAAGGAGATTATCATGTGGTCTTTTTCTTTCAGTTTGTTTATATGATGGATCACATTGATGGATTTCCATATAGAGAAACAGCCCGGCATACCTGTAATGAAGCCTATTTAGTCATAATGGACGATCTCTTTGATATGTTCTTGGATTCAGTTTGCAAGTATTTTATTGAGTATTTTCGCATCAATGTTCATAAGGGAGATTGGCCTGAAATTCTTTTTCTTTGTTGGGTCTTTGTGAGGTTTAGGTATCAAGGTGACTGTGGCTTCATAGAATGAATTTGGTTATGTTCCTTCAGTTTCTATTTTGTGGAATAGTTTGAAGAATATTGGTGTTAACTGTTCTTTGAAAGTCTGGTAGATTTCTGCACTGAAACAATCTTTTGTATGGGAGACTTCTGATGAAAGCTTCTATTTCCTTAGGGAATATAGGACTATTTAATTGATTTACCTGGTCTTGATTCAGCTTTGGCAAGTGGAATCTATCAAGAAAATTGTGCATTTCATTTAGATTTTCACATTTTGTGGCATATAGGCTTTTGAAGTACGACCTAAAATTTGTTTAGATTTCCTCAGTGTCTGCTGTTATGCCCCCCTTCTCGTTTCTGATTTTGTTGATTTGTATGTTGTCTCTCTGCCTTTTAGCTAGTTTGGCTAAGGGTTTGTCTATCTTGTTTATTTTCTCAAAGAACCAGCTCTTGGTCTCATTGATTCTTTGAATTGTTTTATCTGTTTCTAATTTATTGTTTTCAGTCCTGAGCTTAATTACTTCCAGTGGTCTACTCCACTTTTGTCTGTCTGCTTATTTTTTCCAGCACTTTTAGGTGAGGCTTTAAGTTGCCTGTATGGGATGTTTCAAAATTCTTCTTAAAGACTCTTAACACTGCTTTCATCGTGTCCCATAAGTTTGGTATGTCGTGCCTTGATTTTCATTGAATTCTAGGAAGTCTTGGATTTCTTTATTTCTCCCCTGACCCAGCTGTCATTGAGTAGCAAATTGTTCAGTTTCTGTGTGTGTGTGTGTGTGTGTGTGTGTGTGTGTAGGCTCTTTGCTATTTCTGTTGTCATTGAGGTCTAGTTTTAGTACATGGTGATCAGATAAGATACAAGGAATTGTTTCAATCCTATTGTATCTGTTGAGGCTTGCTTTGTGACCAACTATATGGTCTATTTTAGAGAAAGTTCCATGAGGTGCTGAGAAGAAGGTAAATTCCTTCGTGTTTGGGTGAAAGTTTCTGTAGATGTCTATTAGGACTATTTGATTCATGACTTCTGTCAGAGTCATTGTTTCTGTGTTTAATTTCTGTTTTGTTGACCTGTCCTTTGTAGACTGTGGAGTGTTGAAGTCTCCTACCATTAATGTGTGGAGATCTATGTGTGGTTTCAATTTTATTAATGTTTCCTTTACTAACGTGGGTACCCTTGTTTTGGGGCATAGATGTTCAGGATCGTGATGTCTTCTTGGTGGAATTTTCTTTTCATGAGTATGAAATTACCTTCCCCACGTCTTTTGATTAATTTTGGTTGAAAGTCTATTTTATTAGATACTACAATGGCTACTCCCGCTTCCTTCTTGACTCCATTTGCTTGGAAAAACTTTTTCCAGCCCTTTACTATCAGGTAATGTTTATCTTTGTGACTTAGGTGTGTTTCTTGTATGCAACAGATTGTTGGTCTTATTTCCCAATCCATTCTGTTAGTCTGTGTCTTTTTATTGGAAAGTTGAGTCTGTTGATACTGAGAGAGATTAATTTCCAGTGGCTATTAGATGCTTTGATTTTGCTGTTGGTTTTGGTATGTTTGTGTGCTTGGCAACTTTTAGTTTAATGTAGTGAGGTTATTTGTTTCCTGTGTTTTCCTGAATATAGTTAGTCCTCTTGAGTTTTATTTTTCTGTCTAGTATCTTTTGTAACAATGGAGTTGTGTGTAGGTATTACTGAAATTTGGTTTTGTCATTGAATATCTTGTTTTCTCCATCTATGATGACTGAGAATTTTGCTGGGTATAGTAGCCTGGGCTGACATCTTTGTTCTCTTAGGGTCTCCATAATATCAGTCTAGGCCCTTCTGGCTTTCATAGTCTCTGCTGACAAGTCAGGGGTGATTCTAATGGGTTTGCCATTATATGTTACTTGGCCTTCTTCGCTTGCGGTTTTTAGTAATTTTTCTTTGCTCTGTATATTTACTCTTTTGATAATTATGTGGCAGGAGGATTTTCTTTTTTAGTCTAATTTATTAGGTGTTCTGTAGGCCTCTTGTATGCTTATAGGCCTATCCTTTCTGTTGGGGAAATTTTTTTCAATGATTTTGTTGAAAATATTTTTTGGGCCTTGGAGGAGGGAATCTTCTTTTTCCTCTATTCCTAGTATTCTCTAGGTTTTGTCTTTTTATATTGTCTTGGATTTCTTGGGCAGTCTGTGTCAGGAACTTTTTGGATGTAACATTCTCTTTGACAGATACATCGATTTTTTTCCTTTGTGTCTTCCACACCCGAGATTCTTTCTTCCATCTCTTGTAGTCTATTGGTTATGTTTACCTCTGTAGTTCCTGTTTTCTTTCCTAAGTTCTTCCTCTCCTTGATTTCCTCTATTTGCGCGTGTGTTTTTTTTTTTAATTTTTCCAATTCTATCTTCAGATTTTGAGCCATTTTGTTGATTTCCAGCAGATGTCTTACTGTATTTTCCTGTTTTTCCTTTAGTTCCTTCATATGTTTGTTTGAACTTTCCTGTTTCTTTTATTTCTCTTAATGATTTAATTATTTCCTCTCTAAAGGCCCCAAACTCTTTGGCTGCATCTTCCTGTATTTCTTTAAAGATGGCCATAATCTGTTTGTCTTTATCTTCCTGTATTGCTTTACAAATGTCATAATGTGTTTTACTTTATCTTCCTCCATTTCTTTATGGATGACCATAATCTGTTTGACTTTATCTTCCCCTAATTCTTTACACATTTCATTTGTTTTCTCTATTATCCTCTTCATAAGCATAGATGTAAGGTCATCTTCTTGAATTTCGATTATGCTGGCATGTACAAGTTGCTTGCCCCTGGGTACCTGGGTTCTGTGGATGCTATGTTGCTATATTGTTTGTTAGTTGATATTTTACACTGGCCTTTACCCATTGGACTGTCTTAGGTGTTGGCTGTTAGTTTCTGGTGCTTCCTGGATTTCTGTGATAGGGAGAATTCCCTTGGCAGGAAGGTGATTTTTTCATGAAGGAGGCCTCCTCTATTTTTGGATATGGTAACTGAATGGCCGGTGTTCCTCAGGAATTGCCACAGCTTACTTCAGTCGTATAGACCTGAGTGGTAATTGTCTTTGTTAGTCACTGTGGCTCTCTTTTCACCCATAGACACCCATATATGCTCTGCTGCTGGTTTTCTTGCTCTGAATTTAGTGAGCTGCTGCTGTTGTTACACTGTTTTTCAGGCACAGCCCTCTTGAAGAACCTTGGAGCCCCGTGGTTTGATCAGTTTAGTTATGTATAACTGGTTGCCCCGTGGAGCAGTATCTGGGGAATTGATTGCAGGGATCCAAGGCACAGAGGTTGGAGCTCTGTGCCCCAGTACCCAAGCAGTAATCAGTGGCAGGTGAGCACAGCTCTCAATCCTGTAGCTGGAGCTGGAGCTAGAGCCTGGAGCCTGCTGGAACCCAGAAACTTTTTAGGAGCGGGGTGTACTGAGGTTGGACCACATGTTTACCCCCCACCGTGGAGTTCCTTTCCAAGAGGAAGACCCTGTCTGTGGTGTTTTGGGTCCACAGTTCTCTTTAGAGTGAAGTGTGGAGCTTGAAAGTGAGTGGTGGATTTAAGCTGGAGCCTACAGGAACCCTGGAACTTTCCCCAAGAACTTCATGTGTATGTGTGGGGGGGTGGGGAACAGTCAGCTTTAAGCTCTCAGCTTGGACATGCTGGTTCCCTAGTTGTGTGGTTTTCTCCCAACAGGGAAACTCACTCTCTGGTGTCCCGGGTCCCACAGTTCTGTCTAGGACTGTGAGTCGTGCATGCTGCAGGTTTCTGGGCTGGTGGCTGAGGGCCCTGTGCAGGGCCAGTGGCTGAGAGCCCCTTGCTGGGATGGCCACTGTGTACCACACTCTGGACTGGTGGCTGAAGTCCCAGGATGGAGGTTGAGGGTCCCACGATGGGATGGCAGCTGTGTGCCTGCTGGTCCATGGGATCTTTTCCAGGGATTGACTAGGTGACCTGAGTTTGGTCATGATTGATTCCCACAGTATGGGAATTCCTCTCACCTGTGAATCACAATCAGTGGTGTTTGGTACTGAACCTGTAAAGTTCAGTCTACTGTTCGCTGTGCCAACATTGCTGTCTGGCTCCTGAGACAGTGTCCTCCCGGAGTCGCCATCTTGGATCCTCCATATATTGAATTTTTGACTTACTATAGTGTAGAAAACAATTAACTGTGTTATCATCGTGCATCAATGGCTACATTATGGCTGGAAGGCAGCATTTCACTAGATTCCTAGATGAGTTTAATCTCTTCTGAAATTCATACCTTCTTAGTGATATCGATTACGTAATTTAAGCTGATAACTGTTTCTCATTTAGTTTCTGTAATGTATAATTTCAATATCAGTTTTCTCTATCTGAGGCTATATTTTTTACATTAAACATATTCTCTTTATGTAATTGATCATAATTATAAAAACTTATTTTTCCTTGTTTAAAATGTGAGCTAATGTGATATTGGTCTTCACTATTAAGAATTACCTACGTGTACTTGGTTTGCTATTTGTCAAGTTTATTTTAACATATAGCAAAACTGTTATATTTTCACTTTTAAGTTTTTTAAAACAGTTTTAGAAATATTTTGTTTAAAAAGACTGCCTCTCGAAATGTGTTTGCTGCATAAACAAACTCAGATCATGAAAAAATTTGCACATAGTTGCAATCATTGTTTAGATCTTAATATCTTCTATATGGGGTTAATAGGTTCTAAGTGCTCTGAAAAAACAATATTTTACAATGATGCAAATCCAAATACTATTATTCTATGTCATGTGTTTTTATATTAAAATACTTCGCTTTTGAAATTATTGAGAAGAGCTTTTAGATATTCAACAAAATATCAGAAACTTTACTTATCTTTAAAATTGTCAATCTCTCTATGAGTGCATGTGTGTGCATGTGTGTTTGTGTGTTTGTACTGCTTGAGTGTGTGCAAGTATGTCAAATGACCATATTGAGTTAAGAATAAAACTTGGAGGTGTTTCCTAGTTTCTTCTATCATGTACATTTTGTGAGCCCTGAATTATTTCTATGGCCAGAGATTTTTAAATCCACATTCTAAGCAAAAGCATACATTGGTTCCTTCCTAGTTACGCTAGTACTATAAGATCAGGTCTCTTCTTTCTGATTCTGCAGTGCTTTTGCATAATTCCTAACCTATAGTTACTAAAATGTAAAATCACTAAGTGTAAGGTGTTCTTATTCACAGAATTCAATTAACTTTGTTATGGTAGAGTATGAGATCAATCTTTAGCAGTACACACACAAACACACACACACACATATTTTTTCAAGGTAACAGTTTATGCCCAGTGGTTAAAAGATAATAAAAATTCCATGAAAGATGTGTGTTATGGGTGACCTTGGCCTTGCTTCAGTGTTGTTGTTATGGGTAATGAGAGGGCAGTTATGCTGTTTCTCTTCTTTAAGGTACAGTTCTCTAGAGTCTTAAATCCATTATTGCTGATCTGATACTACAAAACTATCTGCATAAAATATATTTATCTACTCATTGTCATATTCTGATGTGTTAGAATTCCAGTATAGCCACGATGTTAACACAGATACTTACAAATTGATTGCCTGCTATTTTCTTCAAGCTGTGTTTTTAAGTCCCTGGAGCAGATTGTAAATATGAGAGGCAATAAAAGCTAATATTATAAGCATCTTGTTCATTCTCAAGAGTATTAAATGATGAGGTACCATATCTAAAATATCTATGATCAATTCCTAGATTTTTCACTGCAACAGATTTCAACACTATGTATCATTTACAAAGTCTGATATGGAGAAAGGCCATTCATATTTGTTTTTATAAAAAAATGCAGCTGCTACTTATCCTGTTTGTCCTAGGACTGTATATATGCTGTGCATAAAAGTAAAGAATTTCAGTTGGGGAGGTAGCAAAGGGTTCTGCTATCCTTTTAGCACCCTGACCCAACTGCCATATGAAAGAAAAATCAGAATGCTGAATTCCAGCACCCATGGCGCCTCATACATGGCTCCCTAACATACATGACCTATTAACTGTTATATTTGAGTACCTCTTACCCAAGTTCTTAATTTAAAATAAATATATTAGACTGACAGTATTCCAGAGTTATGTTATACAAAGGGGGAGGAATCAAATTATTTATCCTACATTAAAGTTATCATTACATATTATAGATTATAAGTAATTGTTCCATAATAACTAATTGTAAAATCATTAGATTTTAAGTTATTTTATAACATTTCCTCTGTACTTTGTATAGCCATTGTATTTAACAGCAACAAACATGGATACAGTGAAAAATATTTTGAAGAAGATAATGCCAATGATAGGAATGTTTGTAAATTACTTTTAAACTACTTTGAGTTAAAATAGAGTCAGATGGAAGGGAAGGAGGACCGCCCCTTTCTGTGGACTTAAAGAGGGGCAGGGAGGAGATGAGGGAGGATAGGAGGGGATTGGGAGGGGATAAGGGAAGGGGCTACAGCTGGGATATAAAATGAATAAACTGTAATTAATATAAAAATAAAAAACAGGTTTTTTTGCATTCTACATACATACTGATGTGCATATATATATATATGAGAGATTTGATCGTGAGAAATTTATAAATCATATTCTACAATATCCTCATCTAAGATATAATAATGTCCTTAGAGAGACATATTCTTTTTTTTTAATTTATTTATTTTTATCTCAATCACAGGTTAGGTACTTTGAATCCCAGGCGTAGCCCCCTCCCCCATTCCCTCCCACCCTCCCACTCCCTCCCTCATCTCCTTCTTCCCCGCCCCCTCCAAGTCCACCAACAGGGGAGGACCTCCTTCCCTTCCATCCAACCCCAGCTTATCCTGTCTCCTCAGGGCTG
>CM053758.1:40144848-40167860 GCA_028658305.1 Pachyuromys duprasi | reverse complement strand
ATTTTTGACAAAGAAGCCACAACCATTCAGTGGAAAAAAGACAGCATCTTCAACAAATGATGCTGGTCCAACTGGACATCTGTATGCAGAAAAATGAAAATAGATTCATATTTATCACCTTGCACAAAGCTAAAGTCCAAGTGGATCAAAGACCTCAACATAAAACCAGGCAACCACGTCTTTAAAATTACTAAATATTTATTTTCGCAGGCATCGCCATTACAATGTTGAGGATTTCTTTTATCCTGTAGCACCATATAGTAAACTTTCAGTATTAAATATTAAGTAAATATTTAGTAGCAATGAAGCTTCTAAGTGGACACCAGATGGATTCTTTTTTTAATTTTAACATTTTTATTTTATATTAATCACAGGTTATATACTTTGTGTCCCAGCCATAGCACCCTCCCACATTCCCTCCCTATCCCATCCTTCCCTCATCTCCTCCCTTCCCCTCTCGAAGTCCATCCGTAGGGGAGGACCTCTTCCCCTTCCATCTAACTCCACCTTATCAGGTCTCTTCAGGAACGGCTGCAATGTCCTCCTCTGTGGCCTAGCAAGGCTGATCCTCCCTTGGGGGGCAGGGAGGTCGAAGATCCAGCCATTGAGTTCATGTCCAGAATAGCCCCTGTTCCCCTTCCCGGTGTACCCACGAGGGTATTGAGCTACCATTTGCTACATACAAGCAGGGTCCTTGGTTGGAGAGACAGTCTCATAAAAGTCCCCTGTGCCCTGATATATTTGGTCCTTGTGGAGCTCCTGTCCACTCCAGGTCATACCAACTCACCCTTCTTTCAAATGTTTAGGGTTTAAGTTTAAAATGATTGGAAATAGTACATGAATGAGATAAAATAAGGAGACAGGGAAAGGGGAAAATAGAAGAGAAACCGGGACAAATAAGTAAAAAGAGAAGGATAGTAGTAGACAAGAATGCTACAAGTGGAGAGAGGAATAAACAACAGATTGAAGAAAAGGAACAAAATGGGGTAGATTTCTTAATAAAGAACAAGTTCAAGACCAAATTAGGTAAATGTAACAAGGACAATTAATATACAAGGTAAAGTCATAGACTCCACACCATGGTACAGACTCTGCAAAGGCTTAAACTATAGGAAATACAAGAGACAACAAGTTCCATTCACTGTCCCTGCATTCCACACACATTCCGTGTAGAGGACAAATTTTGAGGTCCCATAGAGAAGTCAAAATGCCTCATCTTTTTTACCCCATTCTCTCTTGATGCCTCTTTCTTTACACATTTAGTAGAATTTTTATTCTGTTATATTTTTACTTTTAAAAATTCTTTTGTTGTTACCCTCACATAGTCATCTAATTTTGTGTACAGACCCTCTGCCCCATTTCTGGCAACACTTCATTCTCTTATATAGTTGCATTTTCCTTGTTGCCATCTGTGTTTCTGCCACTCTTTACGTTTGCTTGTATTTTGACTTTACCAGATGAATTCTTATCTTTGATGACATAAGTAAGTCAAATCTTCAGCAATACAACACTACTTTCAAATAGTGGAGATTTCACTGTAGCATGGAAATGCTGTGTAATGTTCCAGTGGAAAAGTATAAGATCTTGTGGCAATTGACTCTGTAAAATAACTCGTTGCTGACAACACACATATCCAACATATCACTTTATGGTATAACATATAGAATTTTGGTGGCAATATCTCATCAAATACAATGTGATTCCATTTCAGTTCTTTACATATGTGGGTAAATATATAAGTATATACACACACATGCACACACACGTATGGAAGCTTGCTGCATTTAGTTGAGAATTTCATACATGAGTACTATATTTACATCATTTTCAAACTATTTCTCCTACACTCTGACTATAACATCCCTAGATATGAGATCTACTGATTTGTTGTTAGGCAGACTTATAAGTATTAATAAAAATTTAAAGAGTGAGAATGTATATCACATTCACACAAAATAGGTATAGTGGTAACTTAAGAGGAATTATAGAATATGAGTGACAGTAGTTATTCAATCACAAAATAAGCATATATTGTTAATGAAAAACATTTTATTAATATGAACTATACCTGAGAAATATAAGTTAATGCTACCTACATGGAGAAAAGTGTGCACCCACAAATGAAATATTACACAAAAACACAAAAATGTTACAGATTAACAATATATATTATATACAATATAACAATTACAAAACTATCTTCTGATAATAACTAATTATTCAGACAACAAATTATTTTCTATTTGATTGTACAAAACCCAGAGATATTAAAAGTCTCTGCAAGTAGTGGTTTTATCAGTCAGTCCCCTGGATCTTATCCAGCACTCAGCTGATGCCTTGGTATAGCCAAAGTCTGACAATAAGCTTATTCACAAAAGTAAGACTACTCAGAAAACCTTCAGGGTATGCAGTTAATGGAAACAGGATAGGCAGAGATGGTTTGAATTCCCACATTCTTTTTCTGAGGCACTGCTGCCAAATTTCTGTGCAGGAAATGGGATCCTGCCTCCAAAGCTACTGATTCTGCTTCAAGATATGTTACCCCTGTCTCAGTATTGAAGTGATTCATCATCTTTAAGAAAGCTGATTCACTTCACCTTTCAGTATCTGACAGAGACTATGGATTGGGGAATGTACTGTGAGGATTTCTATCTTTTTGCCTCCTTGTCTACACAGGCATATAAGATTTGAGGGAAAAGGTTTGAGGAAGACATCCCATGACATACCTGGTATTCCGAGGTCTCTCATTCTCTACCCTTATGTAAGAAGCATCCCTAATGATAGTTTAACTGTGCACTGATCTGTGAGTATAACAGCATGCAATTAGGAGTCATTTTATTTCAGTATTCTCATAGGAGAATAATCATCATGTTTTCCCTTATAATCATAACCTATCTAGTCTCAGATTCCTTGTCAGTAGCCCTTAAACCCAATAAAAGAAAGTATTTGGTTACTTCCATATATGTGTCATTATTACATCAGCATATCAGTACAGGTAGATCAGTATTTTAAGTTTGCAATGTTTGTAGCTTATGATAAGTGGAAAAAGACAGTGAACAGGACAAGAGCCTATCACAGAGGGTTTCTGAAAGACTACCCACAGGGTATCAAAACAGATGCTGAGATTCATAACCAAACTTTGGGCAGAGGGCAGGGAATCTTATAGAAAAAGATGGAGATAAAAAGACCTGGAGAGAAGAAGAACTCCACAAAGAGAGCAACAGATCTAAAAACTCTGGGAACAGGGGGCCTACAGAGACTGATGAAAAAACCAAGGACTATGCATGGAGAAGACACAGAACCCCCTGCTCAAACATAGGCCATGGGATGCTCAGTTTCCATGTGGGTCTCCAAGTAAGGGGTCTCTGGCATGAACGCAGTTACCTGCTTTTTGATCACCTACCCTGGCAATATGGCCTTGCTGGACCACAGAGAAAGAGTCAGATTGTTCTGATGACACCTGATAGGCTAGAGTCAGATATTAGGGGAGGAGGAACCTCTTATCAGTGAACTAGAGGAGGGAAATAACAGGGGAAGAGGAAGAGAGCATGGAATAAGAGTAGATAAGGGAGGGGGCTATAACCAGGTTACAATGTAAATAAATTGTAATAATTATTAAAAAGAGAGTTCTTTCTCTTCCAGTAATATTCAGTAAACCTTCCAGCATCATAAACACTAGTCACTAGTAATACAGAGTTTTTGTGGAGAAGTTTAATTCATACAATTTTGGTGACAAGCATTTATCATAAACTATAGGGCTTAAACATCAGGTTGTGGAGATTAAAATATAGCCTTGCAAGTGATCTGTTATGTTAATCTGGAGGGTTATTGGGCCTTTTTGGCCAATGACTCAACAAGAATTAACCTTTTACTCATATGGAAGGTTTTATTTTATGGCATAAGACTTCTGGTGGGACAGTGTCTCTCCAAATATATGATGACTACATGCAAATTCCTTATGCATATAAAGCTTCCATGATTTATTTGAGAAATTGTTACATGAGTATTACATTGACATTCTTTCTATCCCTATCCCAATTATTTCTATCCAAATTGACATTCTAACTCTATCCCTACCATTGATTGTTTAATTCACTCTTAATTTTATTACCTCTTCTTATTGATTATCATTATTTGTAATAAACACATACTTATACATAACTACTCACTTTATATATATATATAACATATATAATATATATGTATGTATATATATATTAGGGTTTGATCACATGTATATATGCTTAGGTTGACCTCTTGGTATTAAAGAGCATATCATGGCGCTTGTCTGAGATAAGGACAGATTCTCATAATTGCCTGAAGCTTTTCAGCTAAAGAAGGACCATGTGAGAGTTCCCCAGGTGAATTGGTATGTCAGCTAGTGGTGTCATTGTGCTAATTTTCCTTAGGTAAGCACATTGTTGAGATTTATGTGTCCAACATTCTTACTGTGTATAGAAGACACTTTACTCATAGCAAACATCCTATTCCTTGGGATCTTATACTTGTTCTGCTGTACTTTTGTACTGTTTTCTGAGTCATAGTTCAATAGCATTTTATTTTTAGGTTACTCAATTGGGGTTGGACACACCATTGACAGTTATTTTGCATTTTGAGCAAACTTGGATTTTATATATATATATATATATATATATATATATATATATATATATATATATATGAAGAAGATTTATTGGATGGAGGTGGAGAGATAGAGAGGGGAAAGGAGAGAGAGATTGCAGCGGTGTGTGCCCCAACAGAGAAAGGAGAGAAAGCAAGAGGGAGGAAGGGCAACAGAACAATTGTGGATTTCTATAATGGTCTCCCCTACAAAATGAAGATAATTATTTTTAATTACATATTTTATTTATTTTTTTATTAGTTACAGTTTATTAACACTTGGGCCATTGTAGCCCCTGCTCTGCAGGTCCACCAGTGGAGTTCAGGCAAATAACACCTGGAGCTCAGTCAGAGAGGAATACCAGTAGCATGTAGGCAACTGACTTATTCAGGGAAATTGCATAAGGAAATTTTACCTGTGATTATCACCAGCACCTCTACACCTGCAGTGCATGACGATAAGTCTTGAGGGTGACTTGTAAACTTGCCTTGGATATAAAGATGGATATTTGGAGCACAGTTAAAATATTATAATATTTCTGACACCACTGCCTGGTTGTAAGGTATTTTTTAACTTTTTTTATTTTATATTAATCACAGGTTATGTACATTGTATCCCAGCCATGGCCCCCTCCCGTATTCCCTCCCTCCTCCCCCAACACTCCCTCATCTCCTGCCTGTCCCTTTCCAAGACCACTATAGGGGAGGACCTCCTCCCCTTCCATCTATCCCTAGTTTATCAGGTCTCTTCAGGGTTGGCTGCAATGTCCTATTCTGTGGCCTTGCAAGGATGCTCCTCCCTCGGGGAGTGGGGGAGAGTTGAAGAGCCAGCAATCGAGTTCATGTCCAAAATAGTCCCTGTTCCCCTTACTAGGGTACCCATTTGGATACTGAGCTACCATGTGCTACATCAGAGCAGGGGTTCTAGGTTATATCCATACATGGTCCTTGGTTGGAGAAACAGTCTCATAATAGACCCTTGCGCCCTGATATATTTGGTCCTTGTGAAGCTCCTGTCCTCTCCTGGTCATACTAACTACCCCTTCTTTCATATGATTCCCTGCCCTCTGCAAAAGGTTTGGTTTTGTTTCTTAATATCTACTTTAATACACTGCTAGGTAGAGTTTTTCCAAGGCCCTCTGTGGTAGGCTCTTGTCCTGCTACTTGTTTTCTCCTACATTCAAGGCATTTTTAAGTATACTTTTCAGGAATCAGAGGGAAAAAAGTTGAGGATTTTGAATAAACTCTAACATGCAATATGTGGACAATTTTCTATACTCTTGTTCCAGTGTATATATGTAATACCTGACGAAATTCACATACACTTGTACATGGCCTAACATTTCAGGCAGTATTAAGAAAACAAAAATTAATACTGATGGAATACAGAAGACAGCATCACCCCTAGACGAAAAATGAATATTTTTACACAGTGAGAAGCAGGGTGGTTCTTGAGTTACATTCTTTATATTATTATTTCTTTTAAAATTATAATATGTAGAAAAGGAAGATGACTTAGTCAACAATATGCTTGGTTAAAAAATATGAGCACCTGTGATTTATGTCAAGAATAACATATCTAAAAACAGGCATACTGTTATCAGAATGCATTACAAACATAAGAGGGAGGGAAGTTTCAGAAAATCTCTGAGTTTTACTGCACAGCTAGGCAAGTCTCTTTAGCAAATTACTAAAAAAGAAATACTATCTCAAATCAGCTACTGGTAAGGTAGATCTGCATCAAACCAGTATTTGATGAATATATTTCAAGAATTACAAAGCAAACATGCTAGTATTACCATAAAATTCAAGGGTAAGAGAGAAGGCAGAGTAGAACCCATTAATTCCCAAAATTTACTACTGTATACACATTTCTTATATTATAGCTAGCCAGCAAGAATCCCAGTATCCCAGCATGGTAAAAAATAGTACCATTTTCCAGTAGGTGGGTCCATATTCATATACATCAGATGATTTAAATGAATTCATTAGATATTAAAGAAAGAGAACATCTATAAGCTTTGGATTGAATAGTGGGATGGATGATTGGAGGAGAATTCTAGTATAGAGAATAATCAGAAATTTTCAAGACACTGCATTTTATATATGAACATTGAATATATTTTTTATGACTAGCAATTAAATCTGAAAAACAAAAAGAATGCCACTTGCCTGCAAACAGTTGTATAATCACATAGAAAAATTACAGATACTGAATTGTTCAGGATACACACGTATTTTAAGGTTTGCTTTTATAAAAGAAATATCTCTTAAATTATTTTTACCACTTAAATGATTTACTCTATGATAATGTGGTATATTTGGAGCAGGACTTGAAAACGACATTTCTTTGTAAAACCCAAGCAGTTTTTGTAGGTCATTCTGATAGATATAAATATATTATGCAGTGTTACAGTTCAAGAATATTCAAAACATTACAGAAAACGAAATAGCTACAATTGGCTCTCCAGACTTACAATCAAAAGATATAGACAGAATTGAGTCTTTCATCTAAATAGCCAGAATGTTGCCCCAAATAGCCAGATACATGATCAGCTCCCAGGCACTACTGGATGGTTTTATCTATTATTAATTGTAGGAAAAGATCAGGGTAAGTTATATTTTTGTCCTGTCTTCCTCTTTCATTTTCCCTGCTACTGCTGCAACACACAGGGAGGAGGAAGAGACAAATGATTCAGCACAGCTCTGACGCAGATCACCAAGGTAACCACAGGCTTTTGCTGCAGTACCTACATTTGATATCCCTCTCCTCATTGGTTCTTAATCCATTCTCCATTTTAATTGATGCACTCCTCCAATTAGAGTCAAGCTGAGATAATAAAAATCTGTGCAGCCAGGCTTTCACCAGTCAGGCTCTTGGCTAGATCCAGGTACTAGCTGGTACCTGATCTAGCCAAAGCCTGAGAGTATGCAGAGAAAACACAGGACCCTTGCTCCGGAATCTCCCATGTGGAGTAGCCAATAAAATCTCAGCACAGGCAGGGATTTGCTGATACTCCCCACACTGAAAAAAATAGGATCCTGGCTCTGAAGCCACTGGTTTCCTTTAATATCTGTCATCCCTTATAGACATATACTCCTGCATCATATTCAAGAACATGCCACAGTTTGGAATCAGTTTCTGACAGAGATCATGGATGTGCTATTTTATATATTTGGGGGAGGAGTCCACTTTGAAGGACTGCTGTGGCAATAGCATGTCTCCCAAGACCCCTGAGAATCTCTGAGAGACTTGACAATTTTAATTTAATTTTATATTAATTATAGTTTACGCACTTTGTATTCCAGCTGTAGCCCCTCTCTCATTCCTTCCTAATAACACCCTCCCTCACACATTTCCTCCCATGATCCTCTCCATGTCCACTGATAGGGGAGGATCCCCTCTCCTTCCATTGTCCCTAGCTTATCAGGTCTCATCATGACTTACTGCATTGTCCTCCTCTGTTTCCTGGCAAGGCTGCTTGCCCTGTCGGGGGAGGAGTTGTCAATGAGCTACCCACTGAGTTCATGTCAGAGACAGTCCCTGTTCCCCTTACTAAGGAACCCACTTGGATACTGAGCTGTCATGGGTTACATCTGAGCAGGGGTTCTAGGTTATATCCAAGAATGGTCCGTGGTTGGAGGATCAACCTCAGAAAAGACACCTGTGCTCAGATATTTTGGTTCTGTTGCTCTCCTTGTAGAGCTCCTGTCCTCTCCATGTCTTACTATCTCCCCCTTCTTTCTAAGATTCGCTGCACTCTGCCCAAAGTTTGGTTATGAGTCTCAGCATCTGCCTTGATACACTGCTGTGTGGAGTCTTTAAGAGACCCTCTGTGGTAGGTCCCTGTTCTGTTGCTTATTTATCCTTTTTCCAATATCCATCCATTTGTCTTTCTCAGTGAGGGTTGATCATCTAACCCAGGGACCTCCTTCTTGCTTACCTTTTTTTAGATGTACAGATTTTACTGTTTATCCTATATTAGAGGTATAGTTTCCATTTATAAGTGAGTATATACTGTGTGTCTTTCTGCTTCTGGGATACCTCACTCAGGGTGATATTTTGAGATCCTACCATTTGCCTGCAAATGTCATAATACCCTAGTTTTTAATTGCTGAATAATATTCCATTCTGTAAATGTACAACATTTCTGCATCCATTCCTCCATTGAGGGACATCTGGGTTGTTTCTAGGGTCTGGCCATTATGAATAAAAACTGCTCCAAACTTGGCTAAAAATGTCCTTGTTGTTTACTTGAGCATATTTTGGATGCCTAGGAGAGTATGTATGGCTAGATCTTTAGGAAGAGCTATTCCTAATTGTCTGAAAAAAGTTCCAGCTTGATTTGCAAAGTGGCTGTACTACTTTACATTCCCACCAGGAGGACGGTTCCCCTTTCTGCACAATATTGGCATAAAATCATAATGGTGGCTCAGTGGAACCGAATAGAAAATCGAGAAATAAATCCACATACCTATGCACAGTTAATTTAGAAGCCAAAACCATACAATTGAAAAAAGACAGCACCTTCAACAAGGGGTGTTGGTCTAACTGGGTGTCTACATGTAGAAAAATGCAAAGAGATTCATATTTATTTACCTGCACAAAACTAAAGTCCAAGTGGATCAAATACCTCAACATAAAACCAAACACACTAAATCAGTTAGAAGAAAAAGTGGGGAAGAACCTAGAACTCATTGGCATAGGAGACTACTTCCTGAACAGATCACCACCAGCACAGGCTCTAAGAGCAACAATCAATAAATGGGACCTCATGAAACAGAAAAGCTTCTGTAAAGCAAAGGAAACTGCCATCAGAACAAAGCAACAGCCTACAGACTGGGAAAGGCTATTCACCAACCCTATATCTGACAGGTGGCTAATATCCAGAATATATAAAGAACTAAAGAAGTTAAAAAGCAACAAAGCAAATAATACAATTAAAAATTAGAGTATATAGGTAAACAGAGAATTCTCTGTAGAGGAAATCTAGAATGACAGAGAAACATTTAAAGAAATGCTCAACATCTTTAGCCATAAGAGGGACAAAAATCAAAATGACCCTGAGATTTCACCTTACGTCCAACAGAATGGCTATCATCAAAAACTCAAGTGACAATACATGCTAGAGAGGATGTGGAGCCTTGACTTTTAACATTTGCAGATACTATCTGTCTCCTAAACCTCTCTGTGAGATAAGAAGTATATCACCAGCAATGTTATTTGTTATAATCCAGCTGCCTTTAGACGTCACAGAGTTTCATCTTTTCAATCTTGTTTCTATAGTAATGTTTAATTTTTCATTGCATTTTGACAAATGGAGTTCTTACAATTTTTCTCTCTTTCCTTTTTGCTTATTCCTTTGTAGAAGGTGGGAAAGGTCATGGGAGTCTCTCATTGTGGAGTCAGAGTAGATTTCAATATGCTCTCTGTAGAAAATATACCCAACAGATTTCCTTGTCACTCTCACAAGGAATCTCTACTAACAATATCACCTAAGTAGAATTCTACCAGTCAATTATTGAGGCAGGTTCCAATTGTGGCTGCACAGTAAAATTAAGGGCTTTTTGTTTGTTGATTTAATTATGTAATGGATTTATTTATTTATTACAATTTGGTCACCAATGCCAGATAACTGGTTTGTTAGTCCCTTGGGGCTGGCCATAGAGATGCCTGCTTATGGATCCCAAAATTCCTCCTTTTTGTTTTATTAAAAAGTGAGGAGCTAGGAAGGGGTGATGGTGAGGGGAGGGTATAGGGGTGACTTTTGCTCTTTGACTACTTCCTCCTGATTAGGGGGATTGTCATACTCCGGGTAGAGCTGCTCCCCACTATCAGGTCCTTATCATCTGGTTCTGTGGACAGAAGTTCAGAATCCTGTAGGAGTAACTGATTAACAGTTTTGCTAGTGATTTTTTGCATTTGTTGTTGGAAGAATGTAGAGAGGAAGTTAATTATGCAGGGTGCAAAAAAGCAAAAGCAGAAAGATGAGAAGGAGAGGTGTGACAAAGGCAGAATCCATTTCCATATGGGACTCTCAAAGGCCCAAGAGCTAGAGATCTCAAACTGTTCTCTTCGTTTTTGTAAGTCTGTCTAGAGTTGTTGGATTTTGTCTTTTACTCTACCAGACTGGTTGACATGAAAACAGCATTACTCCTGTAGGAAAATGCAAAGGCCATCTTCTCCAGCTGTGAGGAGATCCTTGTCAGTTTTGAAGTACTATTGCTGCCAGCAAGTCAATCTGTCCTTGGAAGTTTAGTATTGTATGAGCCACTTGCTGAAGGTCCTGGATGAACTCGGAAGAAAGCTGATAGTACAAAGTTAGGGAATTGGCTAGTCCTCCTCTCCTGGTCCCGAAAGGTGCAGTGATTCCTGCAACAGCCAGCAGTGGCAGGATTTGGACTGCCCTCTTATCCTGCTGGGCATCTTTTGAGTCCAAGACCAGGATTGGTAGGGGCTCCTTTTTATTTATCACCTCCAGTTCAGGAAAGAGGAGTACCAGAGTGCAAACACCTGACCAACGAGCATGCAGACGATGGTAGACCTGAGTGCCACACAAAACCGAGATATTATTAGAAGTAGGGCATTGGGGTTGAGATGAAGTATCAAGGATTATCATTTTGTTACATTCTAAGGAACTTAGTATTCCTACAGAGTGTGTCTCAGATGCTTTGAAACAGCTTGCTACGCCAAAAAGGGTGATATGAGAAAGGTAGGGGGTTGTGGCAACATCACAATCAGGACAGTTAGTAAATGGTGAAGTGAGGTTATTTGACAGAGTCACTGCAGAAACTGTCAGCGGTACTTCTGAGTTGTTCCTTGTGGTACACACAGCCAGCAAGTTTGAAAATGGCCCAGTTGGGTCTCATTAAGGATCTTGTAGGCCGAGGTCACAGTCTGAAGTAGGAGATGAAATGACAGGCTTGTGTTATTTAGGAGAGGGGATGTTAGAGAGGTAATGGCCTTAGAGGAGTGTTTAATTTTCTTCTCTACTTCTCCCATCCCCAGGGATTGGGTAATTGGGACATATTTGCTCTGGATATGGATAGTACTTATCAGTAGATAGGGTGTGTAGCAGCAGTAGAGTTTTCCAGTGATGCCTACTTCCCATTCGGGATCCCATGGGTCTTGGATGTATAACTAGAGAGTCTTTTTGTACAGGTGAAGGAGCTTCTTCTGTGCTGGTGAGTAGATTTGGCAAGACCAGTATGTGCAGCCTCCATACCTGTCCAGCCACATTTTGCAATAATCCTTTATTTGATCAAAGAGGATGCAAACAAAAATTTTATCAAATAAGAAAGGAGGGATAGAATCAGGGGTGATGGCTATTTCAATCGGCTACTGACAGCCTCCCATAGAACAATTCCATGACACTATTTGGAGAGATTGTTTATTATCAATGATGGTTTCTTGAACCTCAAGTCTCCATACATACGGATTACCTTGGGCAGAAATAGGCAAGAGGAAGAGGAAGAAAAATACATATCCAATCCATTAGGGTCGAACACAGCTCCTGTAGTGAGGCCTCATTTCTCTGGAACAGGAAACAAGGTGGTTGCTCTTGGCATCTTTTGAAGCTTGAGGGATCAGGGTCCTGTTGGAGTTGATATGTAGGAAGGAGCATTACCTTGAGGAGAGAAGGTGAAATGCTTAGGTTGGGATAGATGAATCCAGTGAGAAAAGCCCTCAAGCTTAGCAGCTGTAGGGGTCACAATAATCACCGTGAAAGGGCCCTGCCATTTAGGAGAAAGGGTTGGGGAACTTTGGTTTGGAGGAGAGAGAAGGACCTGACCCCGAATATTAATAGAAGATGGACAGGGGTTAGTGTAGGGCTGTGGTAAACAGTGGTCAGGTAAGACCCATAGAAGAGAAGAGAGATGACAGTAAGGGAGTAAGTAGGTGGTCAGGGAGAGGCAAGGGTTTTGCTGAAAAAACAGGAGTTAGGACCAGTCTTCCCCACATGAGCTCAAAAGGTGAGATAGATAGAGGTTTTGGGGGGATAGTTCATAGCCTGAAAAGAGCCAGGATGAAGAGTTTTATCCAATCAAGGTGAAGCTCTTGTGATAGTTTAACAAGAGTGTTCTATAGGCTTCTAGAATGATCATAATTTGGCCTGTATTGGTTACAGATCCTCTCTTTGCTATAAGTAACACACTCTCTCTCCAGATAGAAGCATGAGAAGAATATGAAAAGCATATTTAGAGTCTGTATAGATATTAGGGGATTGTCCCTGGGCTAATTGGAAAGCGTGGATAAGAGCTATTAGTTTGGCCTGTTGATTAGTGGTGTGGGCAGGAAGGACTTGTGCCTCAACCACCTCAGGATCTGATACTATGGCATAACCTGCTTTTGAGCACCCTCATGTCCAAAGGAGCTGCCATCTGTATACCAGGTATAGACTGCCTGAGGTAAGGTGTCCTCCTGTATGTGTGAGGAGTGGGGCCATAGTTCCTCTAAAGTTTCAGTGCAAGAGTGAGATGGGGAATAGTCAGAGCTAGGCTGAGGAAGAAGGTTTCAAATATTAAGAGGTGGCTATGGTTCAAAAGTAAGTGTAGAGTCTTCTATTAGTGCCACCTGGAGGGAAAGGATTTCAGAAGGAGGTAAAGTTTGTAAGCCTGTATATGTAAAAGGTGAGACAGATGGTGAGAAGAGAAGACAGTTATAGGTGACCAAAAGTTAGTTTTGACTCTCAAAAAAGGTGCTGTGCATCTGCTAGGGCACATATACAGGAGGCCCATCCCTGGATTGTCATGTCTAATTATTTTGATAAGTATGCTAGCAGTGCAAAGGAGGTTCCCAATTGGTGGCCCAGGGCTCCAAGGGCATATCCCTCTTTTTCTGTTACATAGAGAGAGAAGGGACAGGTTAGGTCTGGAAGAGGTAGAGCTGGGGCCTCAAGAAGAGCCTGCTGGAGCTTCCAAAAGGGCTTAGTAACAGGCTTAAGAAGGGGTTCATGCAACGGGACTAAGGCTGCCTCATATAAGGGGTGGGTGAGAAGGGAAAAGGAGGGGACCCATGACAGTAAGAAATCAACCATTCCCAGAAACAAGAAGATTTCTTCTTTATTAGAGGGAACTACCAGAGATCATATTAGTATTTTTCTGTCTAGGGTAAAGCTCTTGTGAATGGAAGTTAATGTTAGTCCCAGGCAAGTGACCTCAGAGGTGGATAATTGGACCTTGTGGGGTGAGACTCGAAAGCCCTTGCTGAATAGGAAATTTAGAAGAGCAGAAGTGTTAGTTTGGCTAACCTGTAGAGTTAGACTGCAGAGGAGAAGGTCATCTACATACTGCATAACTTTAGATTTAGGGAGAGATAAGGAGGGTAGATCAGAAGCTAAGGCTTGGCCAAAAAGATGTGGGCTGTCCCAGAATCCCTGGAGTAAAACAGTCCAGGTAAGCTGAGTAGAGATTAGGGTGTATTACAAATTATTCATTTTGTATCTCCTCTGCAGTTTCCTCCCTCAGTTAGCCTCTTTAACTCCCCCTAAGTCATTTCTCTAGTCCCCTGATAGAGGAGGACCTCCTCTCATTCTATCTGACCCTAGATTATCAGGTCTCATCAAGGCTGGCTTCATCATCTTCCTCTGGCCTGGCATGGCTATATCCCCAGGGGGATGTGATCAAAGAACCAGCCACTGTGTTCATTTCAGAGACATCCTCTGTACCCCTTACTGGGGTATCCACAGGGAAACTGAGAAGCCTATGGGCTTCCTTTGAACAGGGGTTCTAGGTCCTCTCCAGGCATGGCTTTACTTGGTGTATTGTTCTCAGGAGGGGCCTCTGGGCCCAGGTGTTTTTTGTTTGTTTGTTTGTTTGTTTGCTCTGTTGTTCTCCTTGTGAAGGTCCTGTTCTCTCCAGGTCTTTCTATGTCTCTCTTCTTCCATAAGGATGTTCGTTTCATTTTTTTTTTTTTAGTGAAGGCTGCTGTTATTACAACATAAAACCTCTCTGTGCTTCTTTCACTGTAAAACGTAATGTCATAACAGGAAGTATCATAGGAAATAACATTCCCTCACAAAACTTTCCAGTTACCAGTAAAGAGCAAGATGATGCAGCCAGTCCTGATGAGACCTTATATACTACAATTATATAAAAGGGGAGGAGGTCCTATCCTATCAGGCAACTTTGGAAAAGGTATAGAGGAAGGGCAACACTGGCAGGAGATGTAAGGGGCTACAGCCAGGACACAAAGGAAATAATTTTTTATAAAATATAAGAAAAAAAAAACAAAAAAGAATTTGCATCCCAACCCTTCGGCCACTGTGTACAGGGCTTGTGGCTTTGGTTTAATGGAAGCATTTATTAGCTAACAAACATATCTTGCACAGCCAAGACAATGCCTCTCTTCATGTTTATTGTTTCCATGGAAGTACAATATTTCTTATTAGTTAAGACATGTTTTTATTTTTGCTTTTTTGTTGTTTAGTTTAAATTTGTGAAAACATGATACAGAGGAGTAAAATAAACTTCACATCAACATTAAAAAGAACATTGAAATCCCTTTGAGTTAATGGAAGTAGTATTCCATGAACATAGCCAAGACTCCTGCTTTAATATCTATGATTATGGTGCCTCACCAACACTTTCCTATTTTCATTTTAAAAACTTGATTCTGTGGTATAGATTTGAAGGGGAGTGTTTCATTCCACGCCAGAGGTATTTACCATGAAGGTCTACCATGACTTCACTTAGAAAGAAAAAGATGTGAGTACAGGAGAACCTATGTCTGAGAACCCAGGAAGTATTTGAGAATATAAATGCTAAAACACAAAGTCATCTGTATCGGCCTTTGTTCATTTAAATACATGTAAATCACATTACAGTCTTGATCGGCCAAGATAAAAGTCCAATATCCTAGCCAAGACAGGCAGTTGTTACTGAAGTCAAGAAAGGGCAATTTAAATTGGTGTACTGGTTAAGAGCACTCTTGTTCATGCATAGGACCATAACTTGGTTCACAGCATCCATGTTGGGCAGCTTCCCAATCCTGATAAATTATGGAAACACAACCCAAATAACTTCTTTGAATTGCAAGCACACATTTGTTTATTTATATTTTTCTCTTAAACCACTGAGTCCACTTAATTTTCCACAAATGCAAAGAAGTGTTAGGTCACTGTGATATTGGCATTATAGAAACAGTGGTCCCAATAAAGTGGACTATTGCCCAGCGTGGTAGTTCATACTTGTTGTCCCAGTACTCAGGGAGGGAGAAGCACACAGATCTCTGTAAATTTTAAGGCAGTCTGATCTACAAATGAGTCCAGGACAGCCAAGATTACAGAGAATCCCTGTCTAGAAAAACCAAAAGCCAAAAGAAAAAAAAAGTGGAATGTCAATCTTCTGCATTTATCCTCTGGAAATATTTCTCAGCATCTATTGGAAACTTTATGTACCTTCCCCTTCACTGCTGATTTTATGAAGGTGTTTCTATGAGTTTTCTGTGCAATAACCATGTCAAGACCACAACACAATATTTCACACCACCATTCCTTATTGCTATTATATCCTCTCCATATCCCAAAACCTGCAGTTATTCTTTCTCTCTCTTAATGATTGATATAGATGCCAGGTGGCCTAGTTAAGTAGATTTATAGAGACATAGGCAGACAAGTAAAGCACAATTGAGCTCCCTACCTTGGTTGATCCTTATTTCTAGAAGATATTTTCAGGAGAAATGAAGAGAAGGCCTGGTGCAGATATCTAAACAGGATCAATAGGGTAAATGAGTAGACTTGATGGTCCTTTTAAACATCTATCCAAAAGTTCACTTAGCAGACCCTTACACTGAGGCCATTACACTGCTAAATAATACCAGAAAGCCTTGTTCCTTTGGCTGTACCCAGGGGACACTCATCTGTCCTTCCCAGAAAATTAGCTCAATTTTATTCAAATGACCAAATTTCCTCAAACAACCTTCTTGGGGAACTCACTTTTAGGATTTTAGAAGGCCTACACTCAAGTTAATTTTCCTGAATAACAATCAAGGACGAAGATTTTGCTGTGACCATGATTATGATGTATTCTTGTGGTCCCCATATGAGTGAGAGACCTATACAGTGGATGGTAGGGTTCAGTCCCCTAGTCAGTTCCATACTTAACCAGCAGTTAAGTTAGTAGAAAATTCGGTTCCCACAGAGATGTGAGAATTGGTCTAGTATGTCTATATGACTATGCTTCCTGAATAATCAAGGAAGGAGTATATTCTTTAGAATGGAACCCATTAAATAAGTATGTTCCCTGAGTTTGACAACACAGATGTGATTTTTACTTGATACACATGGGGAATAGCTAGGGTAGGCAACCACTCCTTTGCTTAATTTCTTCTTGTTTAAAAGCACATGCTAGGACAGAAACTTTGAATACAATAGCTAAGTGTAAGCACATAATATTAGGTTGTCTATTCAAAAAGAAACAATCACATTTCTCTTTCTTCAGCCTGAAATTAACTAGATATTTTCTGATATATTAAAAAATTATAAAACTTTGATATGTGTACATTGTCATCCTGTTTGAAATTTCTTTTTGTTTTTCTTTGCAGTTTGTGGATATTTTATTGTTTTTTTTTATTTTTAAATGATCTCTTATAGAAAATGTCAAGCATTCAGAAAAATAGAGAAAGCAATATTAGGAGTCTTCCTAAGCATCACCCATATCCATTTCTTATGTCACAGCAAATTTCAGGACAATTATGACTCCACTGCTAAGTCACACAGTGTGTATCACTCTTTGAACATAACCATATGCCAGCATCCTACCAGAAATTTCTCAATAATGATCTACTATTGTGGATTAGTGTGTGGATATCAGCCCTCTGTCAGATATGGGGTTGGTAAAGAGCCTTTCCCAGTCTGTAGGCTGTTGCTTTGTTTTTATGAGAGTGTCTTTTGCTTTACAGAAGCTTTTCAGTTTCGTGAGGTCCCATTTATTGATTGTTACTCTTAGAGCCTGTGCTGTTGGTGTTCTCCTCAGGAAGTTGTCTCCTGTGTCGATAAGTTCTAGGCTCTTCCCCACCTTTTCTTCTAACCAATTTAATGTGTCTGGTTTTATGGTGAGGTCTTTGATCCACTTGGACTTTAGTTTTGTGCAGGGCAATAAACATGGTTCTTTTCTGTATGTAGACATCATTTGAGTATATGCCTAGGAGTGGTATAGCTGGATCTTGAGGTAGCACTACTCCTAATTTTCTGAGAAAGCACCAGAATGAATCTAAACATCTCCCTAGGAGAACCCTAGGGAAGATACCTAAACCTCATTCAGAAGGGAAAACAGGATGGACTTTAGACGTAGAAGAAGACAGGAACACAACAGGAGCCTTCCAGAGGGGGCCACTGAAAGACTCTACCCACAAGGATTTCAAAGGAGATTCTGAGACTCATAGCCAACTTTGGGCAGAGTGCTGAAGTCCTTATGGAAAAGAAGGCAATAGATAGACCTGGAGGAGACAGGAACTTCACAAGGAGAACAATAGAACAAAAATCCTGGGCCCAGGGGTTCCTGCAGAGACCAATACTCCAACTAAGTACCATGCATGGTGTGGACCTAGAAACTCTGTTCAAAGGAAGCCTATTGGTTGCTCAGTTTCCAAGTGGCTTCACTAGGAAGGGATACCGAGAGACATCTCTGACACAAACTCAGTGGCTTTCTTTTTGATCAGCTCCACCTGGGGATTACAGCCATGCAAGGACATAGAGGAATATGATGCAGCCTGCTGTGATGAAAACTGATAGATGCTAGGGTAAGACAGAAGGGGAGGAGATCCTCACAAATCAGTGGACTAGGGAAAAGGGGGAGAAGAAAAAGGGTGCTTGGGACATGGGAGGAGGTGAGGGAGGGGCTACACAGTGGAAAAAGTGAATAAATTGTAATAAAATGTATAAATAAAATTGGAAAAAATAGAAGAATAGAATAATAAACATGCTTGGGTAGAGTTTTGAATTATAGGTCCTAACTAAGTCAAAATGCTAACTTTTTTTTCTAATATTTTCAACCACTCCATCAGTTTTTAAAACTAGATAAGTTAAACTTTTTTTTGCAATATTGCCTTCTTTGTTTCTGGCCCATCATGCTCTAAGTATTTACACTTCTATATACATTTTCTAGGTTCTCTTACATAAACAAACTGAGCATCCCAGGGTCAATAGTTTCTAAGTAAGTGAAGTGAATTATTGAATGTTTATTTGCTTGCTTGCACATTGTGGTTTTGCATGAAAAAATGTGTGAAGAGAAAATATGCACAGCATTCTTTTCTTTCTTGAATGTTGGACCTTTGAATAGTAGTTGATTTCTTTTATATTGTGCTCTGACATAGTGAGTAAATTGGCTTGAGTACAATAGGTGAAAATGAAGGTGTTGGTTGTTTATTATTTTGTATTTTATCTCTAGGTATAATGATTAGACGACTAATAAGGAGCACAGCTTTGTACAATCAAATGTAGAAATCATCAACTAAGTTGTGACTCATTGAAGAAGGAAGGGACACAGAGAGAACAAAAGTCATCTCTTCATATTCACATTGCCCCATGGAAAGGTGAAGTAAATGAGCAGCTATATAGATAGTAAGGTTTGTTGTTATCATTAAATTTATTTTATATTATTTTAGTTTTTTTAATTTTTACATTTTTGTTGAGACTGGGTTTCTCTATATAGCTTTGGCTGTCCTGCAATTGCTTTGTAAACAAGGCTGGCCTTGGAATCACAGAGATTTGCTGCCTCTGTTTCCCTGAGTGCTGGATTTATAGACCTGAACAACTGCACTCATCTTAGTCTTTTTTTAGCTTCATCTTATGTCTTTTCTGAGGAGCAAGCCTGAGAGAAGGTCTGGGGAAGGTCTGTGGCTGTTCAGGAGAGTAATTGAGGCCATTTGGGTTAAGTGCTAGGGGATGTTATCACTCAAGCATAGATCTGCTCACTCTTCTTTGCTGAGTGGAGGTCTTTGCTTGCCCACTTCATTATCTCTGCCTGAGCAGATGACCAGGGTCCATAGCTGATACATTTCTACATTCTCTGGAAATGTACTGTGAGGCTTTAATTAACACTTCAATTTACATGGTCCTAAAATTCAAACATATAGGTTACAAAGTTAGTCTGATCCTCTCAGGACAACGATGGACATCCAGCCATGGAATGTTTCTGGCATATGGATACACAAAGACAGTTTGCTACTGTCCTATGGAAAAATCCTTTGAAGAACAATTGGCATGGTCCAGACGCTATCCTGATATGGAGCAGAAGAGAAGTTTGCATCTTTTGTAATGAGATAGATGCAGCCAGAATGTTGCCGGAACGATTAGTAAAGCACATAGATAACAATAATACCCATCAGTCCACAGTTCAAGAATTACCCTGAGAATATATTCTTTTTATATCACTTACAGAAATAAGGGAAGAGAAACAACTGTTTCCATGGACTGTGATCCTTTGCCTCCAGCTGATATATGTTCAAGGTGGACTTGAACCCTTCAATCCTCAAATAGCACAGGAAATTATGAGAAAGATTTATGGTAAACCCTGTAAATGCAGAGGAGGAAAATTGGCAAGTATTTCTGCAGGTAAAATTTTTAAAATTGTGCATTGTGCCACTTATACAGCCTACCAATTGTTAGGCCATTCAGAAGATCCTCAATATGGTGTCATATGGAGACTTGTAAATAAGCCAAGAGTTATACCTAAGGTCAATGGTCATCCTGGACCTTGTCCTTGTTCCAGTTTTTATTAATCTATGCATAGTTTGTGTTATACCTCTGTGCAACAATGTACTGGACAGGGTTATGTGTTTTAGCCTCTCTCCTTCCCAATATTAACATTATTCCAGGGCATGAACCTGTGCCAGTACCCAGTGTTGAGTATATAGCTGGTAGACATAGAAGATTTGTTTAAATTATTGCTTTGTTAGCTAGTTTATATATAACTACAGCAATAGCTACTGGGTCAGCAAGATTGGGTGTTTCTATTACTCAATTTATCAAATTATCCAAGCAATTGTTTGATGATGTACAAACTTTATCTAGCATATTCATGATATACAAGATTAGGTAGATTCCCTAGTTGAAGTAGTTTTGCAGAATAAAAGAGGTTTATATTTAGTTACTGCAGAACAGGAATGAATATGTTTGGCTTTACAGGAACATTGCAGACAAAATAAAAAAGCTACAGGAAGACCTGGAGAGGGGACCAAGAGAGTTGGCTGAATCCCCCTTCTGGAATGGGTTAAATGGATTTCTCCCTTACTTCCTCCCCCTCCTTGGTCACCTGATTGGCTTGTTAGTAATTCTTTCTTTTGGACCCTTTTTAAAACAAGCTTATGGCATTTGTCAAACAGCTAATTGATGCCTTAAAGGTTCAGCTGGTCCAGGTACACTATCAAAGCCTTGAGATGGCAAGCCAAGAACACTATGAATAAGCCTAATACTAATCATCTCAGTGAGCTGAACCAGTTAGCCATTGATGGGTAAGAGAATCCACAGTGATCATCTCTTTCCCCTTTGGCCACCTAAGGCAGGAGCTCAGCCAATCACTGCTAATGAATCCAATGGCAGGCTTAAGCAAAGGTTGAATATCACGCATTCCAACCTAAGACAGGCATGGTTTCCTTGAGATTTTGGCCTTGCAAAAATTAAAGAAAGGGGGACCTGCAGGGAGCCTTCTGGCACCTTGCTGCCATCCCCCCCCCCCGAATTCTTCACATCTGGCCTGACCTGGTTTAATGGCCTCCTGCTTGGATAAAATAGTGCTTTCCTGACTGACCTGGAGCTTGTGATAAAATCACCTTCCTGAAATACCTTAAACCCTCCTCCCACCTCAGGGCTTCCAAAGTAACTCTTCTGTGGAACTTTTCTAACAACTATCATTAACACATTACATTCCTTCTGCCCTGCCTTCTCCCTATAAGTTGTATGAAAAATTCGAATAAACCGGAGACCTTGATCAGACCTTGATCAGACAGCCTGTCTTGGTCTTCATTCTTCCTGTCTCTTGTCCCACGTATTCTCACTCCCTCTCTTAGGGTCTCCTTCAACTGACCTGCAGGCTGGCTCAGGTATTAAAGCAGATTCTGAGACTCCTAGCCAAACTTTGGGCAGAGTGCAGGGAATCTTATGAAAAGAAAGGCGATAGAAAGACCTGGATGGTACTGGAGCTCTACAAGAAGAGCAACATATCAAAAAAATCTAGGCCCAGGGATGTTTTCTGAGACTGATACTCTAACTAAGGACCATGAATGGCAATAACCTAAAACCCCTACATAGATGTAGCCTATGGCAGCTCAATCACTCAATGTGTTCCCTAGTAATGGGAACAGGGGTTATCCCTGACATGAACTCAGCAGCTGGCTCTTTGATCACCACTCCCTGAGGGTGTTGTGCAGCCTTACAAGGCCACAGACAATGCAGGAAGTCCTGATGAGAACTGATAGGCTGGGGTCAGATGGAAGGGGAGGAGATCCTCCCCTAATAGTGAACTGGGGAAGGGCTAGGGGAGGAGAAGAGGGAGGGAGGGAATGGAAGGGGATGAGAGAGGGAGGCACTGCTAGTATACAAAGTAAATAAATTGGAATAAAAAATTTAAAAATAAATTAATTAAGTATTTTTAAGTTAAATACCAACAAACCATTTAATCCAGTTAAAAAATAGGGTACAGAGGGAGATCCAAGATGGCTGCCACGAGAGAACACTGTGTCTGAGGAGTAGGAGAGCAGAAACAACGCAGCGACCAGGAGACTGAACTCTGGGACCTAAAACGCCAGCATTGTGAATGCCAGGTGAACGGAACTCCTACGGTGAGAAAATCAAGTGGGAAAACCCTAGGGACACCCAGTTATTACCTGGAGAAATTTCCCGGTGACCAGTGGTGCACAGCTCTGATCTGGACGAGCGGCTGCACTGGGTGCCCGCACCCGCCATTATAGACTGGATCACACAGTCTCGCGGGCAGTCTCAGGAGGAACCGGGTGCCGTTTTCACTGAACTGCGAGCGCACACTGCACCCGGGTTCTGCTTCGACCCACGGGTGTGCTGCGGGTTCGGTCCTATCATCGGAACCACACCAGACTGAGTGGATTGGTGGACCATTTTGACCAGTCCTCACATTGCCGGGGCGCGAGCCGAACGCTCCGCCAGCAAAATCTCAGTCAGTGTGTGAGTCCGCCAGCGGATCTGGGAGGATCCCGAGTTCTGCATCAACCCACAGGTGTGCAGCGGGCGCGAACCGATCGCGGAACCACCACAGACTGAGTGGATTGGGGGACCATTCTGACCAGTCCGCACACTGCGGGGGCGCGGGCCAAACGCTTCCGCAAGCAAAAACTCAGTCAGTGGGTGAGTCCGCCGGCAAATCTGGGAAGAACCCGAGTTCTGTCTCAACCAACAGCTGAGAGGATCCTGGGACCATCT
>CM053758.1:40128026-40144348 GCA_028658305.1 Pachyuromys duprasi | reverse complement strand
ACTCTTTGACCCTCCCCCATATAAGCCGGGGAGTGACAGACTGGATAGATCCCAGGGGAGGACTTTGCAGCCAGCCCTGAGGAGACAGGATAAGCTGGGGTTGGATGGAAGGGAAGGAGGTCCTCCCCTGTTGGTGGACTTGGAGGGGGCGGGGAAGAAGGAGATGAGGGAGGGAGTGGGAGGGTAGGAGGGAATGGGGGAGGGGGCTATGCCTGGGATTCAAAGTACCTAACCTGTGTTTGAGATAAAAATAAATAAATTAAAATATAAATTAAAATTAAAATAAATAAATTAATTAAAATTAATATATACATATATATATTTTAATACAGAACTAAACAAAGGATTCTCAATAGAGGAATATCAAATGGCACGGAAATACTTAAAGAAATGTTTAATGTACTTAGTCATCAGAAAAATGCAAATCAAAACAATCCTGAGATTTCACCTTGCTCCCATCAGAATGACAAAGATAAAAAACTCAAATGATATAACATGCTAGAGAGGATATGGTATTACATATTCTTATCAAAAGAAATTGAAACATCAGATTTTTTGTCCCCTTTTAATATTGAATTTATATTGATTAACCTGTTTTTCTCTATCAACATTTCCTCTCCACCAATGACTTTTGTGTGACAAGTCATTTCTTATTTTTGCAATAACACTGCTTTTTCTGAGTTCCTTTTTGCTATCACTATACATTTTTAACTGCACAAATCACATATGTGGCAGTCTTTTGTGTTTTAGGCTAATATAATTCTCTCTTTTCCCCTTGTTTTGGAGCATCTGGCAGGGCAAGATGTTAGGGTATTAGGTGATGGCTAGCTGAGAGAGAGTAGAGTCAATAGAGAAAAGAACATGCAGCAATACAACTATTGTTTCACTTAGAAATATCAGAGAAAAAACCTTGGTGAAACTCACAGGATAATGCCTTAAAGGAAAAATCTGGTTTAATTGAGGCTCTGATGATATAAAGATAGATATAAAACTAAAAGTGAGAGGAATGACTTATGTGAGCAGTGGGATTCAGGGAGTGGATGGTAACAACATCATTGGTCTACACAGCATTACTCAAAGACTTTTATTTCATAATAGATTTGGAGTAAGAAAATGTAGGTCTCAAAGAAATATCCAAGTGAAGGAAAAATTCTAATTGCGGCCAAATATCAAAGTGGGGCAAATATCTAACTGATGTTCCTATTAACATAGCAACGTGACCAACATCCCACTACATCACCCAAAATTGAAATTACTCTTACAGAGTCTTGGATCCTCTCAGCCCTCCACCTTACACCATTTATACCATTCAACCTATACCTTAAACTCGAGTCATTTCCCCAGCATCTTATCTCTATACATCTTAGCCATTTTTGATACAAGCTCTCTTGGTTCTCTCTACCCTCATGCTATTTTTTTCTCTCTCTTTAACGTTGAGATTTCCATTTACAAAGCATATAATGTGAACATTTAAAAATAAAGATTCACAATAATTATGCTGATATAAATCCACCAGCTTTAATGATGCTATTGTAAAATGTTAATTGACCATAGAGCTGTTATTATTGAAAAGATTTCACAGCACAGACATTCAAAGCAGTCTATACTATATGCATGAGGTTAGTATGAGAAATTAAACTGATTTGCCATTCCAGTAACAGAGAGATTTATATAGATGTTCAGTAACCGAAAATGTTCACAGAAACAATGCATTTTCTTCTAGTATTCTATCTCAAACAATACAACCCTAGTATAATAATAATAATATCAAAAGAATGCCTTTGCAAAAAAATGTTCTTAACATAAAGCATTGTTTTCTAAAATCAGAAGAAAATTACCTTAAGCATTTTTGAACATGGAAGTTTCTAAGAATTCAGATATCATTATCTTTATTTTCCAAAAACAGATAAGGGTTTATTTGAAATTGTGCATAAATTACAAGGGAGCATTTCATAATTTAAAGTATTTTCATATAGACTGTGATATTCCCATGGCCTTTCATGTGTCTTTTTTGTTTGGTTTTGTTTTGCTTTTAACTTTCTTGGTCAAACTGTAGGACACTGTTTACACTATTTCTGAGTAGTTACTGTTGTACTTAACTCTGCAACATGTTAATTTTATCTTCGTAGTTTAAATACACATAGGTTATATTCGTTCCACTATTGTTCTTTTAATATATACTCCTGTACTTACTATGCAGAGTCTCACTGTGCTGCTCACTGGATTGTCACACTCATCACTGAAGCCATGCTTTCTCTCAGCTCTATGAGAAGTTCAAGGTCCAGATACAGACCACAACACTCAGCTGATGGTATTGTAAAACGATTTGCTCTTGCAAATTTTTTTGTTGCTTGTGTATGAAATTCAATAGAAAATATGTATTTTTCTCAACACTGCAGCTTTGCTGAAATTATGTTTAAATTTAAAATAATTTAAATGGTCAATGTTTTATGCATGAAAAGTTATATCCTTTACAAAATTCCCAAATTAATTTCTGTGCATTGAGCATCAGGTATTTGAGAAGCAAAAATGACTACTATTTATTTTTGATAATGAATGCCCTGAGGAAGCCTTCTAGAACAATGTCCAATATAGGTTGCCAAAACTGTTATGCATGGGTTGATTTTAAATTGTACGTATACTAAGTGGAATTTCCACTTAAGATTATGAAATTTTATTTTTATAAATTAATTAATTTATACATTCATTTTACATCCCAACTGTAGCCTCCTCCTTCCTTTCCTCCCATCTCTATACTCTCCATCTCCCCCCCCCTCCCCGATTCCTCAGAAAAGGAGAGGACTCCCTACCAACCCAACCTACATCATCATTTCCCATCAAATCTGAATGGGTCTCTTCAGTTGTGATCTGGGAAAGCAACAGAATTCATATCAAGGACAACTCACACTCCCCTTACAAGCGAACCCACATGAACCTTCAGCTGCATATTGGCTATATCTGCACATTGGCTATGTCTGAAGCCCCAGCCCAGTCTATGAATGATCCTTGGTTGGTACTTCAGTCTCAGAAAGCACCTCTGAGCCCTGTTTAGTTAACTCTGTTGTTCTTCTGAAACTTCTGTCACCTCCAGGTCTTTCTATCCTTCACCCCACTTATCCAAAAGACTTAGTACACTTTGCCCAATGTTTGGCTGTGAGTCTCAGCATATGTTTCAATCCAATGCTTGGTGGAGGCTCTCAGAGCACAGCTACCCTGTGCTCCTGTCTATGGGCATAGCAGAATATTGTAAATAGTGTTAGGGGTTAGATCTCTTCCATGGGGTGTTTCTCAGGTTGGGCCATGCATTAGTTCAACACTACCTCAGTCTCTACTCTAGCTTTATCCTTGTACATCTCATAGGCAGGGTAAATTTTGGGTTGAAGTTTTTGTGGGTGGGTGGTATTCTCCTACTTCCTTTAGGAGTCCTGTGCTGTTCAGTCTTCTTAATCCCTGCTACTTGGAGACTCATCCAGAGTCACCCCCATATCTTCCCAGTAGCCTATACTGTCTTAGATTTCTAGCTTAACAAAGAGATGCCCTCACTTATGCAATTTCATTTTTATAACAAATATCTGAGTGTTTTTTCTTCAAATCCAGATGGTGCGCTTGGATTCTCCATGATTATTTTTGTTTTCTTTGAGATGATGGTGCAGATTTTTCCTCTGTATTGATGCAGTACTTCACATGAACTGTTTATGTATCTTAAATTAATCCTACATATTTAGGTGACATTTGCTTCATAATAGTATAAAGATATTCTATGTAAGTAATTCTTAAATTGTATATATATATATATATATTATATTTTTCATACAATGCATTTAGTCATGATTTTTCTTCATAAACTTCTCTCATACTCTCTCTATTTCCTGCCAATACAAATTCCTGCATTTCTTGTTGTGTGGTAGGTTTCTCTCTCCTATCTGACTCTCGCCTCAAGACAATAATAAATAAAAATAACAATAAAAATGAAAATCAAAATGAGCAGCCATTACCAGAAAAATTAATGAGTAAAAATACCAAAGAAAATTTAACAAAAAGAAAGAAAGAAAAGAAAAAACAATGAAACAAAAAAATGGATTTCATTTGACTTCCCTATATTGAGTCCTGTTGTGGTGTGTGGTTAATTTAACCACAGACAATACATTGTAAAAAAATTCCAAAACAAAACCAAATGAAATCCTCCAAAAGAAAACAGTTCCTCTCGCCAGGCGTCTTCAGTGGAGTGACATCGTCTTTAAACCCTGCGTGGCAATCCCTGACGCACCACCGTGATGCCCAGGGAAGACAGGGCGACCTGGAAGTCCAACTACTTCCTTAACATCATCCAACTTTTGGATGATTACCCAAAATGCTTCATTGTGGGAGCAGACAATGTGGGCTCCAAGCAGATGCAGCAGATACGCATGTCCCTCCGAGGGAAGGCTGTGGTGCTGATGGGCAAGAACACCATGATGCGCAAGGCCATCAGAGGCCACCTGGAGAACAACCCAGCTCTGGAGAAACAGTTGCCCCACATCCGGGGAAATGTGGGTTTTGTGTTCACCAAGGAGGACCTCACTGAGATCAGGGACATGGTGCTGGCCAATAAGGTACCGGCTGCTGCTCGAGCTGGTGCCATTGCCCCATGTGAGGTCACTGTGCCAGCTCAGAACACTGGTCTAGGACCTGAGAAGACCTCATTCTTCCAGGCTTTGGGCATCACCACTAAAATCTCCAGAGGCACCATTGAAATTCTGAGTGATGTGCAGCTGATCAAAACTGGAGACAAAGTGGGAGCCAGTGGGGCCACGCTGCTGAACATGTTGAACATCTCCCCCTTCTCCTTCGGGCTGATCATCTAGCAGGTGTTTGACAATGGCAGCATCTATAACCCAGACGTGCTTGACATCACAGAGCAGACTCTGCACACTCGCTTCCTAGAGGGTGTCGGAATGTTGCCAGCGTTTGTCTGCAAATTGGTTACCCAACTGTTGCCTCAGTGCCACACTCTATCATCAATGGATACAAGCGGGTCCTGGCTTTGTCTGTGGAGACTGATTACACCTTCCCACTTGCTGAGAAGATCAAGGCCTTTCTGGCTGATCCATCTGCATTTGCCGCTGCTGCCCCTGTGGCTGCAGCCACCACCACTGCTCCTGCTGCTGCTGCAGCTCCAGCCAAGGCTGGAGCCAAGGAAGAGTCAGAGGAATCAGATGAGGATATGGGATTTGGTCTCTTTGATTAATCCCCTCCCAAAGCAACCAGTTGAGTTAGCTTATTTTGAAAAACATGGAAATAAAGTGTTACTTATCTTAAAAAAAAAAAGAAAACAGTCATTTTCTCCTTTCTTAACAGCAGTATCAATTGTAAATAATTTCTAGTTTAAGAGTGATTTGTTTTCTCTTCTTTCCATTTTCAGTGCTGGTATTCTTATCTGGTTTTGTCTTATGCAGTTCTTGCATTTACTTCCATAGTCTCTGGGAGTTCCTATATCAGTAAAGTTGTGTCTGGAAATTGTTTCCTTGAAGTCATCTCCAAACACTGTCTCTAAGTACTCTTTCTGCCTCCTTTTCAACATAGATCTAGGAAGCTTGAGGGGAAGGTTTTAGTGAACATATCTAATTTAGAACCCAGAACTTCAAAACCTGTTGTTCTCGACACATAGACAACCTGAGCACCTTTTTGCTTTTTTTCCATCTAGGGCATGCAAAACCACCTCTGATGATAAATTTTCATCAGATCTGTGTGATAGTAACGTGCCATTTGAACTAATTTTATTTCTTTTTTTTTCCTTTTATCAGAATAAGAAAAGTAGTTTTTTGCATGGGCCTAGGACCTATCTAGTCTCATATTCTTCGACAATTTAGCAGTGTGCTTTATGGCTTCTACATTATGAAGCTGATTATAAATCTATCAAAAAGTAGTTGATTATCCGATAAATAATTATGATATATGGCAACCATATGGCTTGAAAATTACTAAATATTTAGTTTTGCAGGCATCGCTATTACGATGTTGAGGATTTCTTTTCTCCTGTAGAAGTATATAGTTAACTTTCGGTTAATTAAATATTAAATAAATATTTAGTAGCAATGAAGCTTCTAATTGAACACCAGATGAATTCTTAACTTTGATGACATAAGCAAGTAGAATCTTCAGCAATACAACGCCACTTTCAAATAGTGGACATTTCACTGTAGCATTGGAAATGTTGTGTGATATTCCAGTGGAAAATTATAGGACCTTGTGGCAACTGACTCTATAAAATAACTCTTTGCTAACAACACAGATATCCAACGTATCACTTTATGGTATAATATATAGAATGTTGGTGGCAATATCTCATCAAATACAATGTGATTCCATATCAGTTCTTTACATATGTATATACATGTATAAGTATATACACACTCATGCACTCACACATATGGAAACTTGTTGTCTTTAGTTGAAAATTTCATATATGAGTACTATATTTACATTATTTTCAAACTATTTCTCCTACACTCTGACTATACCATCACTCGATTTGAAATCGGCCGACTTGTTAGTCAGAATTATAACTATTAATAGTACAAATTAAAGAAAGAGAACGTCTATGACATTCACACAAAATAGGTATAGTGGTAACTGAAGAGGAAAGCTAGAATAGGAATTGCAATAAATTTTCAGTCACAAAATAAGCATATATATTTTAATGAAAAATATTTTATTATTATGAATTATACCTGAGAAATATAATTTAATGCTACCTTCATGGAGAAAAGTGTGTACCAACATATAAAATATTACACAAAACACCAAAATGTTACAATTTAACTATATATATATATATATATTATACAATATAACAATTACAAAACTATATTCTGATAATAAGTAATTATTTGGACAACAAATTATTCTCTATTTAATTGTACAAAATCCACAGGTATTAAAAGTCTCTGCAAGTAGTGGTTTTATTAGTCAATTACCTGGTTTTCATCCAGCTTATTCACAAAAGTAAGACTACCCAGAAAACCTTCAGGACATGCAGTTAATGGAAACATAGGATAGGCAGAGATGGTTTGAATTCCCACATTCTTTTTCTGAGGCACCTCTTCCAATTTTCTATGCAGGAAATGGGATCCTGCCTCCAAAGCTACTGATTCTGCTTCAAGATATGTTACCCCTGTCTCAGTATTGAAGTGATTCATCGTCTTTAAAAAAGATGATTCACTTCATTCTTCAGTATCTCATGGAGACTATGGATTGGGGCGTGTACTGTGAGGATTTCTATCTTTTGCATCCTTGTCTACACAGGTATGTAAGATTTGAGGGGAATGTTTTGAGGATGACATCCCATGACATACCTGGTATTCCGAGGTCTCTCATTCTCTACCCTTTATGTAAGTTTAGGTCCCATATGTTATTTTTCATGTAGTATTGAAAGAAGCATCCCTGATGATAGTTTAACTATGCACTGATCTGTGAATATAACAGCATGCAATTAGGAGTCATTTATTTCAGTGTTCTCATAGGAGAATAATCGTCATATTTTCCTTTATAATCATAATCTATCTAGTCTCAGATTCCTTGTCAGTAGCCCTTAAAAACCAATAAAAGAAAGTATTTGGTTACTTCCATATATGTGTCATTATTACATCAGCATATCAGTACAGGTAGATCAGTATTTTAAGTTTGCAATGTTTGTAGCTTGTGATAAGTGAAAGAAGACAGTGAACAGGACAAGAGCCTATCACAGAGAGTTTCTGAAAGACTACCCAGCAGGGTATCAAAACAGATTCTGAGATTCATAGCCAAACTTTGAGCAGAGGGCAGAGAATCTTATAGAAGAAGATGGAGATAGAAAGACCTGGAGAGAAGAAGAACTCCACAAAGAGAGCAACAAATCTAAAAACTCTAGGAATAGGGGGCCTACAGAGACTGATGAAAAAACCAAGGACCATGCATGGAGAGGACACAGAACCCCCTGCTCAAACACAGGCCATGGGCTGCTCAGTTTCCATATGGGTCTCCTAGTAAGGGCAGTAAGGGCAGACTCTGGCATGAACTCAGTTACCCCCTTTTGATCACCTACTGGAAAGATGGCCTTACTAGACCACAGAGAGTCAGACAGCTCTCATGATACCTGATAGACTAGGGTCAGATAGTAGGAGAGGAGGAACTCCCTTATCGTTGGACTAGAGGAGGGACATAACAGGGGAAGAGGAAGGGAGCATGGGACAGAAGGAGATGAGGGAGGGGCCTACAACAAGAATACAAAGTAAATAGATTGTAATAATAATTTAAAAGAGAATACTTTCTCTTCCAGTAATATTCACTGAACCTTCTAGCATCGTAACACTAGTCACTAGCAATAAACCGTTTTTGTGGAATGTTTAATTAATACAATTTTGGTGACAAGTAATTATCCTGAACAATAGGGCTTAAACATCAGGTTGTGGAGATTAAAATATAGCCTTGCAAATGATCTGTTATGTTAATCTGGAGGGTTATTGGGCCTCTTTGGCCAATGACTCAACAAGAATTAACCTTTTACTTATATGAAAGATTTTACTTTATGGCATAAGACTTCTGTTGGGACAGTCTCTCCAAATATATGATGACTACATGCAAATTCCTTATGCATATAAAGCTTCCATGATTTATTTCAGAAATTGATACGTGAGTACTACATTGACATTCTTTCTATCCTGATCCTTATTATTTCTATCCCTATTGACATTCTAACTCTATCCCTACCATTGTTTGTTTAATTAGCTCTTAATTTTATTCACTCTTCTTAGTGATTATCATTTGCAACATACAAATATTTATACATAACTACTCACTGATATATATATATATATATATATATATATATATATATATATACTACTCACTGATATATATATTAGGGTTTGATCATATGTATATATGTTTAGGCTGACTTCTTGGTATTAATGAGCCTACCAATGTGCTCGTCTGAGGTAAGGATAGATTCTCACGCCAATAACTGCCTGAAGCTTTTCAGCTAAGAACAGAGCATTTGAGAGTTCCCCATGTGAACTGGTTTGTCAGCTTGTGGTGTCATTATGCTAATTTTCTTTAAGTATGCACATTGTTGAGATTTATGGGTCCAACTTTCTTACTCTGTATAGAAGACACTTTACTCATAGCAAACATCCTATTCCTTGGGATCTAATACTGTTCTGCTGTACTTTTGTAGTGTTTTCTGAGTCATAGTTCAATGGCATTTTATTTTTAGATTACTCAGTTGGGGTTGGACACACCATTGCCAGTTATTTTGCATTTTGTGCAATTTTGGATTTCATTTTTATATGAAAGAGATTTATTGGATGGAGGTGGAGAGATAGAGAGGGGAAAGGAGAGAGATAGCAGTGATGTGTGCCCAACAGAGAAAGGAGAGAAAACAAGAGGGAGGAAGGGCAAGAGCACAATTGTGGATTTCTATAATGGTCTCCCCTACAAAATGAAGATAATTATTTTGTAATTACATTTTCTGTATTAGTTACAGTTTATTAACTTTTGGGCCATTGAAGCCCCTGCTCTGCAGATCCACCAGTGTAGTTCAGGCAAATAACACCTTGAGCTCAATCAGAGATGAACACCTGTAGCATGTAGGCCACTGAGGTATTCAGGGAATTTGCATAAGGAAAGTGTGCCTGTGATTATCACCAGTGTCTGCTACACCTGCAGTGCATGATGATAACTCTTGAAGGTGACTTGTAAAATTGCCTTTGTGTACAAGGATGGATATTTAGAGCACAGTTGAAAAATTATATTGTTTCAGACACCCCTGCCTGGTTGTTAGGTATTTTAACTTATTATTTGTTTTATATTAATTACAGGTTATGGACATTGTATCCCAGCCATAGCCCCCTCCTGTATTCCCTCCCTTCTCCCCCAACACTCCCTCATTTTCTCCCGCCCCTTTTCAAGTCCACCTATAGGGGAGGACCTCCTCCCCTTCCATCTAACCCTAGCTTATCAGTTCTCTTCAGGGTTGGCTGCAATGTCCTATTCTGTGGCCTTGCAAGGATGCTCCTCCTTCGGGGAGTTGGGGAGAGTTGAAGAGCCAGCAATCGAGTTCATGCCAGAAATAGTCCTATTCCCCTTAGTAGGGTACCCACTTGGATACTGAGCTACGTTTTACTACATCAGAGCAGGGGTTCTAGGTTATATCCATACATGGTCCTTGGTTGGAGAAACAGTCTCATAAAAGACCCCTGTGCCCTGATCTAGTTGGTCCTTGTAGAGCTCCTGTCCTCTCCAGGTCTTACTAACTCCCCCTTCTTTAGTATTAAAAACTGCTCTCTGCCAAAGTTTGATTATATGTCTTAATATTTGCTGTGATACATTGCTAGGTTGAGTCTTTCCAAGGCCCTCTGTGGTAGGCTCTTGTCCTGCTACTTGCTTTCTCCTACATCCAATGTCCATCCCATTTTTCTTTCTAAGTGAGAATTAATCCTCTTACTCCATGTCCTCTTTTTTGTTTATCTTCTTTAGGTGTATAGATTTCAGTATGTTTATCCTATCTTATAGGTCTAATGTTTATCCTGTCTTATAGGTCTATATAAGTGGATATAAACCATGTGTGTCTTTCTGCTTCTGGGATACCTCACTCAAGATGATCATTTCGAGGTCCCATCATTTGCCTGCAAATTTCATGATTTCCTAACTTTTAATTGCTGAGAAGTATTCCATTGTATAATAGTATCAAAATTTCTGTATCCATTCGTCAACTGAGAGACATCTGGGTTGTTTCCAGGTTCTGGCTATTACAAATAAAGCTGCTACAAATATAGTTGAGCAAATGTCCTTGTTGCATACTTGAACATCTTTTGGATATATGCCTAGGAGTGGTATAGCTGGATCTTGCATAATCACGATTCCTAATTGTCTAAGAAAACAGCAAATTGATTCCTAGTGTGTTTGTACAAGTTTACATTCCCAGAAGCAATGGAGGAGCGTTCCCCTTTCTCCACATCCTCTCCAGCATGTGTTTTCACTTGAGTTTTTGATCTTAGCCATTCTGGTTGGTGTAAGGTGAAATCTCAGGGTCATTTTGATTTGCATCTCCCTAATGGCTAAGGACATTGAGCATTTCTTTAGGTATTTTTCTGCCATTCTACAATCTTCTACAGAGAGTTCTCTGTTTAGCTCCGTACCCCATTTTTAATTGGATTATTTGATTTGGTGCTTTTTAACTTCTCGAGTTCTTTGTATATACTGGATATTAGCCCTCTTTCAGGTATAGACTTGGTGAAGATCCTTTTCCAAGTCTGTAGGCTGTCATTTTGTTTTGATGAGAGTATCTTTTGTATTAAAGAAGCTTTTCAGTTTCATGAGGTCCCATTTATTGATTGTTGCTCTTAGAGCCTGTGCTGTTGGTGATCTTTTCAGGAAGCAGTCTCCTGTGCTGATGAGTTCTAGGGTCTTCCCAAACTTTTTCTTCTAGCCAATTTAGTGTGTCTGGTGTTATGTTGAGGTCTTTGATCCATTTGTACTTTAGTTTTGTGAAGGGTACTAAATATGGATCGATTTTCATTTTTCTGCATATAGACATTCAGTTAGACCAGCACCATTTGTTGAAGATGCTGTCTTTTTTTCCATTGAATTTATTTGGCTTCTTTATCAAAAATCAAGTTTCCATAGGTGTGTGGGTTTATTTCTGGGTCTTCTATTTGGTTCCATTAGTTCACTATTCAGATTCCATGCCAATACCATACAGATTTTATAATTATTACTCTGTAGTACAGCTTGAGATCAGGGATGGAGATACCTCCAGATGATCTGTTGTTTTAAAGGATCATTTTGGAAATTCTGTTTTGTTGTTATTGTTCGTTTGTTTGTTTGTTTGTTTCTCCTTATGAAGTTAAGAATTTTTCTTTCAAGGTCTGTGAAGAATTGTGTTGGTATTTTGATGGGAATTGCATTGAATCTGTAGATTGCTTTCGGCAGAATGACCATTTTCACTATGTTAATCCTACCAATCTATGAGCATGGGAGATCTTTCTGTCTTCTGACATCTTCTTCAATTTCTCTTTTCAGAGACTTGAAGTTTTTTCTCAAACAGGTCTTTCACTTGCTTGATTAGAGTCACCCCAAGGTACTTTATGTTATTAGTGGCTATTGTGAAGGATGTTGTTTCCCTAATTTCTTTCTCGGGCTTTCCTGCTAACTCCAATTCTCTCTAAACTATTCCACAATATAGAAACCCTAGGAACATTACCAAACTCATTGTATGAAGCCACAGTCACCTTGATACCTTAACCACACAATGACCCAACAAAAAAGAGAACTTCAGGCCCATCTCTCTTATGAACATTGATGCAAAACTGCTCAATAAAATACTTGCAAACGGAATCCAAGAACACATAAAAGATATCATCCCCCATGACCAAGTAGGCTTCATTCCAGGCATGCAGGGGTGGTTCAATATACAGAAATCCATTAATGGGATCCACCATATAAACAAACTGAAGGAGAAAAACCACATGATCATATCCCTAAATGCTGAAAAATCATTTGACAAAAATCCAACATCTATTCATGTTTAAAGTCTTGCAGAGATCAGGGTATATACCTAACCATAGTAAAAGCAATATACAACAAGCCTGTAGCCAACATCAAACTAAATGGAGAGAAACATAAATCAATCCCACTGAAATAAGGGATAAGGCAAGGCTGCCCACTGTCTCCATATCTCTTCAAGATAGAACTTGAAGTCCTAGCTAGAGCAATAAGACAACTGAAGGAGATCAAGGGGGTAAAAATTGCAAAGGAAGAAGTCAAAGTATCACAGTTGATATGATAGTATATATGAGCGACCCCCAAAATTCAACCAGAGAACTCTTTCAACTGATAAACACCTTCAGCAAAGTGGCTGGATAGAAAATCCACTGAAAAAATCAGAAGCCCTCCTGTATACCAAAGATGAATCTGTTCCTCTTCTAAATGATGAGGGTAGATGTAAGTATTGATGTTTATTGTTGAAACTTCTTTTCACAACTTAACTTTTTTCCTGTTTCTATACAAATGGTGAAAATCCTAAAGTACAGACAAGGAATAAATGTAAAGTTGTGGCCAACACCATAAGTAGTTTGTTACAAATTGAAGACACTTTCTGCTTTAAAAAGTATACCTGGTACTAAATGCAGCCATGCAAATCTCTAGTAGAGCTGGTCTCTGAAATCCTGATGCAGAAAATGTGGAAGATAAAATTAAAGTTTCATGTATTCCTCTTCAGGAGGATGGTTCTATAGGCAACGGGAAGCATCAAGTAGTAATCAGATGAATGAAGGTGAGGCATCAATCCCTGATTTCACCTGAGTAAAAAGAGCATCATAGCAAGATTCAAACACACCCTTACATTAGTTCATGGGAAACCTAACTTTGACAACACTTTAATTAATACATAAATATAAGCATAATATAAGCATATGTACATACACATACAAACTTCAACAGAAATATACACAAACATACATACATATTTCATACACATATGTGCATATGTGTACGTGGTGACAGTTGTATTCCTAATTTATTCCCAGAACATTGCCTGCTGTATTTCTCACTAACACTATACTATTTTTGTAAACACTTATACTATTTTTGAAAAAAAATTACTGTTTTGAAAAGATCATTACAAAGGTTGATTGATTCAAAAATTCCTCATACTTTCTGCAAGATAAAGGTCATCAATGCAGCCCTGCATACCTCTACTACGTCTGATAATTGCATTCCTGATGGTGCTCCCTGTTATCCATTTTCCCATACTCTCTATGTCCATTTTTCCTCCCTCCCATCTGTTCCATGGAATGGCCAGGATGTCCCCCAGGACCATGTCGTGTGTCTCCATGAAAGCCAGTTCTGTCCAAGGAATGGACAACTCAGATGCCATCACTGTCTCCAAGTCTGCCACCACTGAACATTGCTCTAAGTCATCCAGGGCCCGAAATTCAAACTTTTCCTCCTTGCTTTCAACCAAGGCCTCCTCAGCACTTGACTTCAACCTATGGTGAGAATGGTAGCAGAAGGAAGCCCTTAGCTTAGGGGCCTTAAACTGGTTGCACTCTCTTCTCCAGGTGAAGCTCATGTTTCAGCAGCCCAGATTGTGACACTGCCAGTTTCTAGCTGGGTGCTATACATTTCCTTCTCCAGAAGGATTCCCCCCTGAGCCCCGAAGCCTTCTTTGGGGAAAGCTCCTTTTTCTCCTCCATGGCCTCACATGGGACCATTGGGTCTCCAGGACCTCATTCCACAAGGACTTCCAGGATATCACTGCTGATGCCAATACCGTCATACATTGCTTTCAAAGCAAAAAGTAGAATATACTGATTTTTCCTAAAAAGCATGAGCAATAAACAACTAGCTATCAAGTGCCTCAGGATGCAATCTCATTATTGTACATGTTAAAATATAAATTAATTTTTCTGTGTTTTTGTGGTGATGCAGAAGTTGTGCAGGCTATAAAAGGAAAAGAGCATTCAAGAGCTAAGTGAGTTCAATTACAACATACAATGATTTCCTTTTTTTTGTTAAATTCTGAGAAACCATACAAACTAATTTTTTAAATCTGATGGTTGCATGTGGCTCTGAGATGAATGATGAAAATGTGTACCTAACTCCACCAGCAAACAACAAGCAAGATCTAACTGAAATTTCTCCCTCTCCATCTGGACCGATTGAGGGATATTTAATGGGAAGAGATCTCAACAGTATTTGTAAGGATGGCATTCTGCTTGCCATAATATAGGGGAGTTAAATTTCGGTCTCTGTGGCTGTCCTGTTCCACAGAATTCCTGGAGGACCAGTGTTCTAAATGAATTATTTATCAAACACATGAATGTTTAGATAGCCAATGCATGAGGGTAAGGTCCTTTTAAATTAGTGCCTCCATGATATAAATCCCACTGAAGTTTGAGTCATGTAATTATAGAGAGTGTTAAAAAAAAGTATAGATAGATAGATAGATGATAGACAGATAGATAGATATTTTTCCCATGAATTTCACTGACTTTAGAAAAAGATACAAACTGACCATCCTTTTGCAGATAATGTGTCCATGGATGTGAGTCTCTCTGAGTTCAAAACCTCAATTTTTCCAGCTTCTTTTAACCCTCATAGTGCTCCAATGACATCATTAATATCATTGTCTCTAAGATAATTCAATCTTATAATTCAAAATATTTAGAGTGCTTTGTTTTATATGATCAGGGAATCTGGAATAAACATTTTCATTGCTATATACTAATCCTTTCTTCTTAGGAGAACATATTTCAAAGTCACCATTTATGGCTTGAGCTATTTTAAGTATGTTGCTAAATTGCCATTGAGTATTTTAACAGTATACAGCATGGGAACAAGATTATTATGTCAGACACCTGATAATTACCACCCATAACTTGAGTATTTTACAGAAACCTCTTTTGGTAACCATGACTGTAATCACCCCCCACCCTTGAAAATAGAGAAAGTATTAAGTAAAGCTGTGTGTGGAAGTCATTTTTACATAGTAAATCCTTGGAAGAGGAATTAAAATCTCTCTCCTTGGATTATTGACTGTGACAGCACTTCTTGAAATTGATAGCTGAAAATAAGACATCTCAGAAGAAGGGGATGATAGTCCCTAATAAAGGAAGTTTAAGAAGACAAAAACTTTCCTGAAAACACAGATTTTTTTGTTTGTTTTATTACTTTTTTATTAAATTTATTTATTTTTATCTCAATCACAGGTTAGGTACTTTGAATCCCAGGCATAGCCACCTGCCTCATTCACTCCTACCCTCCCACTCCCTCCCTCATCTCCCTCCTCCCCACCCCCTCCAAGTCCACCAACAGGGGAGGACCTCCTTCCCTTCCATTATACCCCAACTTATCCTGTCTCCTCAGGGCTGGCTGCAATGTCCTCCCCTGGGATCTAGCCAGTCTGTCACTCCCTGGCTTGTATGGGGGAGGGTCAAAGAGTCAGCCATCAAGATCATGACTAAAACAGTCCCTGTTTTCCTCACTAGGGTCTTCAGTCTGACACCGAGCTATCATGGGCCCCATCTGAGGGGGTGGGGGGTTCCAGGCCACATCCACACATGGTCCTTGATTGTAGAAACTGTCTCATACAAGACCCCTGTGCCCTGCTCAGTTTGGTCTTTGTGGAGCTCTTGTTCTCCCCAAGTCTCACCAACCTCCCCCATTTCTATCATTACTTCTTGCCCTCTGTCAGAGGCTTGATCGCGAGTCTTAACATCTGCTCTGAAACATCGCTATATTGACCCGCCCCCCCAAGAGGTCCTCTTTGGCATGCTCCTGTTCTGTTGCTTGTTTTCTCCTCC
>CM053758.1:40094552-40127526 GCA_028658305.1 Pachyuromys duprasi | reverse complement strand
TACAACAACAGATCATCTGGAGGTATCTCCATCACCGACCTCAAGCTGTACTACAGAGCAATAGTAATAAAAACTACATGGTATTGGCATAATAACAGAATAGTGGATCAATGGAACCGAATAGAAGATCCAGAAATGAACTCACACACCTACAGATTTTAATATTCACAAAGAAATACAGGATAAACAGTTTTGAGTCACTGAAAGGGAAATATCCCAACAGTAACTGAGAATGGCAGACTAGGGAAGGATATTCTTAGAGGAGCAAGACAAAGTAAGAATGGACCATTCAACAAAATTATTGGGTAGCAGAAATGTGATTCAATGCTGAGGATTATCTGATTCAAACAAAACAATGTTTCAAGGGGAGGACTAGATCAGAGGAGAAAATATGTTCAGAAGTAAAAAAGAAAAAAAAAGATACAAAAGTTTGTTCATTCCTCCTAGTTGTAGTTATTGATCTGTAATTGCCATTGCTCTAGGTCACAATAAGAGACACATGTCTTCAAATATATGTAATAATAGAAGGTTGTTTTTATCTCAAACAGGAGATTCTCGGTATGATTAAAGAAAAGGGGCCAGATGAATACCAAGTATTCCCAACATTAGGGAACAAAGGATGCTGAGTCCTAAGGAAAAAGATTGACTCTTATCAGGAAGATTTGAGAGAGGACTCAGTTGTTGTCATAGGATCTGTCTTCAAGGTGAATGTTTTAGTATCCTCCACACTCAGCATCCCTCTAGACATGCATTAGTACTTTCTTTCCTTCAGATAAAATGATGATGACTGTTTCCTTCATCTACGGGAACTGATGACTTGAGGATGAGAGGCATCATAGATAACAGTTTGACAAGCTAAAAGATTCATCACAAAGACACAGTTGACCTTCTGTTGGAAATTGACTCCCTCGTATGTCAGATGTGCTTTGGTCTGGCATTGCAGATCACCCAAATGATTTCACTTCTGACCACACCAATTCTAATAACAAAATTAAGTAATAATTGATAATTAGTAACAAAAAGTAATAAGAATAAATAACTTATGAGGTAATGTTAAAACAAGTTGTAATAGTCGTGAAAGTGTGATTTACAAAACACACTTATATCCTTCATAAATACACACAAAATATCCTTCCTAAATAAAAAAAAAAAAAAAAAAACATTTCAAACTGGCTAATCCAAGCACTGATCTCTAACAAGTTCATAGAGTTGGATGTTGCCCTTTGTCCAGCACATGCAAGAAATTGTTTTCCTTACCCACCAAAATAATAAGTGATTTTATATTGTCTGGATATTAACATTATCTTTTTTTTTCTTTTTTTCCCTCCCAGTCTCATTCACCCTCCCACTTCTCCCCCTATGCCCTTTCCCTGCTCCCCTTGGAGGACCTCCTCCCCTTCTATCTGGCCCTAGCTTATCAGGTCTCATCATTGTTGGCTGCACTCAGGAGACTCTGAAGCTGTAGCCTCAGAAATAAAGAGAGAAGGTACTGCTACAAAAGCAGGAAAGATTAGTAACATCAGACAAAGGTACCACTTGATCCCTCCTTGACCTGGAGCTTGCCAAGTATGGCTTGCTCTCATTGCCAGAAAGCAGGGACCGCGTCATGGGGATGAAAGTGTAGTTCATCAGTGGCTGGCTCTTTGCCCTCCCTCCCCCTGAGGGAAGAGCAGCCTTGCCAGGCCACAGAGGAGGACAATGCAACCAGTCCTGATAAGACTTGATAAGATAGGGTTAGATGGAAATGGAAGGAGGACCTTCCTTATCAGTGGACTTAGCGGCATTGGGTAGGTGACAGAGTGGGACTCTCAAGGTTGCAGGATTTAAACCTAGGTTCTCAGCCTTTCAAATCCTGTGACTCTAACACAGTTACTCATGTTGTGACCACAATCATAAAATTATTTTGCTGCTACTTCATAACTATAAATTTACTACTGTTATGAATTGTAATATAAATACCTGATATATTGACTGTCTGGTAAGAGACCCTTTAAGGCTTTGCACCCTACAAGTTGAGAACCACAAGGGTAAACTGCTCTTTTTCAATAAAATACTTACCAATAATCTTTTCAGTGTACAATGACCTTTACGATTCTTTTTTTTTTCCTTAAAAAATAAGAGCTTTCTTCATAATTTACAGGGAGGACTACTTTGTTCTGCCTTATCTGAAGAGTAGCTTGATGTTCTGGATAAAGAAACTTTGGATCAAAAAAATCTTCCGTCCAAAGGTAATGATACATTAAACACGTGTGCAACAACACAAACATGGAAGTGATACATTTTGAAGTTATTATTTCCTTGTATTTACAAGATTAGCCACAGAAATTATGTCCATGCCAAGAAGTTTCGTTTGTTCACTCGTATATAGTCACTTTATAAACAGATGCATTTATCAGGCAAGAGTGTCGCCACATGCCTAAAATTTTTCCTGACAGAAATTAAAAGTAGTACATGTGTTCAATACCTGTGGGTTATTTCTGTCTTAATATTATTACCGCATGGAGTAGTTAATTCTATTTCACATGCTGAATATATGTCACTGATTGGTACATAAAGCCATTACAGAGTTCAACTTTCTCAACTTTACCAATCTAGACTAGTTTAGGTCAGGTTCAAGCTTTGACTTCTTAGAAACATTTTCCTCTTCAATACTCCATAGAATGATTTCTTGGTGACAGAAGAAATTTAAGCTATATTTCAAGCCAGAACCCCAGCGTGTGTGACTTATCTATACTATCAGCTTTCACAAGTGGATTGCTTAGTTTCATCAGTGTGCTTCCACCTTATCATATTCTAGAATGTCACAGGAGAGTTATCAGGGTTTACACTAAGTTATATCTTAAATGTTTTCCCATGTTGGCTGGCCAGATGGGTGAGAGCTCAACAACTCTGGATGTTTCCATTCCCAGAACCATATGATCGCTGGCAACCACCTAACTTCAGATCCCATGTCCACTGGGGTCATGGGAACCAGTCACACATGTGGTGCCCAGACACCAAGATGTGATAAGCAAGGGGTCAGATAGAAGAGGAGGAGGTTCTCCCCTAACAGAAATGACATAGGGGGAGAAAAGGGAGGGTGGGGGGGACAAGGAGGAGATGAGGGACGAGGTTACAGCAGGGATACAAAGTGAAAAGATTGTAATAAATAAATACATAAATTAAGTTAAAAATTAATTATTCACACTTTTCAAAAATTTCCCAGGATTATATTCAAAGAAGTGATTTGAAGAAAACCTTTTGGGCAATATTTTACATTTATTTTAAATTCTGATATAGTCTACAAAACATTTACATTGAATTTTCTTTTTATTTAGAGATTCATAAATAACCTTGTAAGATGAACAAACATAAACTTCTAATGTTTCTGTGTTTAGTTTTTTATCACAGATGTCACAACTGAATTTGATTCTTTTGAGGCTGCTTATCAATGTGTTACACACTATTAAAAGTCATTCTGCCTGTTGTAAAGCAGACCCTCAATGCTTATCCATTCGAGTAGCACCTCATATTCTATATTCCCAGCTACTCACAATCTGATGATCTTTCAAAAAAAAAAAGTAAGGATATCTCTTGTTTTCTGCCTTTAGGAACAAAGCCCTCATTGTGATCCAGGAGTCAGGGTACCTCTGAAAGTCTTTGTTGTTAAAGAACTCCCATGGATTGTGTTCTTTAGGTGTGGAGGAAGTATTGATCTGTCAGGGAAATTTGGGAAGGGAGAATGTTTGTTGTTGTTGTTTTAATAACTTTTATTTTTATTTTTTATATAAATTACAGTTTAGTCACTTTGTATCCCAGCTGTAGCACCCTTCTTCATTCCCTCCCAATCTCACCCTCCCTCCCTCTTCACCTCCCATGCCCCTCTCCAAGTTCTCTTTAGGGAAGATCCTTCTCCACTTTCACCTGACCCTAGCCTAACAGGTCACATCAGGACTGACTGCATTGTCTTCCTCTGTGGCCTGGTAAGGCTGCTTCCCATCAGGGGGAGGTGATCAAAGAGCCAGCCACTGAGTTCATGTGGTTAGAAGGTGTGAATCATTTCTTTCTTGATTGGGTTTTAGAATCCAATTAATGAACCACAGAGATGAAAGATGAAATGATGGGTTTCAACAAACTGATAATCAAAACTGTAGAGAGACATTGATATATAGACTTGGACAAATATTCCAATGTAGTTTTCAGAACCTGGAAGGTGGAGTTTATTCTCAGCTACTCTGATGGTTAGTTGCACTTATTGTTTGAATTGAGCATATGGGACTCAAGGCTCCATATACAATGAGTTCAGTTTACAGATAATGACTCATTCGGCAAAATCTTGTCTATCAGCTCCTGTGTGAGGCAGCATTTCACTTCTGTAACAGACCTAAAGGAATACACTTATTAATATGAAGCATTTATTTTATTAAATTGTTCCGTGTGTATTAATGTTTGGCTTCCAAGTAAGTTTGTATGTAGCAGCTTTGCTTAGTATCCTTGGATACCAGAAAAAAAGCTTTGAATTCCATGGAATTAGAGTTACATATTGCTGTGAACTACCATGAGAAGCTGAGAATCCAACCTGATCCTCAATGGCTAGAAAACCTGATTTGGACTTCTGGGTCTTTCATTTTTGTTTCCCAGAAAAAAAAAAAGTTTTCCAAAAATATCACTCCAAATTTCAACATTTTATGCCTCCTCATTTTTCCATAGATTGTCCCATGCCCGTCCTTTGACTTGCCTAGATCAGGAATTTTCACTTTCTGACATGACAAATTCATTTTCCTGATAAAACATAAATACAAATACAAGTATAATTTTAAAACTTATTCAATTTTGTTACTTTAGTTTTCCACTTTCCATGTTTTCAATTAGCCTCAATCAATTACAGTCTGAAATGATAAAAATGGAAATTCCTAGTAATGAAAAATGCATGTGTACTAAAAGGCATAGCACACTGAGTCAAGTGAAGACATTTTTACCGGTACCTCCCTTCTCTCTACAAGGATGCTAATCATGCATCCTTATATCCATCATTTCCTCATAGTATCTGCTGCCCATCCCCTAGTTACTAGTGTACTATTATGCTATCATTGGCTGAATGTGCTCATCTTTGGTCCATCTCAAGGGGCCCTTGTTTCTTACAGTACTTGTAATCTAGTCAGAGCAATAAGACAACTGAAGGAGATCAAGGTGAAAATGAAGAAGTCAAAAAATATTTGAATTTTATATGATACTAAACATAAGAGACCCTAAACATTCCACAAGAAAACTCATACAGCTGGTAAACTCTTTCAGCAAGTAGAAGCATACAAATTTAACACAGGAAAATTAACAACCTTCCTATACACAAATCAGAAACTTACTGAGATAGAATCCCCAGAAACAACACGATTCACAGGAGCCTCAAAACATGCAAAATACCTTGGGGTAACTCTAACCAAGAAATGAAAGATTTGTATGATTAAAAAAAAAAAAACTAGCAATGTATCAAAGCAGATATTAAGACTCACAACCAAACCTTCAGTAGAGTGCAGGGAATCATATGAAAAAAAAGGGGAGTTAGTAAGACTTGCAGAGGACAGGAGCTCTACAAAGACCAAATAGATCAGGGCATAGGGGTCTTTTATGAGAATGTTTCTCCAACCAAAGACCATGTATGGAAATAACCTAGAACCCCTGCTCAGATGTAGCCCATGGTAGCTCAGTATCCAACTGGGTACCCTAGTAAGGGGAACAGGGACAATTTCTGACATGAACTCAATGGCTGGCTTTTCAACACCTGCCCCCCACCCCGGAGGGAGGAGCAGCCTTGCTAGGCCACAGAAGAGGACATTGTAGCCAGCCCTGAAAAGACCTGATAAGCTAGAGTCAGATGGAAGGGTAGGAGGTCCTCCCCCATCAGTGGACTTGAAAAGGGGCAGGGGGGAGATGAGGAAGGAATGGGGAGAGTGGGAGGGAATGAGGGATGGAGCTACGTCTGGGATACAAACTACATAACCTGTGATTAATATTTAAAAAAAAGAAACTTGGACACTGAGAAACAAATGAAGATGTCAGAAAATGGACAATCTAAGCTCCTGATATTATTAGGTGAAACAGTTTCACAGGAAACAACTTCATCTTTTATTTTTTTTTTTTTTTTACCATCTTTCCTCCTCTTTCTCTGCAATGTTCTCTGAGCCCTACCCAGAAAGTGTCACCAACACCAAAGACTACCAAAAGAGTAGCTGAAAAAGTAAAATCAAGTTTAATGGGTAATTGGTAACAAAGAAAAAAAACCTATAGAATATGTATATAGAGGAGAATATGTACATTAAGAAGTCTATGCTACATGTGATTGAAATAGCCTCCTATACAAGCATATAACACAATGTTACTGAGTAATAAGATTCGTATAACAGAAAAACAAATATAATGAGTACACTATAAATATCATTAAAAATTGAATCAGATAAAATTTTGAGTGCTAATTTAATTATTTTAAATGAGACAACAATGGAAAAATTTATACGAAGAAGTTGTATAATATTCTTACATATCATACAGATAAAAACCTCAATATTCTATAGAATTTTTGCCGTTGGTGATTTACAGATAGAGGATCTTGTAGTCATGGGCATAATTAAACCTAAACACTCAAATCAAGAAATATTCATTACAAATATACATTAAAATGTAAAACAGGAAGCAAAATATATCTTCACTTGTCAATCCAAGCATCGGAAGATTTCCCCAAGTAAATTACTTAAACACAGTTTTTACAAATGATAAGTTAGGCTGGGATATTCTTAAACATATTTACACAGGATAAATAAGACTGAAATTTTCTTTAACACAATATTTACAAATATTAAGGTAGAAATTTTCTTAAGAAAAAGCAATACAATATAGCTCAAATTTCAAAGTCATAAAAGATGATGCCAAAGCATTTTTTATTTTTTAATTTTTATTATTAATTACATTTTATTAACTCTGTATCCCAGATGAATCCCACTCCTAAAGCATTTTTTAAAATTTTATCTGTCATTTCCAGTCATATAATGCTGTAGAATCCTCATCAAAGTTATAAAAATATCTGTAAAGTACCTTTTATATATATTATATAAGAGTTAGAAGAAAATTCTATAGCTTTTGACTGACAACACTGAACATCTATTTTCTTTTACAGTAGTTACACATTTGAGCATTAGATCTATATACGCATCCAAACAATAAAACGATCTCTGCAACTTCATGTTTGCCTTACCATTTTTCTATTATGATAAATAACTGTGACTAAAAATGACTTGGAGATTAAAGGCTTTATTTCAGCTGATTGTTGCAGTCTAGCTTGAAGTTAAGTCAAAACAGGAATTCAAATGTAAGAAACTGGAGGCAAGAACTTAGGTGGAAACCATGGAAAAATACTGCTTACTGGAATACAGCTTGCTCAACCTACGTTTTACAAATTCCAGGACTATCTTCCTGTAGTTGGCACCACTATACTTGTCTGGGCCCTTCCGTATCAATTGTCAATCATAATAAATGCCCTCTAGAGTTACTTAAAGGCCAATCTGATAAGGGCCTTGTCCCAGTTAATATTCTCTCTGACCAGATATGTTTGAATTTGTTTCATACTAACAAAAAAAAAAAAAACAGCAAAATTGATCTGGTGCCAATTTGACACACAAATATCTTTTAATAACCCATGACTTTCCTTTTCTGTTCATTCCCAGTATTTCATGTTAGCATCTTAATAGCATAAGCTAAACAGTATAACACGAAGTTCCACAGACATTATAATTTCATTACTTTAATATACTAGGGTCAGGTAGAAGGAGAGTAGGTCCTCCCCTATCAGGTGACTAGAGGAGAGGCATAGAGGGAGAAGAGGCAGTGAGGATGGGACTGGGAGGAGACTGGGGGACTACAGCCAGGATACAAAGTGAATAAATTATAATAAACTATAATTAAGAAATAAAGAATAAAAAGTTCAAGTTGGGAGAGGGATATAAAGTGAATAGACTAATTAATTAATTAAAAATATATTGAAAAAAGTAACAAAATGTCCAAATTACATGTAAAAATCAAATGTCCCTTTAAACAAAGTTTCTAAACTATGAATTCATACCTCAAAAATTACATACTTCCTTACTTCAAAAATGGGGCTGTCATAATAACACTAGAACCAAATTCAATAGTGTAAACAGCTTAGTTTCTAACATCTTCACCTCTGGATCTTTGGATTTCTAGAATGCCCAGGCAGCTCCATTTCTCCTGTTTTGCCAGTCACAGCACATAGTTTACCTCCCAGACTTAGGCATCTCTATCCACAGCTGCAGCTGTCCTCGGCGTTCTTCTCATAATCATGTTTTTTTTCCAATATGATGGAGTCCCCGATGCAATTGAGGCTGTACCATCATCAAAAAAAGACATGGGTGTTGTTTATATAATATTTTGGGAGTTAGCACATTGAAGAAGGAGATAAGGATGTTTGGGAAAGAACTGGAATCTAGGTAGGAGTTTTGAGATGTATAAAAAGAAGATTTACTTCCCCTTGAGGGAATCTGGAGGCCAGCATGGGTGTTGATACTCTAATAGGAGTCACAGGTCAATGGAGAGTAGTATGACCCTTGTGTCTTCGGTGCTCTTCTCATGATCATGGTTTCTCCACTGTAACTGAAGCTGTACCCTTGGTCTTTCTTCAAGTTCATTAACCCATCAAGACAAATGTTTCCTAATTCTTTGTGCATGGTTGAAACTTGTGGGCCTTTCCTCAAGTCTTTATATATGAAAATGATTTGAATATGGTCTTTTTGGAGTATAGAAGTCACTTACAAAGTTGACCCTCTCAAAAATATTGTCTGTTAAAACACCAGTCTCCATAAAATATAAAATAACTATTACATGTAAAAGCAAAATTAGTTAAATGCTCCTTAACTCATGAATGAAAAGGCAGAGCACAGTCACAATCCAATCAAAGCAGAACAAAAATTCAAAATGGTAAATATTCAGCATTATGTATTAGACACTAACAGTTCTATGTGTTTTAAAAGACACTCTTCCCCCAGTTCTGCCAGCCTGTTTTGCTGTTTTAGCCTAGTTTTACTCAAGGGACACTGCAGATTCCGTGGTACTGGTATCTCCGGAATACTGGCATTTCTCTTGCAACTGGGCTGCACCTTCACCCATAGTCTCTTCTGCTATTTTTAAGACACTCTGACCTTTTCGTGTGGGGTCAACATTAACTTCTTTCTGTGGTCCCATGAAGCCTTAGGCTTTTACAGAAGCGGAGCTTCCACCCTCACAGTTGTATTTTCCTAGCTTCTCCTACTCTCAAGACTCAGCCACTCCAAGACCCCTTCATGACATCAAAATCAGGACCATAAATATAAATCAGAATCCTGTAAGCTTCTCATAATACTTCCTGTGTACTCACAAATATAATCCAGAAAATCTTAGTATTTTATTCAGTGAATACATTTATGCAGTATTGTTAATTGTGCCATCAATGTTGACTCAGTTTTAAAAAGTAATATCTACGTCATAGATTCTTTTTTTACCTTTTACATATGAAAATTGTTTTGAAATTCACTTTCATCAAACTCTGTTTAAAAAGAGTTATAGTATTCCTAGCTCTTGATCCTACTATTTTACTTTACTTCCATGCTTTCCATGACATAAAAATATAATTTTATGGTTATATATCTGATATGCAATTATCTATAAGTCTAATGTATATTATATTTAATTATATTTAAATCATTTATTCAATTTCCTCTCCTTTATCCACCTCTTCCTCACTCCCTCTCAAATTCTTGTTCTCTTTTTCTTGTTAAGTGCATAAATATAGGAATAGAACCTACTTAGTTTGTTTAGTGTTGCTTTCTTATGTATGATTTCAGAGATGAGCACTGGAATTGGGTAACAAATTTTGGTGAGTGAAACTGGAAGGAAACGAGGGAAGGGGCTACAGCCAGGATACAAAGTGAATAAAATGTAATTAATTAGTTAAAATACAAACTATCCAAGAAATCCTAGACAACATGAAAAGAGAAAACCTAAGAATAATAAGAATAAACAACAACAACAAAAAAAGATTCCCTCCTCCAAGGCCCAGAAAATGCTTTCAACAAAATCATTGAAGAAAATTTCCCTAATTTAATGGAGAGGACTATAAGCATGAAGAGGCCTATAGAGCACCTAATAAATTAGACCAGAAAAGAAACTCCTGCCACATAATCAAAACAGTAAGTATACAGAACAAAGAAAAAATACTAAAAGCTTCAAGAGGAAAGGGCCAAGTAACATATAATGGCAATCCCATCAGAATCACACCTGACTGCTCAACAGAGACTATGAAAGCCAGAAGAGCTTGAACAGATATCATTCCAGACCCTAAGAGAATACAGATGTCAGCCCAGGCTACTATACCCAGCAAAACTTTCAATCATTATAGATGGAGAAAACAAGATATTCAATGACAAAAACATATTTCAATATTTACTACCCACAAATCCAGCCTTACAGGGGATACTAGAAGGAATAATACAACCAAGGAAAGCTAACTACAGTCAGCAAAACGCAGGAGATAAATAAGCTCACTACAGCAAAAACTAAAAGTATCCAAGCAAACAAACACACTACCACAACCAACATGAAAATAAAAGGATCTGACAGCCACGGGTCACTAATCTTTGCCAACATGAATGCATTCAACTTTCCAATAAAAAACACACAGACTAACAGAATGGATGTGTAAATAAGACTCAACAATCTTGTACATACAAGAAACACACGTAAGACATAAATATAGGCATTACCTAAAGTAAAGGACAGAAAGACAGTTTTCCAAGCAAATGGACCCAAGAAGCAAGCAGGAGTAGCCACTCTAATACCTAATAAAATAGACTTTCAAACAAATTAATCAAAAAAAGATGTAAAGGGACACTTCATTCTCATCAAAGGAAAAAAAAACACCAAAAAAACATTACAATTCTGAACATGTATGCACCAAATACAAGGAATGGCACATTTGTAAAAGAAACATTAATAAAACTTAAACCACACATATATCCCCACACATTAATCCTGGGAGACATCAACACCCCTCTCTCAACAAAGGAAAGGTCAACAAAAAAGAAATTAAACAAGAAACAATTACACTACAGAGGTCATGTATCAAACCTTTCACCCAAATACAAAAGAGTTTCCCTTCTCAGTACCTCATGGAACCTTCTCCAAAACAGACCATATGGCTGGTCACAAAACAAGCCTCAACTGGTACAAAAAGACTGAAATAATCTCTTGCATCCTAACAATACCCCACTCTTGGGAATGCTCCTGTCAGGTTCTTAAAATTTTGTGTACCCTAAAAAATTAGGATATTAACCAAACACTGAAAAAAGCTATCTGTATCTTTCTCTGTCCATTCTCTGTGTTTTCTGTCTAGTCTGTTTTCTGTCCAGTCTCACTGTTTTCTCAACAGTCTCTGTGTTTTCTTTCTAGTCTGCTTGTTTTCTCTCCTGTCTCTGTGGTATCAATCATTTGGGCTAGCCCTTTTGAAGTTGACCTGGGTGTAGATTCTTAAAGAAACAATGACTGAGGCAATCTGTGAAGCTAAAATCACCTGGGATACTTGTTTTATCTTCATTGTTATCTGATCTTTTGCTCTGAAAATAACCTTTTAAAAATAACCTTATAGGTACATTTTTGCATCATGAGGACCAGGTAGCCAAAAAGATTAATTCACTATGTGAAGGCATTGAAATCTCAGCTAGTAGGAGGTTATTTCTGGTCAAATCTAATCTTTGTAAGTTTGTTGATAGCTATAGTTTTCATTCCCTGTAGATAAGTAAGCATAACCATGTCTCATCTCCATCTCAAACATTGCAGGTTTCCATTCTGCTATCAACATATCCGTATAATAAGTAGGTTATTATAGTTCTCCAGTTTTTTTTCTATAACCCAATGTCTCTCAGCTACTGTTGTTCCCTTTTCACCAACATTAAGAAAATATACAGTTAACAAAACATTATTTAGCCTGTCCCTAGATATCTTTACACTTCTTTTTATTTAATAAGCATCTCTTTTAAAGCATGATTAGCTCTTTCTATAACTGCCTGTCCTGTAGGATTGTATGGTATACCAGTAATGTGTTTATATTATAATATGCAAGGAATTGCATCATCTTAACTAGACAAATATGCAGGAACAATATCAATCTTAATTTCTGCAGGAATACCCATGATTGCCATTACTTCCAACAAACGTGTAATCACACAATCAGCTTTTTTCAGAATTTAGAGCAGTTGCCTTCTAGAACACTGAATATCTTTATCTATGGTATTGTGTACATACCTTTGTTTTCCAAATTGTGCAAAATGAAATACATCCATCTGCAGATTTCATTTCTTTTGGTACTCCAAGGCTGAGTCGCAACTGATACTGGAGTTTGGTTATACAGAGAACACATAAGACACTTTTTTATTATTTCTTTGGCTTGTTGCCAAGTAATAGAAAATTTGTTCTTTAAACTTTAATGCTAACATGGTGTTTTCCCAAGGCTTCTAACACATTTCCTATTAGTAATTGATCAATTTTGTCATTTCCTTATGCCAATTGACTGGGTAAAGCTGTGTGAAACTGAGTATGAGTAATATATAATGGATAATTTCTACTTCTGATAGCCTATTGCAACTGCAAAAATAACAATGTCAACTCAAGAATAAATTCAGTAGTTTATATATGTAAAACAACTTTTTCTGCATATTGAGAGTCTGTAATTATATTAAAATATTCAGGAAAATCTAACAATACCATAAAGATTGCTTATAATTCTGATTTTTGAACTGATGAATATGGGCTTTTGATCACCTTGCTTATTTTGTTTTATTTACAACCGGCTGTTCCCATCTTTTTGCATCAGTATAGAATGTTGGTGCCTCTTGAATTGGTGTTCTCTTTACAATATAAGGAAGAACTCAATTAATCATTTTTATAAACTGCATACATTTTCTTTGAGGATAATTGTTATTACTTTCTCTTAAGTACCTAGTACAAGCTCTTTGCCACTCTTCACTGACTATCCACAATAAAATAATCTCACTATTAGTAAGAGGCAGTACAATTTCAGTCAGATCCACTCATGTCAATTGAAATAGTCTTAGTCCACCTTTTACAATTAATTCAGAAAACTTTTCTTTAATTTTTTTATTTCATTTATGTGCTAAGAAAATCCATTCTATAATACTATCTTCCCTTTGCATAATAAGCCCAGAAAGAGAATGACTGGAGGTAAAGTGACCAAAATACAATTGAGTTTAGGATCAATTCGATCCACCTATGCATCTTGCAATCTTTGTTCTACCAGAATAAATCTTTTCCTGCTTCAGCTGTTAGAAATCTTGAACTGTTTAAAGTGGAATCTCTTTGGTAAGATTTGAAATAAATTACATAACTCATAAGTATTTAATTAACAGGCCTCAGCCAGTTAATATCTTCCATTAATTTTTGAAAATCGTTAGGAGTTTGCAATTGTTTTCCATGCATCTTTACCTTTTGTGGTCAAATTTTTTTGGTGACTTCTTTTGTAATCCTAACAGCTAAGTGAATCTCCACTTTGCATTTTTTTGGAGAAATCTATAACCCCCAGCATGGCAGAATTCTTTGTGTTTCCTTAAACATATTCTAAAGTATCTGCATTAGAATCAGCCAACAAAATATTATCCATGTAATAATAAATGATACATTGAGGAAATTACTTACGAGTTATTTCTAATTGCCGCATAAAATGTTGACATAAAGCTGGACTATTTATTGTTTCCTGGGGCAACACCCTCCAGGTGTATTTCTTAATTGGATGACTATTGACCAGAGAAGGTTCTGAAAAAGCAAACCTTTCCCTATCCTGCTCATGGAAGGGTATTGTGAAAAGGCAATCTTTTAAGTCAAATATTACTATAGGCTAGATCTAGGTAACAATGAAGGTAAAGGAAGCCAAGGTTGTAAAAGACACTTCACTGCTCTTAAATCTGTTCTTATTCTCCGTTTTCCTGATTTTTTACAACAAATACAGGAGAACTCTGTGGGCTGGTAAACTCTTCTATATAAGCCTCCAACTGCCTTGGAGAAGTTGTTCAAGTGCCTGCAATTTTTCTTTTGTTATGGGACACTACTCTTGCCACACAGGTCTGTTTGATAGCAGTGCCCCTCTTATAAATTTGGAAATTCAATCCCAGTGATGTTCTGTGCTTGGGCAGTGGGCACAGCTTATGATTGTTCTTGATAACACATATCAATACCTTCTCCAGTAACATCTACCATTTTATCCATAATTTCATCAATTGTTGTCTATGGGAATGCAGGAATATTAATTTGAGTACCCCATTGTTGTAAAAGATCTCTTCCCCATAAACTTATGGGTATGTCAGCCACATAAGGTCTCAACTTCCCTGTTTGCCCTTCTGGTCACATACATAGAAGTCAGGACCACTTTTACCCCAGCACAATCTTGTCTTGTAGGCAAGACAGATTGTAAGTCAAAGGTTTTGTGGCTGGGTTGGCCCCAGACCATCCACTGGAAACTATGCCTGGTTACATAAGATGGATGGTTCAGGCTCCATATCTCCCATCATTAGGAATCTTATATAAAGCCACCCTTGCAATTACTGGGAGTTTCTATTACACTAGGTTTTTTTAAACCTCACCCCTGAAATGCCCCCTAACTTCAGTCAGCTCACCCATTTCTCTCCCTGTCTATCCTCTCCCTTCCTGACCATTCTGATTCCCATCCCCACTCCACCCACAGTCCACACATGATTTCTATTCTATTTATCCTTCCCAGGGAGATTCATGTGCCACCCCATGACTTGAGCCCTCCTTAACATGAAACTTCTCTGGGTCTGTGGATTTGGAGCATGTTTTACAGCTAATATGCTGTTATAAGTGAGTAAGTAAAGAGCTTATCAATCACCTGTTTCATGTGGAAGGTATAAACTACCAATTGTTCATTCTAAGCACCAGCATTTCTAATAAATTATAAAAAATTAAATTCCCTTTACATCTTGTGATATCCCATGCAGTTAGTTCTTAATATAGATCTCTCTATTTATAAAATATAAATAAGTACAATCTCAATTTTAATGTTCTCTTAGAGAAAGAGCCAGCATCTCATGCAAATTTGTAATGTTAGAAGTTTTCTTAAGAGCTATTTTTTTAATTTTTATTTTAATTACAGCTGATTCAGTTGTAGCCCTATCCCTAATTGCCTCCTAATCTCACCCTCCCTCCCTCATCTCCTCCCATGCCACTCCACAAGTATAATGATAGGGGAGGACCTCCTCCCCTTTCGTTTGACCCTAGCCTATCCGTTATCATCAGAACCTCTATAGACTTAGAAGGCTGCACCTCACTCAGGGGGAAGTAATCAAAGAGCCAGCAACTAAGTTCCTGTCAGAGAGTGTCCCTGTTCCCATTACTAGAGCACCCACTTAGAGACTGACCGGCTATGCAATTTAACTGTGTGGGGGATCTAGGTTATCCCTATGTATGGACCTTGGAGTATCAGTCTCAGAAAAAAAAAAAACCCAGGGCCCAGAATTCTTGGTTCTGTTCCCCACCCCCTTATGGAGATCCTGCCCCTCCATGTCTTTCCATCTCCCACTTCTTTCCTAAGATTCCCTGCACTCTGCCCAAAGTTTGGCTATGAGCCTCAGCATTTGCTTTGATATCCTACTGGGTAATGTCTTTCAGAGGCTCTCTGTGGTGGGCTCTTGCCTTGTTCTCTGTTTTCTCCGTCTTCCAATGTCTTTCCAGTTTGCCTTTCTGAGTAAAGATTGATCATCTGACCATCGGTGGTCCTTTTGCTTAGCTTCTTTATGTATACAGATTTTAGTATATTTATCCTGTATTATATGTCTAATATCCATGTATAAGTGAGTATATACCATGTGTGTCTTTCTGCTTCTGGGATACCTCACTCAGGATGATCTTTTCTAGTTCCCACCATTGGCCTGAAAATTTCATGATCTCCTTGTTTTTAATTGCAGTATTCCATTGTGTAAATGTACCACAATTTTGGTTTCAATTGCTCATTTGAGAGATATCTGGGTTATTTCCAGATTCTGACTTCCACAATAAACCTGCTACAAACATGGATGAATAAAGGTCCTTGTTGTGTACTTGAGCATATTTTGAATACATGCCTAGGAGTGGTAACACATGATCTTCAGAATTACTAATTGTCTGAGAAAGCACAACATTGATTTCTGAAGTGGTTGTTCAAGTTTACATTCCCACCAGTAATGGAGGAGGGTTTCCCATCTCCACATCTTCTCCAGCCATTCTGATGGGTGTAAGGTGAAATCTCAGGGTCATTTTGATTTGCATTTCCCTGATGACTAAGGACGTTGAACATTTCTTTAAGTCTTTCTCTACCATTCAATAATCCTCTATTGAGAATACTCTGTTTAACTTTGTACCCATTTTTTAATTGGATTACTTGCTTTGTTGTTTTTTAATTTCTTGAGTTCTTTATATACTCTAGATATTAGCCCTCGGTCAGATATAGATTTGGTGAAGATCCTTTCTCAGTTGATAGGCCATTGTTGTTTTGTTCTGATGACAGTGTCCTTTGCTTTACAGAAGCTTTTCAGTTTCATCAGGTCTCATTGATTGATTGTTGATCTTAGAGCCTGTGCTGTTGGTGTTCTGTTCAGGAAGTTGTCTCTTCTACCAAATGAGGTCAAGGCTCTTCCCCACTTTTTCTTCTGACAGGTTTATTATGTCTGATTTTATGTTGAGGTCTGTGATCCACTTGGACTTTAATTTTGTCCAGGGGGGGGGATATGGATTTATTTGTATATTCTACATGTAAACATCCAGTTAGATCAGCATGGTTTATTGAAGATGCTGTCTTTTTTTTTCCATTGTATGCTTTTAGCTTCTTTATCAAAAATCACGTATTCATAGTTGTGTAGGTTTATTTCTGGGTCTTCTATTTCATTCCATTGATCCATCATTCTGCTTCTATGCCAGTACCATGCAGGTTTTATTACTATTACTATGTAGTATAGCTTGAGATCAGGGATGGAGATAACTTCAGAAGATCTGTTGTTGTAGAGGATCGTTTTGGAAATTCTAGGTTTTTCGTTTTTCCATGTGAAGTTGAGAACTGGTATTTCAAGGTCTGTAAAGAATTTTATTGGTATTTTGATAGGAATTGCATTGAATATGTAGATTGCTTTTGCCAGGATGGCCATTTTTACTATGTTAATCCTACCTTAACATGAACATGAGACATCTTTCCATCTTCTGATATCTTCTTCAATTTCTTTCTTCAGAGAATTGATTTTTTTTTTCAAAGAGTTCTTTAAATTGCTTGGTGAGAGTCACACCAAAGTACTTTATGTTACTTGTGGCTATTGTGAAGTATGTTGTTTCCCTAATTTCTTTCTCAGTCCTTTTGTCTTCCATATACAAGAGATCTATGATTTTTTTTTTTTACTTATTACAGTTTATTCACTTTGTATCACAGATGTTGCCCCCTCCATCTTCTTCCAGCCCCACCCTATTTCCTCTTCTCCCCCTCTGCCCCTTCCCTAGTCGACTGATCCTTGCCTTACTATCTGATCCTAGCCTATCAAGTCTCATCAAGGCTGGCTGTAACATCTTCCTCTGTGGCCTGGCAAGGCTGCACCCTCCAGGGTGAGGTGATCAAAGAGCCACTGAGTTCATGTCAGAGACAGTTCCTTTGCTCCTTATGAGGGAACACACTTGGAGACCAAGCAGCCAATGGGCTTCTTTTGAACAGAAGGTCTAGGTTCTCCCCATGCATGGTCCTTGATTGAAGTATCAGTTTCTGCAGACCCCAGGCCCAGTTTATTTTTTTTTTCTTTTTTCTTATTTCTTTTTCTTTTTCTTTTTTTGTTGCTGTTGTTTTGTTTTTCATTCAGTTGGTCTCCTTGTGCAGGAAACCCCAATGTCATAGGAGAGAAATGTTTAAAACAGATTCTGTCATTTCAACAGTGGCAAATCGGCTCAGAAGCATACATTCTCATGGAAGCCATGGCTGCTCATTTGGCATACAGTGCTGTGTTCATGAGGAATAGATTTCAGATTCACACACACAATTTTTTAACATTTTCCTCATCCAGTAATGGCCTACCACTCCTTAAGCAAAATAGTAGAATATTTTACTGTGTTTTATTCGGTTTTTTTACAGTTATTTACTGTCAGTGTTATTATATATGGTCTATGATATTACATGGAAAATATAAGTTATTTTCTTCTCACAGCCCTGTAAAGTGTAGTTTTGATGTAGACTAAATATCTATGACTTGTATGTTAAAATTGAAATTAAATGCATTCATAATAAAATTATATTTTAAAATAAGATTATTTTGATGACTCTATTTTTTTCAGAGAGAGAATAGTTGTAGTTGATATTATTAAAATTTCCTTTGGCTGCAAAGTACTGTGTGGCCTAGGAGGGCTGTTCCTCCCTTGCTGGGTGGGGAGGTCAAAGAGTCCGCCATTGAGTTCATGTCAGAAATAGTCCCATTTTCCCTTTCTAGGGTACCCACTTGAATACTGAGCTACCAAGGGCTACAGGCAAGCAGAGGTTCTAGGTTATCTCCACCCATGGTCCTAGGTTGAAGAAACAGTCTCATATAGGACCCCTGTGCCCAGATATATTTGGTCCTTGTGGAGCTCCTATCCTCTCCAGATCATATTAACTGCCCCTTCTTTCATATGATTCCCTGCCTTCTGAAAAAAGTGTGATTATGATTCAGTTTCTCCTTTGATACACTGCTAGGCCACAGAGTACTTTGCAGCCAGTCCTCAAGAGACCTGATAAACCAGAGCCAGATTAGATGGGAAGAGGACTTCCCCTATCAGTGGACTTGGAAAGGGGCAGGGAGTAGACAGGGAGGGAGGGTGGGATTGGGAGGGAATGAGGGAGTGGGATTCACCTGGGATACAGTTAATAAAATGTAATAATAAAAAATTAAAAATTAAAAAAGACATATATGCACAGCATGGATAAAATGTGAGAGGGGTGTTACAAAATACATTGTATGCATGCGTGAAATTCTCCAATAGCAAATAAAAGCATTATATTAAAACGTTAAAAAAATCCTTTGACAATTCTCTGTCATTTAAAACTGTTCCTTCGTGGAATTTGTCTTTGCTTGGAAAATGTTTTTGTAGCTACTTGACACTTGGAAGAAGACTTCAGTTTCTAAAAAATCTTTCCTAAGCAGGCAAGTAAGACTTCTCTAGTAATATCTTTGAACTCAGTTCTCTAAACACTTAGAATTAGTGGCAGATTCAAGGGGGAAATTTTTCTTTTTTTTTAAGTAATTTATTTATTTGTATATTAATCACAGTTTATATACTTTGTATCCCAGCCGTAGCCCTCTCCCTCATTCCCTCCCACTCTCCCCATCCCTCCCTCATCTTCTCCCTGTCCCCCTCCAAGTCCACTGGTAGGGGGGGACCTCCCCCCTTCCATCTGACCCTAGCCTATCATGTCTCTTCAAGGCTGGTTGCAATGTCCTCTTCTGGGATCTAGTTAGGCTGCTCCTTTCTCGGGGGCTGGGAGAGCGATTGACAAGCCAGCCATTGAGTTCCTGACAGAAATAGTCCCTGTTCCCCTTACTAGGGTACCCAGTTGGGTACTTACCTACCATGAGCCACATCTGAGCAGGGGTTATAGTTTATATTCATGCATGGTCCTTGGTTGGAGAAACAGTCTCATAGAAGTACCCTGTGCCCTGATCTATTTGGTCTTTGTGGAGCTCTTGTCCTCTCCAAGTCTTACTAACTCCCCTTTTTTTCATATGATTCCCTGCACTCTGCAGAAGGCTTGGTTGTGAGTCTTAATATCTGCTTTAATACATTGTTAGTTAGAGTCTTTCAGAGGCCCTCTGTGGTAGGCTCCTGTCCTGTTGTTTTCTCCTACATTCAATGTCCATCCTGTTTGTCCATCAAAGCGAGGACTGATCATCCCACCCTGGGTCCTCCTTCTTGCCTTTAAGTTAATTTTTTTATCCAGCCACTATTCTTAAGGAGTTTATTTGCTGAAGGAATTCTCTACTTAAATTTTTGGGGTCACACATATACACCATCACATCACCTGCCAATAGTGATACTTTGACTTCTCTTTTAATGATTTGTACCCCCTTGATCTCTTTTCGTTGTCTTATGACTCTATCTAGGACTTCAAGTAATATATTGAAGAGATATGGAGAGAGAGTGGGCAGCCTTGCCTTGTCCCTGAGTACAGTGTGATCAATATAAGTTTCTCACTATTATTTTGATGTTGGCTATGGGCTTGCTGTATATTGTCTTTACTATGTTTAGGTATGTGCCTAGTATCCCTCATCTCTCCAAAACTTTAAACATGAAGGGATATTGGATTTTGTCAAATGCTTTTTCGGCATCTAAGGAGATGATCATGTGGTTTTTCACCTTCAATTTGTTTATATGGTGATTTACATTGATGGATGTATGTATATAAAAACACACCTGCATGCCTGAGATGAAGTCTACTTGGTCATGGTGGATGATATTGTTTATGTGTTCTTGGATTCAGTTTCCAAGTATTTTGTTGAGTATGTTTATGTCAATGTACATAAGTGAGATAGGTCTGAAGTTCATTTTGGTTGAGTATTTGTGCAGCTTAAGTATCAAGGTGACTGGCTTCATAGAATGAGTTTGGCAGTATTCCTTGTTTCTATTTTGTACAATAGTTTGAAGAGATTTGGAATTAGCTCTTTGAAGGTGTGGTAGAAATCTGCACAGAAAACATCTGGCCGTGGGTTTCTTTAGAAAGGGAGACTTGATGACTGCTTTGATTTCCTTGGAGGATACAGAAATATTCAATCTACCTGATCTGATTTAATTTTGGGAAATAGAATCTATGAAGAAAAATGTCAATTTCATTTAGATTTTCAAATTTTGTGACATATTGGCTTTTGTACTAAGACCTAATAATTGTTTGGATTTCCTCAGTTTGTGTTGTTAGGTCCCCTTTTTTGCTTCTGATTTTGGTGAATTGGATAGTTTCTCCCTGCCTTTTAGTTAGTTTGGCTAAGAGTTTTTCTATCTTGTTGATTTTCTCAAAGACACAGCTCTTGGTCTCATTGATTCTTTGAATTGTTTTCTTTATTTCTAATTTATTGACATCAGCTCTGAGATTATTTCCAATCGTCTACCTCTCTAGGATGTGTCTGTATCTTTTTTTTTTTTCTCTCTCTCTCCCTAGGGCTTTTAGGAGTGTCTTTAAGTTGCTTGTATGAGATGTCTCAAACTTCTTTCTGGAGGCACTTATTACTATAAACTTTCTTCTTAGCACTGCTTTCATTGTGTCCCATAAGTTTGGGTAAATTGTACCTTCATTTTCATTGAATTTTGGGAAGTCGCTAATTTATTTTTTCATTTCTTCCCTGACCAATCTGTCATTGAGTAGAGTTTATTTAGTTTCCATGTGTATGTACGCTTTTTGTTATTTCTGTTGTTGAGGTCTAGTTTTAGGCCATGGTAGTCTGGTAGTATACAAGTGATTATTTTGATCTTCTTGTATATATTAAGGCTTGCCTTGTGCCTGACTATATGGCGAATTTTTGAGTAGGTTCCATGAGGTACCAAAAAGATGGTATAGTGTTTTGAGTTTGGGTGAAGTGTTCTGTAGACATCTGTTTGATCCATTTGATTTAGGACCTTCGTCATTACAATGTCTAGATAGATAATAGGTCCCTTGGTGAGAGTGGAGTGTTAAAGTCTCCCACTGTTAAGGTGTTGGGATCAATGTGTTAAGCTTTAATAATATTTCATTTACAAATGTAGGTGCTTTTGTATTTGGGGCATAGATGTTCAGAATTGTGATGTCATCCTGGTGGATTTTTCCTTTAAATGAGAAGGAAGTGTCCCTCCACATCTTTTGTGATTAATTTTGGTTGAAAGTCTGTTTTATTACATATTAGGATAACTACCGCAGCTTTATTTCTGGGTCCATTTGCTTGAAAAACATTTTCTCAGCCCTTTACTCTGAGGTAGTGTTTATCTTTGTTGTAGAGCTGTGTTTATTGAATGCAACAGAATGTTGGATCCTGTTTACAGAAACATTCTGTTAGTCTGTTTTTTGTTTTTGTTTTTGTTTTTGTTTTTTTTTGAGAGTTGAGCCCATTGATGATGATAGATAACAGTGACCAATGAATGTTAGTTCCTGTTATTGTGGACTTGGTGGTGTTAATGTATTTCATTGCTTGTTTTCTTTTAATTATCTGTTGTGAAGTTGTCTATCTCTTGTGCTTTCTTGGCTGTAGTTGTTTTTGTTGGATTGGAGTTTTCCTTCTAGTATTTTCCATAGGGCTGGGTTGCTGTGTAGATATTGTTTAAATTTATTTTTTTTTCATGGAGTATTTTGTTTTCTCCATCAATGTTAATTGAAAGCTTTGGTGGATAGAGTAGTCTTGTTTGACATCTGTGGTCTCTTAGAGTCTGCATGAATTCTGCCCAGGTCCTTCTGGCTTTCATAGTTTCTGTTGAGAAGTCCTATGTAAGTCTGATAGGTCTAACTTTATATGTTACTTGGCCTTTTCCCTTGCTGCTTTTCATATCTTTTCTTTGTCTGTAGATTTAGTATTTTGACTGTGATGTGAAGTAAGGAGTTTGTTTTCTGTTCTAGTCTATTTGGTGTTCTGTAGGGCTCTTCTATGTTTATGGACATCTCTTTCTTTAAGTTGGGAGAATTTTCTTCAATGATCTTCTTGAAAATACTTTCAGGGCCTTGGGTCCTGGAATCTTCTTTTTCATCTATTTCTATTATTCTTAGATTTCATCTTTTCATGGCATCTTTGAGTTCATGAATGTTTTTTGTTTGGGATTTTTTTCCAATTTTACTTTTTCTTTGAGAAATATATCAATTTCTGCAAGTGTATCTTCAGCACCCAAGATTCTCTCTTCCATCTCCTGTATTCTATTGGTGATGTTTTCCTTTGTGGTTCCTGATCTTTTCTCTATGTTCTCCAGCTCCAGGGTTTTCTCTGTTTGTGTTTTCTTTATTGATTCTAATTGTGTTTTCATGCCTTAAACCATTTCTTTCATTTCTTGGAAGGTGGATTCCTTCCTTTCTATGATGGCCTCTATTCTTTTGTTCTTTTCCTCTCTGTCTGCTACTAATTATGCTTCTACTTGTACCTCTATTTGTTTGATTGTATTTGCCTCTAAATATTTGAGAACTTTGTTTCCTGTTTGTTTGCCTCCATTTGTGTGGCTATTTCTTTGAGAGATTTTTTTTTTCATTTCCTCCTTTTGGGCTGGTAGTAACTGGATAAGCATAGCTTTAAAATCATTTTCCTGTGTTTCTGATGTATTGGAGTATCCATTGATTTGGGAGTTGCTGTTGAAGCCATGATGTCCTGATTTTTGTTGGATGTGTTCTTATGCCAACCTCTGGCCATCTGCTTATCTATAACCTTAACTGTTTGTTCCTGGAGCCTGTACTTCAGACTGGGTACATCTTTCTCTGGTGTCTGGAGTATTCTTCAGAAAGATGAGAGAGGTCCACTGGTTTAAGAATGTGTGTTGGCATTTCAGCTCTACCTAAGGGAGGAAAATTCGCAGGCACTAATGCACAAATGTGGGTGAGCAAGAGTGTGCATGTGCGAGGAAGTGTGCCTTGAAGGACAGGGTGTTAGAGAATGTAGATTGCTGAAATGTGGGGCAGAGGCAGGGTGCAGACACAGGAGGTTATGTGGGTGCTGGCACTACTCTCGGGCGCAATGCATATGCATAGATACCCTGAATACCTCAGTGACCTACAGGCCTGTCATACTGTCTTCCTGTTATTTAGTTCTGTCTAGGCTCCAGGAATTGTTTCCCTGGACTCCACTGGTATAACCACAGAACAGGGGCTTCAGTGTTGTGAACGTTGACCCAATGATCCCTGTGTTGCCCACAGTGGGGTTGTGGGTGGGAAGAATCTGATGTCTGGCTGCTAGGGTAAAGGGACCCTGGATCTGGGACTCTGCTTGCACTCACTTGAAGGTGCACTCACTCCCTAGCAGGTCTAATTGGAAAACACAGGTCTCCCCCCCTGTTCTCTACACTCTGATTTGTGACTGCAAAGGCAATGAGAGGGTAGGAGATCTGTTAGCTCAGTTGTGTCCACTGTTTGTCCATGGGCAGGGAGACCCTTACTTGGGGTAACCACTTGTTTTTATCTCAGTCACTGAGCATGGAGGGCTAGCTGTCACCCAGCTGCTTCTGCTGCTGCTGACCTGGGAGAATGGTACAACTGCACACTGGGAGGCCCTTGGAAGCTTGTACATCTGCCTGCAGACCCAGGAGTCCCATAGAGCATCCAGCTGCAATGGTAGACCTGGGAGACTGGCACAGCCACCTGCTGGGAGGCCTATAGAACCACCCACAGCTGCTGCTGAAGAACTGGGAGGCCCACCTATGTTCTCAGTTACTGAGAACAGAGGCTTGTTCTTAGGGCAATCACTGCAGTCTCTGCTGAGCAGGGTAGCCTATGCTTGTGACAAGGGGAAGTGCAGGGGAGTTGAATATTCATCGCTTTCAGTCCCCAGAGATATCAGTGAGTGACCTGGATCTAAATGGTCTCAGCTAAAGGGTTTTCCCTTCTTGCCCAGGAAGCCTCAATGATAATGTTCTGGTTTCAGCTGCCCCTCTACTCACCAACTTCGTAGTTTCTGATTCTGTGCCCCTCAGATAAGGTATGTGCTGGTTGCCACCATCTTGGACTCCTGCTGTTAGAAGTTCTAAGGTTTAATAACAGAGAATATCATTAACAGTGTCAGGGGTTGGCTTTCTCTCATGGGATGGGTCTCAAGTTGAGCCACTCATTGGTTGGCCATTCCTTCAATTTCTACTCCGTCTTTATCCCCCTGCCTCCTATAGGCAGGACAGATTTGGGGTAGAAGGTTTAGTGGGTAGGTTTTTGTTCCCATCCGTCCATTGGAAGTCTTGCCTGGTTATAGGAGGTAGCCATTTTAGGTTCCATATACTCTGTTGCTAGGAGTCTCAGCTAGGGTCATCTTCATAGATTCCTGGGAGTTTCACTTGTCCTAAGTTTCTAGCTGGTCCAGAGCTGTCCTCCATGCCCCCCCCCAATTTCAGTTGTCTTTCCCAGTTAATTTCTCCATTCATCTAGCCTCAATAGAAGAAGATGTGTCAGTTCTACTTCAACTTGATATGCCATAGCATGCTGATATTCATGGGAGGCTTCCCTTTCTGTAAGAGACATATGAAGAGAGTGGAGGTAGAGAAGTAAAAGGGTGAGGCAAGGACTGGGAGGAGAGGAGGAATGAAAAGCTGTAATTTAGATATAAAATTAATTATTAGTTAATTAACAATAAAAAACAGAGAATAAAGTATTGTAAAAAAATCCAGCTTCAACTTTAAAGAAAGATGTTTTCTCATTAGTAAAATGTTCTTCTTATGTTTGCATGCATTTTCTGTGTGAATGAGTGTGTGTGTGTGTCATGTTAAAGCATGCAAGCAGGTCCCAAGTCACAAGACCTGTGCTCACTTGTTGAGGCTAGAGAGTGGCACTAGGTATCTTCTTCTGTTCTGGCCCACCTTATTTATTTATTTATTTGTTTGTTTATTTATTTATTTATTTATTTATTTATAAAACACTTCTTTTTAATGCTTTGAGATTATAATTACAACCTTTTTCTTTCCTTCTTCCAATTCTTCACATATATCCTCCTCCCCCTCAAATTCATGGTGTCTTTTTATACTAATTGATATTGCATGCATATGGAGAGAGCTGTAGGATTCTAATGCTAAACTACAATATCAGTGCATCCCAAATTAATCATCTGTTTCCTTTCTTAATTCATTATAAATGATGCTTACCCATCCAATGTTCAAAGGACCATACCTCAAGAGCTTGTACCAGAACAAGCTGCTCTTTGAGGGCTGTGTCCTCACTGAGGGCTGCAGAAGAAACAGTGACCTTCTAAATTTAGATGCACAAGAACAAAAAAGAGGAGAAAAGCACAGATTAGAATGCATGTGAACACAACCCTGTATTCTCAGCACATCATTAAAATTCTGCAGTCCAATTGGCATAGGAAAGAAAGTATGGGCCTTTAAGAAAGGGTAGAGACTGAAGGGTTAACACTTAAAATGGCTGTGTGTGTGTGTGTGTGTGTGTGTGTGTGTGAAAGAAACAAAATTTAGACAGTGGTAAAATGTTTTAATCTTATTATTTTTCCCCTTTTGTTTCTAATTGTGGTCTGTTGAAAAATGTCAGCAAGAAAACTTCTAGATATTTGCAATTTTTACTCTTAAATCTGTTTGTCATACACCACAAAATAAGAACATCACAAAATGAGTTAATATTTTTCAAAATCATTTTGATAATATTTGTGTTTCAAATTATAGTAACATTTTATTTTCACATTTCCCCTTTTCCAAAGCAATTTTGTCTTTATAAAGACTTATATGTGTACTGGCATGTTAATTTAAGCCACAAGGGAATTAAATCAATTTGTGTTCAGCTTAGGTAATTCTTTCATTTACTTTATAATTATTATTCTGAACATGAAATATTTATCATCCAAGAAAAATTTAAAGCCTGTGAAATCCAATTATAATTTGAATTCAGACATGAGTCTTAAGGTGTCTGAGGAGTGTATATATTTATCTTTGAATTTCGTAGACAGAAAAACTAGCTTAGTACATATGGATAATTCTCTTTCTAATGTTCCTAATGATAGGCAAGTAATTCAATCAAAGACAGCCTATTGAAAATACTACACTTTTAAAATAAAAAGTAAACTTTTAGTCACAAAATATAATCACAACTTTTTATTATTTTTTCTAAGAAATTGCAGTTTATGTAAAAAGCAGTCCAATAATGTGTTACTGTTGGTTTTGGCCATGAAACAGATGAAGAGACACTGTTGAGGAAGATATTACACATTGTGGATAAAGCTTTCAAACTAGCACTGAAATGAAGATTATAGCCAACTTACTCTTCTTCATAGTGCTGGAATCTACTCTTCAGCCTGCTGAGGCTGAAGGAACATTAGCAGTGTATGTTCCCACTTGTTCAATAGTGTCAATATTGCTATAGGCATCTCCAATCAGTTTCTGCTTAGATTTGAGGCCTTCTCCAACAGAAGAAATACACATCTTGAGAACTTAAGAGCTTGATATAGATGTTAGGCTAACTGGAAATGTGGAAAAATAATTTTGAATATTATTCATTCAATAAAAACAAATGTTAACATAAACCCATGTTCGATTCTCCTGAAGGGCTCCAGTAGTTTGGCACCGAACTAGGAACCTGAGATATGGGGAAGCAGTGTAGGACATCATGGTATTGATGAGCTGGGACCATGGTAAAGAGAAAAGAGTGCGGCGAGTAAAATTTGAGATTGAAAATAGGACAAGGCAGTAAGCTAATGATTTTTGTATGGAATTTAATTAGAAATGGTTTGTTTATGTGGCATGCAACTGAGAAAATGAAACTTTCCGGGTTAGAGAGAAAGAGGAAAGAAAGTTGGGAGGCTTCGGTACAAAATAAGATTAAACCATTGGCTCTTCCCAAAGAGTTATATGTCCCTCTTAATGATAATAATTTTTTGTTAGAAAACAAAATTATGTTGTTTTTGTATAGATTGTAGGTTTATTTTTGGATTTCATACACATGACTGACTGTATACAAGGCAATAATTAGCCTTGATTGCAGCCCAGAGGCAGATGGCAGAGCTATCTGTCTCATAGCTTTTGTGCCCTTACTTTTATCCAACTGGTATTAATGTTTTTTCTGCCGAACTACTTTTTCCATGTGGGTAAGAGATTTGAAGTGTTGGCTTTTGCTATGTGCATACTGAAGAGAGAGTAGATGAAGTTGGTGCTGGTGGGTTGTTTCCGAGACCAGAATAAAACATTATTTCCTATAAAAATCTGAGGCAAATGGTGAAAAAAGTTACCTGATAATGTATTTTTATTAATAGAATAATGCAATAAAACATGTAACGTCTTTTTAAAAGACAATAATTGCATTTTATGAGCTCTAAAAGATCGATTCTTGTTATAGCTGTTGACTATACATTTGCTACTGGTGATTCAATTTTTAATTTTTTAGTTACAGAAGTTTTTAACTCTAATGTAGATGCATGTCCATGCATTTCCCAGACTATGAAATTGTGATACTTTTTTCTTTAGCAAATGGTGGTACTTGCAGTCTAATTTTTATAATTAGTACTCCATCATAATTTAATTTATAATTTTTGTTTTAAGAAGCAAATGAAACGTAAAGGCCAGTTTTAAGTTGTGTGTGTTGCCTGTAATACAAAGTATCAGAAGTTTTCGGAAAGCCTCTTGGTTCTGTTGGCATTGTCGTGGTAAAGTGAAAGGAAATGTGAGTGCACATGGAGCTAGGAAACCAAAGCGAATCTGTGAGACTGGCACAGTGATGGAATTGCTATGGAGAGCCCTAGCAAAGGCTCGAGACCTGCCAGGGTGTAGAGTGTCCAAATAAAGGGCTGTTCCTACAAATGACAGTAATGTGAACTCCACACTTCAGAGTCTTTAAAGGGTTTCTAAATGTATCATGTGATAGTGTTTTAACACCAATTGCCTTTGTTCCTAGTTACTGGAACAAGTATTTGATGATAGAGGTTTATTAATTTTGTTTATCCAGACCATTAATTTTATTTGCTTTTGTTTTATGTAATCAAATAAAATATGAGTAACATGCAAAAAAATAATTTTTTGTTAGAAGAAGACTTTGAGGATGACTTAGATCCCGATGAGATTGCAGAGGTGGAGGAAGAACAAGGTAGGCAGAAAGCAGTAGATATAGCTGAATTTTATGGCTTTCCATTTAGAGAGCAACCTGATGGACAGGGTAATATGGTGAAAGTCCATGCTTCTTTACCTTTGAAACAATTAAAAGAATTGAAAATTGCATGTGCTCAATACGGTCCTACAGCACTTTTTACTCAAGCACTGTTAGAGTCTTTGACTACTGAGGAGTCTCTACCCAGGAGACTGGAAACAATTGGCAAGAGAATGGTTAGCAGGAGAAGATCATGTATTGTAGAAGTCAGAATTTGCTAAGCAGTGTCAAGCAAGAGCTAAAACTGGTGATGGGGGAGTAGAGAACAGATTCTAACTTTTTCCAGTAAGAAAGCTAATGGTTAATTCTGCTACAAAGCTTTTGTGGTCATAAAAATTGGATTCAACTAAAAGCAAGTTGTTTTGTCTGTTTTGAATGGATAAGTTTGCCATGTTCTATATATCTTGGTTATAGATTATTGGCCATTGGTTATGCTTAAAATCTGTAACATAAAGTTAACCTACTTAAAACCTAGGGTTGGAACCATTCTAAACAACAAATGGACATTACTCATATCTCAAAATTTAAAAAAAAAACTAATATATATACATATATATATGTATATATTCATGTAAAAATGGATACTTTTTTAGGATTTATCATGGCAACACCCTTAGCCGGAAAAGCCACCAAAAACATTGTAAGTCATTGCTTAAAATGTTTTGCTACAATTGGTATTCCTTCCTTTATAAAGACTGATAATGGTACATGATATATTAGTTAAGCTTTTCAGCATTTTTGTGTTCAAATGAATATAAGTCATAAAATAGGTGTTCCATAATCAAGGTCAAGAAATTGTGGAGCATGCCCATGGATCTCCTAAGAACCAATTGCAAAAATAAAAATAAAAAGGGGAAGTCATATCCCCAAATGCCACAATTTCCTTAACCCTGCTCCCTTTATTTTAAATTTTTTGAATGTGGAGAAAAAAGGCCATTCTGTGGCTGATCAATTGTGGTACCTGAATACCAAAGATAATTATCCCCAAGTGAAATGGAAATATCCTATTAATGGAATATGGCAGGACCCTGCCCCTGTATTAATATGAGCAAGATGAAATGTTTGTGTTTTTCAGCAGGACACTGAAGAAGCCAGGTGGATCCCAGAAAGGTTGGTGTGATTTTGGGGAGATGATCCCCTGAAGGAGGATGCTCCTGCTGCAGACATTCTGCTCCCGGAAGTAGATGCTGTACAAAGAAACCTTTTAGATACAATGTGTCTGAACTTAATCAAGTTCTGGTAATCAAAATAATTCTCATCAAAACTGGGAAGAATAAAAAAAAGGACTGACTATGGGACTTTGGTGGTCTGATTCACGTTTTCAGCAAATCTTTATTTGGAAGCTTGCCACAGAAACTCTTGGGAGGCCTTGTAACTGCCTATGTAAATTCTCCTAATGCTTTGTTGTTCAGAAATGTTAACATTCTTATACAAGATTCAAACTTTAATGTTTCTTATCATCAATGTAAATTAACGAACTCTATTTCTAAGCTTTCAAATAGAAAGCAGTCTCTGGCCATTTGACAGCCTTCTTTTATTATCCTGTGAATGTTTCTCAGGCTTGGTATTTACACAAAGGATTATCTGTTAAGTCACTTTTATGGAGTGTTATAGGGTTTGGCTTATTACTCTTGTTAGGATCATGTCTCCCACCAGTGACAATAAAACCTTCATTATGGCCTTTTGGAATGTTTAAGCTGATCTGCATAAGATTAAACTCCAGTGACTACCCTAGTGGAGGTTGGTAGCCAAAGACGAATAAGAATATATCTTTCAAGAGAGAGAACCTAAGGCAGGCACAATCTTCTGCTCCATAGCTATTAAGTTATGGTCAATTTTTAAAATATGAAAAAGGGAGACCTGTGGAGAGCTCTCAGCAAAAAGCATGTTTTTACCCTGGTCTTCTCCTGGAGACAGAGATAGTTAGGATGTTTTGCCAAGTCCACTTCCTTTTGTTTGTGTGACGATCACACAGACAAGTGGTTGAAGTAAACAAAGTTTGTCTACTCGATGAACCCCTTCATCGTATCTAGGTGCTTTTCTCTGACTATAAAAAGGAATTGTGGAATGCCCTGAGTGCGAGAGTTTTCTATTGGCATCCCTCTCAAAATTATCTCATGTGTAGTGTGTTATTATTTTTTAACTTTCTTTCAGTTCTCATTCCCCACTCAGGAACTGTTCAACTTTACCCTTGAGAACCAGCAAACCCACATTTGAGGTACAAGAATGTATACAACCAAGAGATATTTTATAATATCAATAAGTCATTTAAAATCACACTCTGTATCAATTTCATTGTATTCATGTTAGAAAGATTTGTTAAAATATCTGTATCAATGAATTCACATTTTACTTTTAGCAAAAAATATTGCAAGATGAATTAAGTTTGCTTTGCAAAATGTCAAAAATAGAAAGTTTATAGAAATAACCAACTTTGTAAATAGAAAAATATTTGTTACACAAAACTAAGTTAAATAGTGTTTTCAATACATGGTAAAAATTTATAAAAAATAGCCACCTTTATAATTAGAAAAACAAAGGACACATTTATAAACAAAATAAATAGCATTTTTTGAAAATCTTGTTATATGAATTCAGTGCAGCCATTTATATAACAAAAAGCCTGTTATACACAAGAACTCATTTAAAACAAGAAGCAGAAAATCAATTACAATGGGAAAACCATGGAGCAAGCAAAGAGTTTGACCTTTTTATAGAATATATCAGGGGTCTCAGATGTACAAATATATTTTGTTCTGAACTGTTGAGACCTCATTGTTTAAAGATGCTCAAAGCAGTTAGAAGACAAATACTACACCTTATAGAATGAAAAAATCATATAAATTAAGAGTCTCAGCTATGCTTTAGGGTCAGACAACACTTTTGATGTCAAGGTCCTTTTATTTATCTTTAAAATTATCATCCCAAACACTAAGAACAGTCTAAGTAGGGGTTGGGTCTTTAACATGTATATGAGATCAATTTTCATTTATTTTTGTTATTTTTTGTTACTTGTTTGTTTTGTTTTGTTTTCAAGACATGGTTTCTCTGTGTACCCCTGACTGTCCTGGAACTCGCTCTGTAGACCAGGCTGACCTGGAACTCACAGAGATATGCCTGCCTATGCCTCTGAATGCTGGGTTTAAAGGCTTATGAGATGAATATTAATGGCGCCTAATTAAGACCTTTTTTTATATATATGCTCTTTTTTTGTTGTTGTTATCAATCACAGGTTAGGTACTTTGCATCCCATGCGTAGCCCCCTCCCTCATTCCCTCCCACCCTTCCCAACCCTCCCTCATCTCCTTCCCGCCCACTCCAAGTCCACCAATGGGGGAGGACCTCCTCCCCTGCCATCCAACTCCAGCTCATCCTGTCTCCTCAGGGCTGGCTGCAATGTCCTCCACTGGGATCTAGCCAGTCTGTCACTCCACGGCTTGTATGGGGGAGGTCAAAGAGTCAGCCATCAAGTTCAAGAATTAGACAGACCCTGTTTCCCTCAATAGGGTCTTTAGTACTACACCGAACTATCATGGGTCCCATCTGCACAGGGGTTCCAGGACACATCCACATGTAGTCCTTGGTTGTAGAAACCGTCTCATACAAGACCCCTGTGCCCTGCTCATTTTAGTCATTGTGGAGCTCTTGTTCTCTCCAAGTTTCACCAACCTCCTCCATTTCTATCATCACTTCTTGCCCTCTGCCAAAGGCTTGATCGCGAGTCTTAATATCTGCTCTGATACATCTTTACATTGACCGCCCCAGAGGTCCTCTTTGGCATACTCCTGTCCTGTCGCTTGTTTTCACCTCCACTCAATGTCCATCCCATTGGTTCATCCAAACGAGCATTGATCATATCCACCTGGGTCTTCCTTCCTGTATATCCTCCCTAGGAGTGCAGATTTTAGCATGACATTCCTATCCTATAGGTCTATATAAGTGAGTATATACCATATGTTTCTTTCCGCTTTTGAGATACCTCACTTAGGATGAACGTTTCCAGGTCCCACCATTTGCCTGCGAATTTCACGATTTCCTCCTTTTTAATTGCTGAGTAGTATTCCATTGTGTAAAAGTACCACAATTTCTGTATCCATTCCTCAACTGAGGGACATCTGGGTTGTT
>CM053758.1:40081328-40094052 GCA_028658305.1 Pachyuromys duprasi | reverse complement strand
ATTGATTGTTGATCTTAGAGCCTGTGCTGTTGGTGTTCTATTCAGGAAGAAGTCTCCTGTGCCAATGAGTTCTAGGGTCTTTCCCACTTTTTCTTCTAGAAGGTTTAGTGTGTCTGGTTTTATGTTGAGGTCTTTGATCCACTTGGACTTTAGCTTTGTGCACGGTGATAAATATGGATCTATTTTCATTTTTCTGCATGCAGATATCCAGTTGGACCAGCACCATTTGTTGAAGATGCTGTCTTTTTTCCATTGAATAGTTTTGGCTTCTTTGTCAAAAATCAAGTTTCCATACGTGTGTGGGTTCATTTCTGGGTCTTCTATTCAGTTCCATTGATCCACTATTCTGTTATTATACCAATACCAAGTACATCTATATTTATTACATAATACATTAAATATAAATAAATGGATGTTTAAAAATGAATAACCTGGATTTCATTCAGTGCCTTGGAATGGCCTGGAACTCACTGTCAACCTGCTTCAGATTTCCAAGTACCAGGCTAAAAGGCATATGCCACCACATGTACCTACCTTGTAATTCCTATCTTTACCTCAAAAATGTGTTTCTAACAAATGTATGAATATATCTGTCCTATGATTCCTCAAGATCCAGCTATACCACTCCTAGGCATATATCCAAAAGATGTTCAAGTACACAACAAGGACATTTGCTCAACTTTGTTCATAGCTGCTTTATTCATAATAGCCAGAACCTGGAAACAACCCAGATGTCCCTCAGTTGAGGAATGGATACAGAAATTGTGGTACTTTTACACAATGGAATACTTTTTAGCAATTAAAAAGGAGGAACTCATGAAATTTGCAGGTAAATGGTAGGACCTGGAAACGATCATCCTGAGTGAAGTATCCCAAAAGCAGAAAGACGAACATGGTATGTACTCACTTATATAGACCTATAAGATAGGATAAAAATACAGAAATCTATACACCTAAAGAAGATAAACAAGAAAGAGGACCTGGGGTAAGAGGATTAGCACTCATTTAGAAAGTCAAATGGGACAGACATTAGATGTAGGAGCAAACAAGTAGCAGGACAAGAGCCAGCCACAGAGGGCCTTGAAAACACTCTTCCTAGCAGTGTATCAAAGCAAATGTTAAGACACATAACCAACCCTTTGGCAGAGTGCAGGGAATCATATGAAAGAAGGCGGAATTAGTATGACCTGGAGAGGACAGGAGCTCTGCAAGAACCAAATATATCAGGGCACAGGGGTCTTTTATGAGACTGTCTCTCCAACCAAGGACAATGTATGGTTAAAACCTATAACCCCTGCTTGTATGTAGCAAATGGTAGCTCAATTCCCAAGTGGGTATACTAGTAAGGGGAACAGAAACTATTTTGGACATGAACTCAATGGCTGGCTCTTCGACCTCCCTATCCCCCGAGGGAGAAGCAGCCTTGCTAGGCCACAGAAGAGGACATTGTCGCCTTTCCCAAAGAGACTTGATAAGCTAGAGTTAGATGGAAAGGGAGGAGGTCTTCCCCTATCAGTGGACTTAGAAAGGTGCAGGGAGGAGATGAGGGAGGAAAAGGGGGTATAGGGAGGGAATGCAGGAGGGGGCTATGGCTGGGATACAAAGTACATAACCTGTGATTAATATAAAATAAAAATGAAAAAAAAGTTTACCCAGAAAAAAAGAATCCCCAAACTGAGTGATCATGTCTTCTATAATGTGGTAGTTAATTTCATGTCAACTTAGCAAAAACTGGAGTCATTTGTAAAGAGGAAACAAGGATCTGGATGTAGGCAAGTCTGCTGTGCATTTTTCTTACTCAGTCATTGATGTGGGAGGGCCCAGTCCATTGTACATGGTACATCCCCTTGGCTGATGGTCCTGGATGCTGTAAAAAAGAAGACTGAGAAAGTAAGGCAATAAATAATAAGCATTCCTCCATGTCCTCTATATCAGCTACTGCCTCCAGGGTCCCTCCTGGCTAGATTTCCTGCATTGTCTTCCCTCAAATGACTTGAGATTCATGATATGTAAGCCTTGGTCACAATGTTTCATCACAGAGTTAACTAGGAGCATAATAAATCCAATTGTACATTGCAGTCTATCTGTTTGATATCTTGCCTCCTGACTAAGCTTCCCTTTTACAAGCACTTAATTAGTACTATCTAATTACTAATGGTGATATCGTGCATGTGTCAGCTGCATATCAAAGCACAAAGTTTTTCTATCATTTCCCCTACAGTATTTGAAAACAGGATCGCCTTTTCAACTTATTTTTATGAAGACCACTTATTTTACCTAACCAAATAAACTGTTATGGGCCCTTTTAGCCCCCTCAGCTGTTAGCTGAAATCAAGAATCAGTGTTTTGTGGACTGATATTAATACACATTGTATTATCCAACTTCATTTAGTGTCTACCACTATCACACACCCCAAATATCCATTACCAAATATAATCTTCAGATATTTGTCTGTAGAAGTGTGTGTGTGTGTGTGCGTGTGTGTGTGTGTAAAACTTGTATATTTATGACGTGTACCATCTTATGTCAAGATTCTATTTTATGCCTATAAGTTTTATGGCAAAAAAATAGTGTATGGTTTTTATAAACCACTGAAATTTATTTCTCAAGCTTCTGAAGATGTTGTCTGTTTGGAACTTGCTTTCTGGGTTTTGCTTCTTTATATCATGAGAGGACAACATAAACTCCATTTTGTCTCCATTTTAGGACCAGGCTTGACTTTAAAAGAAAAGCCATCAGTCCCAGGAATTAGGCCATAGATCACCAATTCCAGGAACAAAACCTTAAAATCCCCTACCCCAGAAACAGCCTGGAGATAACCACAAGAATGGGAAAATATCTTATCTCAGGATGGGGCATCTGTGCTGGGTATCCTTACCTCTTCCTGTAGTAAAACATTCATGGCACAAGATTGAAGGCCACTGACCACCTGGATGCAAGCCAGTCAGTAATCAATCCTTGTAACTTCCCAGGCACTCACCATTGAGGTTTTAGGTTATCTAACCCTTGCTAAAATTCACCTAGTCTCCTTTGTCCAGGGTCACCATTTTGTAAAATGGTTTGACCCCTGCATGCAGGTTTTCGAGAAATAAAACACTCTTGCCAAATGCATCTATGAGTGGCGGTGGTTTCCATGTGGTGTTTTCGGACTTAACAATGGTAGAATAGACAAGGAAGTACTATGAGTTTTTTTAAATAGGTCTGAATATAATTAATAAAAGGTCTAATCACCTGGCCCACTCTCTTCATAGATGCTATAAATCACATAATTGGCATCTGTAGCGGTTTGAGTTAGAATGGCTCCCACAGGCTGTGTTTGAATGCCTGGTCCACAGTCGGTAGAACTGTTTGGGCAGTATTAAGAGGTTTGGGCTTGTTGGGGGATGTGTGTCACTGGGGGTAGGCTGTGACGTGCTAAAAGCCCACTTCTTTCACAATTCTCTCTCTCTCATTCTCTGGTTCTGTGTCTCTGTGTGCCTCTCTCTGTCTCTCTGTCTTTTTCTCCGTGTGTCTCTATGTCTGTCTCTGTCTCTCTCTTTGTGTCTCTCTGTCTCTGTCTCTTTCTCTGCCTCCTGCTTCTGGATCAGATGTAAGCATTCAGTTGCTGTTCCAGAACAATGCCTGTACACTTGCTGCCATGGTCCCCAACATAATGGTCACTAGCTCTGCTATCCACAGAAACTGTGAGCCTCAAATAAAATGCCTTTTTTTTTCAGTTGCCTTGGCCATGGTAGTTTTTCTGGGCAGTAGAAAAGTATCTAAGATGGCTTCCTTGTGAATTTTGAGAGGGTGCAGCTACTCATACCTGATACATGTCAGTATTTAAGGCTGATGATACTGGGATCTATTTACAGCTTAGAAACCAAAGTAATTGTTGGCTTCTTTAGAGCTAAATGTACAGTGTTGTAAAAGTCACCTGCTTCAGAAAAGGCCATTACTGTTTGCTCTGACAAATCCTTGTTAATCCCTTCTGATGGAGCAATTCCCTCTGGCAAAGAAGACAAGAATTAAGGAGTCCAGCGTCCCTCCTCTGATGGGGATTTTCTGAAATGAGCACATTTACATTTTCAGGATCCCATTCTTTCCTAGTCAATGCCTTCATTTTACCAGCAGATACACTGCAAGGCTGGGAATTATATTTTAATTCAGTCGCCAAAAGAATAACATCCTGGCTTTATTTTCCAGTCATCACAGGTATGTGTGCATGGGAAACAAGGTTAATTTTTTCAGAACAAAGAGCCTATCAGGTCATTTACATATTGTTTTAGCTGGGCATTCAAGTCCCTGGGTTCATTATTGGGCTTCAGAACCAGGAAAAGCTACTTAGGTGTCTTTTTTAACTAAAGTCTGGCTGCTTCTCCCAGCATCCCTCAGCCTCTCTCTCTCTCTCTCTCTCTCTCTCTCTCTCTCTCTCTCTCTCTCTCTCTCTCTCTCTCTCTCTCTCTCTCTCTCTCTCTCTCTCTCTCCATGCTTTCCTGTCTGCCTACTTTCTTTCCCCCTCCTTTTCTGTCTCCCCATGCATGGCGGCTTCCTTGTTCCCAGGTTCTGGCTATTATGAATAAACCTGCTATGAACATGTTTGAACAAATGTCCTTGTTGTGTACTTGAACATATTTTGGATGTATGCTTAGGAGTAGTATAGCTGGATCTTGAAGAAACCCTATTCCTAACTGTCTGAGAAAGCATCAGATTGATTTACAAAGTGGTTGAACAAGTTTACATTCCCACCAGTAATGGAGGATTACTCCCCTTTCCCCACATCCTCTTGAGCATGTATTGTCACTTGAGTTTTTGATCTTAGCCATCTTGATGGGTGTAAGGTGAAATTTAAGGGTCGTTTTGACTTGCATTTCCCTGATAACTAAGGACTTTGAGCATTTCTTTAAGTGTTTCTCTGCCATTCCATATTCCTCTACAGAGAAGTCTCTGTTTAGTTCTGTACCCCATTTTTTAATTGGATTACTTGATTTGTTGCAGGGAACAGGACAGGAGCCTACCACAGAGGGCTTCTGAAAGGCTCTTCCCAGCAGTGTATCAAAGCAGATGCTGATGCTCATAACCAAACTTTAGGCAGAATGCAGCGAATCTTATGAAAGAAGGGGGAGGTAAAAAGGCCTGGAAGGACAGGAGCTCCACAAGGAGAGAAACAGAACCAAAAATGCTGGGCCCAGATGTCTTTTCTGAGACTATGTTGGAGTCAACATAGGACAATGCATGGAGATAATCCCTGCACAGATGTAGCCCATGCAATCTCAGTAATTGTCTCTACATGAACTCAGTGGCTGGCTCTTTGATCACCTCCTTCTGAGGAGGGAACAGCCTTACCAGGCCATAGAGGAAGACAATGAAGCCAGTCCTGATGAGACCTGATAGACTAGGGTCAGATGGAAGAGGAGGAGGATCTCCCCTATCAGTGGACTTGGGGAGGGGCAAGGCAGGAGATGAGGGAGAGAGGATGGGGCTGGGAGAGGATGAGGGTGGGAGCTATAGCTGGGATGCAAACTTGAATAAACTGTAATTAATGCAAAAAAGGAAAAATTAAAATTAAAAAAACCTGATTCTCAGAACCAACTTATGCTATTCATTCTTAAATATTATTTGTTCAAGAATCAATCTCATTAGCATATTTCACATTAAGGTTTCTCCAGAGAAAAACCACAAGGTGTACATATAGATGTGAACTTAGAGGCTTGAGTGTCCAAAGCCATCAAGACAGCTCAACAGGATAAGGACCCAAGGAAGAGCTAATTTCAGTGCGTGGAATCTAATAAATTGGGAGAAGGAATTTCTTCTGATCTGATAAATGGGTCTTTTCTCTTAAGGCCTTCCATTAATTGGTTGAGGACCAGCACTTATCTGAAAAATACACAAGATGCTCTACTCTATTCAAACTCTACCAACATAAGAAGTAATCACACCAAACAAAAGATTTTTACAAAAATATCAGAAATAGTATTTGACCAAAACACTTGGCATTATAACCTAGATCCTTGACACAAGAATTGAAATATCAATTATTTTACTATCTTTCTTTTCTTTTCCTTCTCAGTTTTCAACCAACAGAATCTATATTCCCTTAAACACTGCCATGTGTCCAACTAAAACAATGATACAACCTGACCTCTTTCTTCTCTGGCCAAGGAAATTACACGTACTTCTAAGTACAAATGCAAGGAAAAGTTTACAAAATTAAATAGAATCAATGTACACATAATATTATTATCTTTCCCTTTTGCTCTTCACATAGTTGTGAACTATGTGGGATTAGAAGCAGGAAATGAAAAGAAAAAAGTTGAACTACTTTATGAAGTACAAAATGACAATATTGACACTGAAGACCTCAGAAAACTATGGCAGCAAAGAACAATGGAATGGGGTCCCTGAGACCAGGAGGCCAGAGTGTCCATGCCAATCTGTCCAATTTCTGAGCTTAATGTCACAAAAGATAACTTTCCATTTAATTAAGCCTTTTTTAAAGTGTCCTAATAAGTAGTCTTTTTGTTCTAGATACTAGACAATTCCATAACAGGAAGGGTGTGCACATGTGTGTGTGTGTGTTAGCAATCTATCTCTTTGAACTTGTATGAATCTGAAGTTTTTGGAAGAAGCCATATTTATATAAGGATTCTGCAGCTAGCCTTTATAATGTATGCCTACATGTTTAAAGTCAACCTGAACTATATCACAAGACTCTGTCTAAAAAGCAAGAAAGAAAAAGAGACAGAAAGCAGGATGGATGGAGGGAGGGAGAAAAAAAAAAGAAAGAATGAACCTGATTTTGAAGATTGTTTAACTTGACTAAGTAGGACTTGGTAGTTAACCATGGAAATGTAGAAAATTGCAGGTGAAGAACCTTCATGGTGAAAGTGGGCTTTCCCACTACTTTTGCATAAATAGCTATTCAGTTTAACCTTTATAGCTAACCTAACATTCCGATGACTATTAGGTAACATCTCAAAGAGCAACATTATACTTACACTATCTCTAGCCTCTGCCAACCCTAAAGTTAATGCAATAAAATATATCTGTAACCTTTGGAAATGCTGCTCCATGTTTCCATAGCCTACCTGCCTGACATTTTTATCACTGTACTGGTAGACTATCTCATTGATGACTTCATCCTTAATTTACCAAAATTCATTTACTATTTTCTGCAGAACACAAGATTCAGGGTCAACTGAATCTGTGTAACTGGGCCATGGTCACTCACATATGAGCCAACCTAAACTATTATTTTTTTCAGGCAGAGTAGTATTTTGAGTTAACATTTGGAATATAAAAGAGTCATAAAACAAATGCTGTGCATGTGAACATTACTGTGCATGAGATATTTAACTAAGTGTCATAGGAAGTTTTGTTCTTAGAGTACTCAGAATATAACAAATTCTACAGTGTTACAAGCCAGTTCACCAAGCTGCTTTAATCCCAAGTATTATAATTTATAAAACAATATAAAGCTGTTTTAGGCTCTACAACTCAAGATATTCTCTCATAATATGAATTAGACTTGTAACTCCCATGGAAAGTTGCCAACTCTCTTAAACATGAGAACTACATAAGACTGTCAAAACTGACTGACATTAAGAAGTCATGCTTGAGCAAAGGGTTACGTAAATACTCTCTCAAAGAAAGATGAAAGGCTAGAGTCAGTGTTTATATCCACAAGAAAGTCTGTCTAAATTAGATGAACAAAGGCTATTATTGAGTGCATGTGTCAAAGAAAGTGCCAATGCCTCCTTTGTTCTCCACAATTATGAATAAGAATGAGGCAGGGAAATTTAAAATAAAGCCATTTATACAACAGTTAGAATGACCATTATAGAATGAAAAATTGTGTAATAGTTCTGATAGGAAGATTTTCACTGTTATCAGGCTTTCTCTGTTCTCAGTTATTCCATATTATTTGAAACAGTGGTTTTTCAGGCTGTGCCTTGTCTTGGGAGACTTCATTTTACGAGACGCTTTTGACTCTCTCCTGAGAGTGAATTGCACTTCTGGGTGGACCAATCAACAGCACCATCTGTCTGGCACCACCGACGCAGCAAAGACTGATAAATGACTTGTTTTTAGGAGTAAAAGAGAGCCAACCTATACATTTATTGAGGTTAATTGACACCGTAGACACATGTGTGAGCCTATTACAATCATAACAGGGAAGTCAAGCAGTACCAAGGAAAGCATGTCACTCCCTTACCTGGACTATTAAAGTAAGGGACCCAAACACTGGGACATAACAGCCTCATATCAGCCTATCATGATGTGTACTACAGGGACCAACAGGCAGAGAAGTGCAAACTGTCCTTGAGGTTCAGCTTTCCTACAACCCTCACCATTGAGGCAGTATGTCTGTCCATCCACTTGCTTGCCCATTGGAATCCAAATGCACCTTTTAAGCTCTAACCCGTTTTCTGTCCTCATCTCTTAAGCTGACTACAGCTCTGCTCTGTGTCCTGAGTCTCTCGTGACCTGGACTCTAGAGCAGCATCTTATTCAGCAGCTGGTTCTGTGTTCAGAACATTATCAATGCTAGCTCTGCTTTATGTTCCCTCTGCCCAACTTTTGAAACCTCTGAAACTCTGCAGCAGTCTTTTCAGGTCTTACTTATTCTGTAAACAATAAGAGGTAGACAAATTTACTGTGTCTGTGATTTGATATTAGTAATTAATATGGCAATAAAAGATCTTTCATCTGTCTCTAGCAGTTTATCAGGTAGTCAGGAAAGATTATATACTGAATTGATGCCATTGAAATTAAGGACTCCTAGTTATGGAGGATACAGAGCCTAAATGGGCCATCATCTGGAAGCAGACAAGATGTGCAAGGGTGACACTGGGTCACCAAGCCAATTATATAACTTTCAATCCACAAACTGTCCTGCCTGCAAGATATGCTGGAGCAATGGAGGCTCACACTTGGTGGGAGTGGCCAACCAATAACTATTTTAACTGGAAGCCCAAGTCAGCAGAGGAATCCCACACTGGACACTGACTAGATGGCTAAGAACCAGAGGCTGGATAGTCCAGAGGTGTAGATAGTACCAAATGACTGGGGGGAGGGGAAGCTAATGAAATGATTCTTTACAATATTCTTCCTAGCCCAATTGTCATAAGAGAGGCTTCCTCCCACACTTGATGGAAACAGAAACCCACATCTACACCCAAGCACTAGGCAGAACTTAGGGACCCCTGAAGAATAAGGGGAAGAAAGATTGCAGAGCCAAATGGGTAGAATACATCTTGATAACATGGTCCACAGAATCAAATATAATCAGGGCTCATAGAGCCTCACACAGACTGAAGCAACAGTCATGGAGCCTGCGTGGGTTTGTGCTAGGTCTTCTGCATACAAGCCACGAATATTTAGCTTGGGGTTTTGTGGGACTATTAACAGTGGGAGTCAGGGTTTCTCTGACTCTTTTGGTGACTCTTGGGACCCTTTGCTCCTACTAAGTTGCTTCATCTGAGCGTTTGTGCTCAGTCTTATTGCATCTTGTTTGTTTGTTGTTTTTCTTTTTCAAGAAAGGGTTTCCCTGTGTAACCTTGGCTCTCCTGGAACTCAATCTGTAGACCATGCTGTCCTCGAACACACAGAGACACACCTGCCTTTTCCTCCAAGTTCAGGAATTACAGGTATGCGCCGCTGCCACCTCCTACAAGTATTTCCTGCCTTGGATTGAATTTGCTGCCTCATGCATGTGATGCAAGTGTTTTTCCGCAGACCTGCATCTCGTTATGCCAGGTTTGGTTGATATCTCTGGGAGGCCTGCTCTTTTCTGAGGGAAAACCAAACAGCAGTGGAAAGAGGTGGGGGTCAGCGCTAAGAGTAGTGGAGGCTGAAGCCAGGATGTGTTTGTGTAAACATGCCACCATTTATTCTCTGTATTTTCAATAAAACAACCAGCCAATGCTGAGCAATGGAGAGAATAGGGTGGGACATCCTGGTTCGGAGGGGAGGAGAAGGAAAGAAGTGGAAGGAGGAGAGCAGGGATTGGCAAGTGAGGACTTCAAACTATGAGGAGAGGTGGACCAGACCTAAGATATGACTAAAAGAAAGTATAATAGATGAAATCTGAATGGTAGGCAAGTATGTAGGCTTGGAGGTTTAGGATGGAACAAATATTGCCCAGCATTGTGTTCTAGGTTAATTAAATTTAAAAAAAATAAAAAAGCTATTTACTTTGTGAATGTATTCTTATTCAATAAGTTCTCCTATTGTAGAAAACATGTCTGTCTCTGTTTCTGTAACAGTACACTCACAACACTCTCATTTACACAGAATAAAAATAAAAGTATTTACAATTCCTAAGAGGATGTCACATGATTTACCACCGAGCTCTACTATCCCACATCTGTTCTTATTAAAAAAAAACAAATCTTGGACAGGAGGATATAGCTCAATGGTGGAGTACTTAAGTAGGATGCAAAGGGTCCTGGATTTAATCTAACACTAAAAGGAAAAAGGAAGAAAAGCCTCCATCCTTTCTTTAAACAATACTCTGAGTATTCACTCAGTGGTCTATGGATTGAACTGAATGACATCGCTACTTTATATGGTATTTCATTCTCCTTTCACCTAGCCTTGGATTGTTCTGTGGCGGTGGCAGGGCTCCATGAGAAATCAAAAGAGCTTTTAATAGCCACTCTATTTGGATCCACTGTTAAAAGTCACAACCCACCTCAGAATCAGTACTGAGTATCACTACCAAAAGCTATAAACAAAGCAAGGCTTAATTTACAGGTCTTTAATGAAATAAGCCATTCATGTTTTCATATTTTGTCTACTTTCTTTCACTCATACTGATCCATCTACAACTGTCTTTTTAATAGTCTTTGAATAAAACCAAAGCCAGTTCTCCACTAGGATGTAGCTGTTACTTCTGCAGGTAATAGTTTACACTCCATAAAAATATAATCAACTCAAGCACTTCTTTCAAGTTTTTGTTTTAAAGTCTACTTTTCAGAAATGTCTTCCTACTTACCACATTTAATAAGCTTCTCTCCCATAATCTCATTAAATTTTCTTTCCTCATTGAATATGTGTGTATGTATGTATGTACATAGATTCTTTGTGATGGTTCATTCTTGTATATTATTTTGTTCCTATGTGTGTGGACTCTATTTTGTTCCTACTTTTTTTGGTAAACTACAATCTATTTTTTGTATTTTATCTAGTTATATGTCTCAAACCATTAATATAATTATTTAAGGATCCTAGGTGTAAATATATATTTGTCAGACATATTTTAAAAATCAGATTTATGTAGTTATGACTTAAATATAGGAAATATGGATTCTCTATAAATATCCCTCTTCAAATTAGCAAGAAATTGAGCACTATCAATAAGATAACAGCTTGGTTTAGAATCTGCTACATCACACAGTACATGTAGCCTTTGTATTGGGAAGGATCATAGCAGGTACAAACCCAGGAGGTGAAGGCAAAAGAGATCATTTTATCTAACGCCTTAATTCCTTTAACGAACACAATTAAGAGAAGGAATTTAAATTCACTGAAGAGTGCTGAAAAGTCAGGTAGTAGTAAAGGTAGGATTGGAGCCCAGTTTTCAAGTTACCAATGCTACTTACCCCTGCTTTCTCAAATTGACAAAAATCACTTTTCAGACAGAATTTATAACAATCAAATAAAAGTGTGAAGGTGGTGGATACCCAACGTCATTGAGTAATTAAAAACAAAGGGCTTGGAAAATTAAGCTTGCGGTTTCTAATTTCAGCAAATTGCAAATCAGTTGGCAGATATGTTTATTTCTCAAGAAGAGCACACATAAGGGCCATTTACTTCTTAGAGTATAAAACTATAAAAGAGAAACGGGATGCCCTACTGAATCTAATTTTATAGTTATTGAGCTAAATGACTGACCTTCACCAGACTGTGGGAAAATCATTTTGAGCATGGAAATGAACACAGTGAAAAAATACCCCCCCCAAAAGTGAAGAGATTATATCAATGAACGATCTGAAGAAAGAAATAATAGAGTCACTACTAGGGAATTTCTCTTTATTCTATTTTGCCCTTTCATAATATCAAAGAACTGGTTTGGTTTGGTTTTCTATTTAAACAACCAAGGAATTAATTTTTCTTTTTTATTTCAATTTTTCTTTGTTATATTAAATTACATTTTATTCATTTTGTATCCCAGCTGTAGCCCTCTCTGTGATGCCATCCCAAGCCCACCCACCCTCCCTCAACTCCTCCCATGCCCCTCTCCAAGTCCACTAATAGGGAACCGCCCCCTTCCATCTGACCCTAGCTTATCAGCTCTCATAAGGACTGGCTGCACTGTCTTCCTCTGTGGCCTGGTAAGGCTGCTCCCCCATTAGGGAGAGGTGATCAAAGAGCCAACCACTGAGTTTATGTCCCTGTTCTCCTTACAAGGGAACCCATTTGGATACTGAGATGCCATGGGCTATATCTGTGCAGAGGTTCTATGTTATCTCCATGAATGGTCTTTGGTTGGAAGATCAGTCTCAGAAAAGACCCCTGGACCCAGATTTTTTGGTTCTGTTGCTCTGCTTGTGGAGTTCCTGTCCCCTCCAGGTTTTCTATTTCCCCTTTCTTTCAAAACATTCCCAAAGTTCCTAATAGTGGTGACCATGCTTCTACAGGCTGAATCATACCAGTAACAAATAATTCTCCCACAGAGTTTTATAGAATGAGAATCTGGACCAATGTTTTATATAGTACTACTGCCCTTTACTAAGAACA
>CM053758.1:40066700-40081228 GCA_028658305.1 Pachyuromys duprasi | reverse complement strand
CAAAGACAAGAATTCCTCATACTGTTATCAGATTATTTCCATCTTCAAATAAAATATTCTATTTATTCAATATAGTTTGGTTACATAACTGATGTGATAGAATTCTTTATCTCTTTATTTTATGAGCTTGTTAAAATGCCTCTTTGGGAATAAAGAAATATTTTATAACAATTATTCTCTAAATTTTAGAAACTGACATGATGCTCCTTTTTTAAATGATACACATTTTTATTGTATTCCAGTTACTTCAACACTGTTTTTAATTTAAAATAGTCTGCAATGTATTTCTATCAACAACAACAAAAATCTTATTTGATGTAGAACACTTTAATCAAAGAGAGAAATGGATCTAATGTTCAATTTATTAACTGGAGATTTCCTTAATTTCATGACTGTGTTCATAAGGTTCCTAAAGCTACCTAAATTTGAATGTATTTTATTTACTACCAATAAAAATACTATTATATACAAAGGTAAAGAGGTATAGTAACTTACCATGTTAAAAAAAAAAGAAAAGAAAAAGAAGACTCCAAACTCCAACATCCAGAAAATATTTTCAAGAAAATCACAGAAGAAAAATTTCCCAACTTGAAGAAAGAGATGTCCATGAACATACAAGAGGCCTACAGAATACCAAATAGAAAAGACCAGAAAAGAAACTCCCTATGTCACATCATAGTCAAAACACTAAATCTACAGAACAAAGAAAAAAATATTAAAAGCAGTAAGGGAGAAAAAGCCAAGTAACATATAAAGGTAGACCTATCAGAATCACACTAGACTTCTCAACATAAACTATGAAAGCCAGAAGGGCCTGGGCAGATATCATGCAGACTCTAAGGGACCACAGATGCCGACCCAGACAACTATACTTAGAAAAGCTTCCAATCAACATAGATGGAGAAAAGAAAATAATTCACGACAAATCTAAACTTAAACAATATCTACACAGCAACACAGCCCTACAGAAGATACTAGAAGGAAAACTCCAATCCAATGAAGTCAACTACACCCATGAAAACATAGGGTATAGATATCGTCACAACAAAAAAATTAAAAGAATACAAATAATGAAACAGAGTAACACCACCAACTCCAAGTAAAAGAAACTAACATTCATTGGTCACTATTATCTATCAATATCAATGGACTCAACTCTCCAATAAAAAGACACAGACTAAAGGAATGGTTGTGGAAACAAGATCCAACATTCTGCTGCATCCAAGAAACACACCTCTGCAACAAAGATAAATGCTACCTCAGAGTAAAGGGCTGGAAAAATGTTTTCAAGCAAATAGACCTAGAAAACAAGCTGGAATAGCTATCCTAATATCTAATAAAATAGACTTTCAACCAAAATTAATCACAAAAGTTGAGGAGGGGCACTTCATTCCAATCAAAGGAAAAAATTCATCATGATGGCATCACAATTCTGAACATATATACCCCCAATACAAGAGCACCTACATTTGTATATGAAGCATTATTAAAGCTTAAATCACTCATCTATCTCAACAACTTAACAGTGAGAGACTTCAATACTCCACTCTCACCATGGGACAGATAATCCAGACAGAACCTAAATAGGGAAATAAAGGCACTTACAGAGGTACTACATCAATAGACCTAATAGATGTCTACAGAATTTTTCATCCAAATTCAAAAAAGTAGAGCTTCTTTTAAGCACCTCAGGGATCCTTCTCCAAAACAGACCATATAGTGAGTCACAAAGCAAGCCTCAAGAGATACAAAAATATTGAAATAATCCCTTGTATCCTATCTCACCACCATGGACTAAAGCTGGACCTCAACAACAACAGAAATAACAAAAAGCCTACACACACGAGGAAACTGAACAATTCACTACTCAATGACAGCTCAGTTAGGGAAGAAATAAAGAAATCAAAGACTTCCTAGAATTTTATGAAAATGAAGGTACAACATACCCCCCAAAAAGGGCCACAATGAAAGCACTAAGTGTCTTCAAGAATAAATTTGAAACATGTCAATCAAGCAACTTAATGGCTCACCTGAAAGCTCTAGAAAAAAAAAAAAAAAAAAGAAGAAGCAGCAGACACACTCAAGAGGAGTAGATGACTGGAAATATTCAAACTCAGGGCTGAACTCCACAAATTAAAAAAAAAAAAAAACAATTCAAAAAAATCAATTAAACCAAGGGCTGGTTCTTTGAGAAAATCAATAAGGTAGACAAACACTTAGCCAACCTAAGTAAAAGGCAGAAAGAAACAATTCAAATCATCAAAATCAGAAAAGAAAGTGTGGGGGACATAACAACAGACACTGAGGAAATCCAAACAATCATTAGGTCTTACTACAAAAGTCTATATGCCACAAAATTTGAAAAGATAAACGAAATGGAAAAATTTCTGGATAGCTACCATTTAACAAAATTAAATTAATATTAGTTAAAAAATACTGAATAGCCATATATCCCCCAAGGAAATTGAAGCAGCCATCAAAAGTCTCTCTTCCAAAAAAAAGCTCATGGACAGATGGTTTCTGTGCAGAATTCTACAAGACCTTCAAAGAAGTGCTAACTCCAATTCTCTTCAAACTATTTTACAAAATAGAAACAGAGGGAACATTACCAAGTTCATTGTATGACGCCACAGAGACCTTGATACCTAAACCACACAGAGACCCAACCAAAACAACCTTAAGATCTATCTCTCTTATAACATTGATGCAAAAATACTCAATAAATCATTTGCAAATTAAATCCAAGAACACATAAAAGATATCATCTACCACGACCAAGTAGGTTTCATCCAAGGCATGCAGGGGTAGTTTAATATACAGAAATCAATCAATGTAATTCACAATATAAACAAACTGAAGGAGAAAAACACAGGATCATTCCTCAGATTCAGAAAAAGCAATTGACAAAATCCAACACCAATTCATGTTTAAAGTGTTGGAGAGATCAGGGATACAAGGCACATACCTAAACATAGTAAAGACAACATATAGCAAGCTAAACAGAGAGAAATTTAAATCAAACCAACTAAAATCAGGGACTAGCAAGGCTGCCCCATCTCCCTGTATCCCTTCAACATAGTATTTGAAGTCTTAGCTAGAGAAATTAAAACAACTAAAGGAGATCAAGGGGATACAAATTGGAAAGGAAGAAGTCGAAGTATCACTATTTGCAGACCATATGATAATATACATGAGTGATCCCAAAAATTCAACTAGAGAACTCCTGCAGCCGGCAAATACCTTCAGCAAAGTGACTGGATGCAAAATTAAAGCAAAAAAAAAAAAAATCAGAAGCCCTCCTGTATACCAAAGACAAAAGGGATGATAAAGAAATTTGAGAAGCAACACCCTTCACAATAGCTACAAATAACATAAAGTACCTTGGTTTGACTCTAACCAAGCAAGTGAATGATCTGTTCAAAAAATGCTTCAAGTCTCTGAAGAAAGAAATTGGAGAAGATATCAGAAGATGGAAAGATCTCCCATGCTCATGGATTGGTAGGATTAATATAGTGAAAATGGTCATCCTGACAAAAGCAATCTACACATTCAATGCCATTCCCATCAAAATACCAACACAATTCTTTAAAGACCTTGAAAGAAAAAATTTCAACATCATATGGAAACACACAAAAAACTAGAATTGCCAAAATGACCTGTAAAACAACAGATGGTCTGGAGGCATCTCCATCCCTGATCTCAAGGTGTGCAACAGAATATTAGTAATAAAAACTGCATGGTACTGGCATAGAAACAGACTGGTGGATCAATGGAATTGAAGAGAAGACCCTGAAATAAACCCATATATTTATGGATACTTGAATTTTGACAAAGAATCCAAAACCATACAATGAAAAAAAGACAGCATCTTCAACAAATGGTGCTGGTGTGATTGGATGTCTACATGCAGAAAAACTCAAGTAGTTCCATATTTATCACCCTGCACAAAACTATAAAGTCCAAGTGGATCAAAGACCTCAACATAAAACCAGACACACTAAATCAGCAGAAAAATTGGTAAAGAGCCTAGAATTCTTTGGCATGGAGAAAACTTCCTGAACAGAATACCAACAGCACAGGCTCTAAGATCAACAATCAATAAATAGGACCTCATGAAACTGAAAAACTTCTATAAAGCAAAGGACACTGTCATCAGAACAAAATCACAGTCTACAGACTGGGAAAGGATATTCACCAACCTAACATCTGACAGAGTTATAACATCTTGAATATATAAACAACTGAAGAAGTTAAAACACACCAAATCAAGCAATCCAATTAAAAATGGGGAACAGAACTAAACAGAGAATTCTCTGTAGAGGAATATAGAATGGCAGAGAAACATTTAAAGAATTGTCCAACGTCCTTAGTCATCATGGAGATGCAAATCAAAACAACCCTGAGATTATACCTTACACCCATCAGAATGGCTAAGATCAAAAACTTAAGTGACAACACATGCTGGAGAGGTTGTGGAGAAAACGGAACCCTCTTCTATTGTTGGGAATGTAAACTTGTACAACCACTCTGGAAATCGATCTTGCTCTTTCTCAGACAATTAGAAATACTGTTTCCTCAAGATCCAGCTATTCCACTCTTAGGCATATATCCAAAACATGTTCAAGTACACAACGAGGACATTTGCTCATCTGTGTTTGCAGCAGCTTTATTTTTAACAGCCAGAATCTGGAAATAATCCAGATGTCCCTCAACTGAGGCATGGAAACAGAAAGTGTGGTACATTAACCAATGAAATACTGTTCTGCAATTAAAAACAAGGAAATCATGAAATTTGCAGGCATATGGTAAAAACTAGAAAAGATCATCCTGAGTGAGGTATCCCAGAAGCAGAAGACACACATGGTATATACTCACTTGTAAATGGGTATTAGCCATATAATATAGGATATTCATACTAAAATCTGTATACTTAAAGAAGCTAAGCAAGGAGGACCCTGGGTGAGAGGATGAATCCTCACTTAGAAAGACAAATGGGATGGACATTGGAAGAAGGAGAAAACAGGAAACAGGATAGGAGCCTAGCACAGGGGGTCTCTGAAACACTGTACCCAGCAGTGTATCAATGCAGATGTTGAGGTTCATAGCTAAACTTGGTCAGAGTGCAGGCAATCTTAGGAAAGAAGAGGCGGGGGTAGTAAGATCTGGAGAGGACAGGAACTCTACGAGGGAGATCACTAGAACAAAAAATCTGGGCCCAGGGGTCTTTTCTGAGACTGATACTCCAACCAAGAACCATTCATGGATATAACCTAGAACACCTCCTCAAATGTAGCCCATGTCAGTCCAGTATCCAAGTGGGTACTCTAGTAAGGGGAATCGGAATTGTCTCTGACATGAATTCAGTGGCTGGGTCTTTGAGTACCTCCCCCCCTATGGGGGGAGTATCCTTGCTAGGCTACAGAGGAGTCCTGCCAGTCCTAATGAGATCTTATAAGCTTGTTTCAGATGGAAGGGGAGGCCCTCCTCCCCTACTAGTGGATTTGGAGAAGGGCATGAGAGGAGGTGGGGTAGGGATTGGGAAGGAATGAGAGAGGGGGCTCCAGCTGGGATGCAAAATGAATATACTGTAATTAATATAAAAATTGAAAAAATATTGTCTTATGAGAACGTAATGAGATTTGATGTTGTAATATTCAAATAACCTTTTTGAATGATAAAATGCTTTAAAATGTAGCAGAAATATAACAGAGTCATATTGATAATCTAAGAAAAATATTTGGAAATAAAGCACACAGAGATATGATACGAGTTTTTCACTAACCTAACATTTGAGGGGACTTTATTTTTATTTCTCAACTATTTATTTATTTATTTATTTATTTATTTATTTATTTATAGTGATTTCATATTGATGAATAATGAGATAAGAGGTTATACAAAAGATTAAAGCAATTTGTGAACTCAGATAATATAGGGAATTATAATGAAATGTTTTCTTATTCTTATTCTATATCTGGAAACATCTGTGTAATGTATGCATGCAATGTCAGCTTTGGTGCTTGGGGAACAATTGTGAAAGTTTTAGGATTAGTGTTCTCATAGTATATGTCTTCAGTTATTCTATATTTTGATTACTTTATAGAAAGCAGATAGTTTTCTAAGAGTAATGACAATTTCAAAATATCAGGGCTGTAGACACGGCTCAGTGGTTGTCTTCTTTTACAGCTCAGTTTTTAGTACCGTCATGGATGACTCACAGTGGTCTGCAGCTCCAGCTTGATGGAATCCAATGCCATGCCTCTGAGGGTGCACATTAAAGAACCATTGCTTAAGTGTATCCTTTTGACCAGTATTAATTGCTTCCATGACACTTCAAATGCAACATATTTCATCATTGTTAAATATGAATATTACTGAAATTCAATTTTTGTTCATGTAAAATTATGTTTTTATTTGTGTGTATTTGTATTTACCTTCTGATGTGCTTGTGCACTGCATGCATGCAATGACTGTGAAAGCAAGAAGACGGTATTAGTAGCCTTAGATTGGCAATTACATCAGCTTTTGAACAAACAATGGGTGCTGAGTGCAGAACCCTAGTCCTCTGAAAGAGCCTCTTGTTCTCCTAAGTGCATTTAAATCTTTAATTTTTATGTTCTTTTTTTTTAAGGGTCACCAGAAGAAATTTAGAAAACCTTAAATTATTTCATTTTATGTTATTTGCTGAGTAGAGAATATAATAACAGAAATTTCCTAAGAGGTACAAAACAACATTTTCATTTTTAAAAACATTTTTGTGTAAAATAAGTTTAGTACCTCTCATTTACTCCCCATCATGTAGCTCCATTTTCTAATAGTGCCAGCATCCAAAAATGAATGGAGTAGATCCATGGACCTCAAGGCTCTAGAGGTGGGTTCAACTTCGTTATCCAAAATTTCTCATTTTCTGGTGAGTTCAGAAATTCCCAGACTCTATCACGATCTCAAAATTCTAATGTACTGAATTCCAGAACGGAAACTTATGAAATGCACTAACTTCTCAAAAATGTTTACTCACTCAATGCCATAAGAACTATATGTGAGAGGTTCCCTTATAAACAGAGAGAAGAGACATCTTCAAATTAAACAATAGGGTGATGACACAAGAGATTGGAAGAATGCAGCTTGATCAGGTTCCCAGTTCTGCTGGATTTCTACTACTCAATGGGAGTAAATTATATATTACATAAAATAAGGTTTAGTTATTTTTCTTAACACTTCCCTTTCACAATTGAGGCTACCACATCACATTAAGCTCCCAATGAACAAATCTCTATGATGTGCCCTTAATAAATATTAAAAAAAAACAAGGCTCCAAATTTTTAGTTTTGTTGGTGTCCCATCCCCTTTATGTCCCTCTATTCCCACCCCTTTCTTCCTCCATAAGACTCCCAAGGGGTCAAGCAGAGACTAATGTACCTGTGAAGGACCATGCATGGAGAGGACCTAGACCGCCTGCTCAGATGCAGCCGATTGGCATCTCAGTCTCCATGTGGACCTCTGAGTGAGGGGAGCAGGGGCTGCCTCTATCATGAACTTAGTTGGCTGTTCTTTGATCACTTGCTCCTGATGATGCAGTCTTGCCAGATCACAGAGGAAGAGGATCCATGCAGTCCTGATGAGTCTTAACAAGCTATGGGGAGATGGCAATAGTGGAGAACTCCCCTTTTTAGTGGTCTAAGGGAAGGGAAGAAGGGGAAAGGGGGGAATGGAGGATAGGACTGGGGGAAATGGAGGGAAGAGCTTCTAATAGGGATATATAATGAATAAACTGTGAAGAAAAAAATAAAAATAAAACATAAGGATCCAGGGACCCAAGATGGCGGCACCAAGAGGACACTGCATCTGAGTTGCAGAACAGCAATGTCGGTATAGTTACCAAGAGACTGAACTCTGGGCCCTAAAACAACAGTGATCCTGTTTCCCAGGTGAGAGGAAACTCCATGGTGCCAGAATCAGTCAGGTCCATTCTCAGGTCACCCAGCCATAACCGGAAGAGATCCCAGGTTGTGCAGGCACTTGTTTGCCAGACCAGAGCCACATGCCTGCGTGGCCTGATCACCTTCCCAAGCTGAATGGTGGACACAAAAACACTAGAGACTGGGAGTCCCTGTCTGGAGAAAAACCCACAGGGAAGGGAGGAAACTGGACTGACCTCAGGCCACCCGTCTATTCCTGGAAAAGGTCCTGCAGACCAGTGGGTGCACGGTACCAGCCCAGAGAACTTCTGTGTACCTGACTATCCATCACCGACGGACATGTGCACTCCAGGGCATCAGAGAGTGGGAATTCCTGTCAGGAGAAAACTCCATAGGGAAGAAGACAGCTTAGAGCACTCAGCCGACTACCCTCCCCCTGCACCCCCCCCAAAAAAAAAGAAAAGAAAAGAAAAGAAAAAAAGCACACACAGGAAAGTTCTCTGGAAAAGGTATCAGGCTTCTGCCCAGGCACCAGATTGGAGCCACCACCCACCAGTGCCTGCAAGCTCTACATTGCCTCCCCAAACACCACAGACTGGGCCTTCCTGTTGGGAGATAATCCCACGGTGGGGGAAACATCTGGCCCTACCTCAGGACACCTAGCTCCAGAAAAGTTTCTGGCTATCAACAGGCTCCTGAATCTAGCCTCCAGCTGCACGCATGACAGCGGAGCTCACCTGCCACTCACTACTGGTTGGGTACTGGGACACAGAGACCCAACCTCAGACCTATAGAAGCCTGGGATCCCTGAGATCAACCACCAGATACTGCTTCAAAACCATGGGGCACCCAGGTAACAAGAACAGCTCACTAAATTTACAGCAAGAAACAGAAGCAGGGAAGCTGTCTCCAGGACTTCTCTGGGTGAGAGGAGAGCCCTCTTGACTAACAAGGACCACAGTTACCACTCCTGAGGTGAGCTGTGGCAATTCCTGAAAAACACCAGCTATTCAATGACCATACCCAAAAAGTTGAGGAGGCTTTCTTCAGAAAAAAATCATCTTCCTGCCAAGAGGATTCTCTTCACCACAGGATATCAGGAACCAACAGAAACTAACACACAACACCTAAGATAGCCCAATGGGTAGAGGCCAGCATAAAAGCTCAGCCAACCAAAGACAGAACAATATGGCATCTCCAGAACCCAGTTATCCAGGGGCAATCAGCCCTACACACCCTAGTATAATTGAAATCCAAGAAGATGACCTAACATCTATGCTTGTGAAGAGGATACTTGAAGAAACAAATAAAATGTATAAAGAACTAGAGGAAGATAAAGTAAAACAGAATATGTTCATCCATAAAGAAATAGAGGCAGATAAAGACAAAGAGATTATGGCCATCCGTAAAGAAATACAGGAAGATGCAGCCAAACATTATGTGGCTTTTAGAGAGGAAATATTTAAATCACTGAAAGAAATAAAAGAACCAGAGGATTGTTCAAACAAACAGCTGAAGGAATTGAAGGAAAAACAGGAAAATACAGTAAGACAGGTGAAGGAAATCAACAAAATGGTGCAAGATCTAAGGACAGAATTGGAAAAATTAAAAACACAAATGGAGGAAATTCTGGAGAGAAAGAACTTAGGGAAGAAAACATGAACTACAGAGGTAAGCATAACCAATAGACTGCAAGAGATGGAAGAAAGAATCTCAGGTGTGGAAGATACAATGGAAGAAATCGATGTATCTGTCAAAGAAAATGTTAAATCTAAAAAATTCCTGACACAGACAACCCACGAAATCCAAGACAACATGAAAAGACAAAACCTAAGAATAATAGGAATAGAGGAAAAAGAAGATTCCCTCCTCCCAGGCACAGAAAATATTTTCAACAAAATCATTGAAGAAAATTTCCCCAACTTAAAGGAGAACCCTATAAGCACATAAGAGGCCTACAGAATACCCAATAAATTAGACCAGAAAGAAAATCCTCCTGCCACATAATAATCAAAACAATACGTATACAGAGCAAAGAAAAAATATTAAAAGCTGCAAGGGAAAAAGGCCAAGTAACATATAATGGTAAACCCATCAGAATCACAACTGACTTCTCAACAGAGGATATGAATGCCAGAAGGGCCTTGAGGGATATCATGCAGACCCTAAGAGAACACAGATGTCAGCCCAGAGTACTATACCTAGAAAAACTCTCAGTCCTCATAGATGGAGAATTCAAGATATTCAACTACAAAAACAAATTTCAACAATACCTGCACACAAATCTAGTGTTATAGAAGACATTAGAAGGAAAAATACAACCCAAGAAAACTAACTACTTTCAAGAAAACGCAGGAAATAAATAACCTCACTGCAGTAAAACAAAAAGTAACCAAGCACACAATCTTAGTACCACAGTTAACATCAAAATCAAAGGATCTAACAGCCACTGGTCATTAATCTCTCTCAACATCAATGGACTCAATTCTCCAATAAAAGACACAGATTAACAGAATGGTTGTGTAAACAAGACCCAGCAATCTGTTGCATACTAGAAACACACCTAAGTCACAAAGATAGATATAACCTGAGGGCAAAGGGCTTGAAGATGGTTTCCCAAGGAAATGGACCCAAGAGCAAAGTAGGAATAGCCATTCTAATATCTGATAAAATAGAATTTCAACCAAAATTAATAAAAAAGTGATGGGGAAGGACACTTTAGACTCATTAAAGGAAAATTCCACCAGGAGGACATCACAATCGTGGACATCTATGCTTCAAATATAAGGACACCCACATTTGTAAAAGAAGCATTAATAAAAAATTAAACAATTCATAGATCCCCACAAATTAATAGTGGGAGACTTCAACACCCCACTCTCAACAAAGGACAGACCAACAAAACAGAAATTAAACAAAGAAACAATGTGTCTAACAGAGGTCATGAATCAAATGGACCTAACAGACATCTACAGAACCATACACCCAAACACAAAAGAATTTACCTTCTTCTAAGCACCTCATGGAACCTTCTCAAACATAGGTCATATGGTAGGTAGCAAAGCAAGCCTCAACAGATACAATAAGATTGAAATAATCCCTTGTATCCTATCTGATCACCATGGACTAAAGTTGGACCTCACAACAGAAATAGCAAAAAGGCTACAAACACATGGAAACAGAAAAACGTGCTACTAAATTACATCTGGGTGAGGGAAGAAATTAAGAATGAAATTAAAGCCTTCCTAGAATTCAATGAAAATGACAAAACAAAATACCCAAACCTATGGGACACAATGAAAGCAGTGCTAAGAGGAAAGTTCATAGCACTACGTGCCTTCAAGAATAAATTCAAAACATCCCATTCAAGCAACTTAATAGCTCACCTAAATGCCCTAGAGAAAAAAGAAGCAGACACACCAAGAAGGAGTACACAGCTGAAAATAATCAAACTCAGGGCTGAAATCAATAAATTAGAAACAAATAAAACAATTCAAAGGATCAATGAAACCAAGAGCTGGTATTTTGAGAAAATCAACAAGATAGGCAAACCCTTAGCCAAACTAGCTAGAAGTCAGAGAAACACCATACAAATCAACAAAATCAGAAATGAAAAGGGGGAGATAACAACAGACTCTGGGGAAATCTAAACAATCATTAAGACTTACTTCAAAAGTCTATATGGCACAAAATTCTTATAACCCCTAAGGGAATAGAAGCAGTCATCAAAAGTCTCCCATCAAAAAAAAAAAAAAAAAAGCCCAGGACCAGGACCAGATGCTTTCAGCACAGAATTCTATCAGACCTTCAAAGAAGAGCTAACTCCAGTTCTCTTCAAACTGTTCCACAAAACAGAAACAGAAGGAACACTACCAAACTCATTCTATGAAGCTACAGTTACCTTGGTACCTAAACCTCACAAAGACCTAACAAAGAAAGAGAATTCAGGCCATTCTCCCTTATAAACATTGATGCAGAAATACTCAACAAAATACTTGCAAACCGAATACAAGAACACATTAAAGATATCATTCTACTATGACCAAGTAGGCTTCATCCCAGGTATGCAGGGGTGGTTCAATATATGGAAATCCATCAATGTGATCCACCATATTAAGAAACTGAAAAAAAAACCCACATGATAATCTCCTTAGATGCTGAAAAAGCATTTGACAAAATCCAACATCCATTCATGTTTAAAGTGTTGGAGAAATCAGAGATAAAAGGCACAGACCTAAACATAGTAAAGGCAATATACAGCAAACCTATAGCTAACATCAAAGTAAATGGAGAGAAACTAATAGCAATCCCACTGAAATCAGGGACAAGGCTTCCTTTTCTCTCCATATCTCTTCAATATAGTTCTGGAAGTCCTTCCTAGGGCAATGAGGCATTTGAAGGAGATCTAGGGGATACAAATCAGAAAGGAAGAAGTCAAAGTTTTACTATATTTGCAGATGATATGATAGTATACATGAGTGACCCCAAAAATTCTACCAGGGAACTCCTACAGCTGATAAACACTTTCAACAAAGTGGCTGGAAACAAAATTAACTAAAAAAATCAGTAGCCCTCCTGTATACAAAAGACAAAAGGGCTGAGAAAGAAATTAGGGAAACAACACCCTTCACTATAGCCACATAGGGCATAAAGTACCTTGGTGTGACGCTAACCTAGCAAGTAAAAGACTTCTATGAAAAAAAAATTACCAGTCTCTGAAGAAAGAATTAGAAGAAGATATCAGAAGATGGAAAGATCTCCCATGCTCATGGCTTTGCAGGATTAACATGGTAAAAATGGCCATCTTATCAAAAGAAATCTACAAATTCAATGCAATTCCCATCAATTACCAACACAATTCTTTACATATCTCAAAAGAAAAATTCTCAACTTCATATGGAATTTTAAGAAACCCAGAATTGCTAAAACAATCATCTAAAATAAAAGATCTTCTGGAGGTATCTCCATCTCTGATCTCAAGCTTGACTATAGAGCAACAGCAATAAAAACTCCATGGTGTAGGCATAGAAACAGAATGGTGGATCAAAGAAACTGAATAGAAAACCCAGAAATAAACCCACATACTTATGGACACCTGATTTTTGACAAAGATGCGAAAACCATCCAATGGAAAATAGATATCATCTTCAACTAATGGTGCTGATCTAACTGGATGTCTACATGTAGAAAATGCAAACAGATCCATACTTATCACCCTGCACAAAACTAAAGTCTAAGTGGATTAAAGACCTTAACATGATCCAGACACATTAAATCAGTTAGAAGAAAAAGTGGGGAAGAGCCTTGAACGCATTGGCACAGGAGACAACTTCTTGAACAGAACACCAACAGCACTGGTTCTAAGAGCAACAATCAATAAACGGGACCTCATGAAACTAAAAACCTTTTGTAAAGCAAAGAACACTGTTATCAGAACAAAACGACAGCCTACAGACTGGGAAAGGATCTTCACCAACCCTATATCTGATAGAAGGATAATATCCAGTATATATAAAGAATTAAAGAAGCTGAGAAGCACCGAATCAAGTAATCCAATTAAAAAATGGGGAACAGTTCTAAACAGAGAATTCTTGATAGAGGAATATTGAACGGCAGAGAAACATTTAAAAGAAATGCTCAACACTATTAGCCATGAGGGTAATGCAAATCAAAACCACCCTGAGATTTCACCTTAAGCCCATCAGAACGGCCAAGATCAAAAACTCAAGTGACAATACATGCTAGAAAGGTTGTGAAGAAAGAGAAACCCTCCTCCACTGCTAGTGGAATGTGAACTTGTACAACCACGCTGGAAGTCAATCTAGCACTTTCACAGACAATTAGGAATAGCGCTTCCTCAAATTCAGCTATACCTCTCCTAGGCATTATCCAAAAGATACTAAACCATACAACAAGGACATTTGCTCAACCATGTTCGTAGCAGCTTTATTTGTAATAGCCATTAGCTGGAAACAACACAGATGCCCCTCAGCTGAGGAATGGATACAGAATTCATGGTATATCTACACAATGGAATATTACTCAGCAACAAAAAACAAGGAAATCATGAAATTTGCAGGCAAATGGTTGGAACTGGAAAAGATCATCCTAAGTGAGGTATCCCAGAAACTGAAAGGCACACAGGGTATATACTCACTCATATAGATATATAATATAGGCTAAACCTACTAAAATCTCTACATCTAAAGAAACTAATCAAGAGAGAGGACTCTGGCTAAAATGCTCAGTCCCCATCCAGAAAGGCAAAGAAGATGGACAGGAGAAGAAGGAGAAAACGGGGAACAAGGTAGGAGCCTGCTACAGAGGCTCTGAAATACTCTGCCCTCCAGACTATCAGAGCAGATGCTGAGACTTATGGCCAACCTTTGGGGAGAGTGTAGGGAATCTTATGAAAGAAGTGGGAAATAGTAAGATCTGAAGAGGACAGAAGTTCTACAAGGAGAGCAAGAGAACCAAAAAATCTGGGCACAGGGGTCTTTCCTGAGATTGATACTCCAACCAAGTACCATGCATGGAGATAACTTAGAACCCCTACACAGATATAGCCCTTGGCAGTTCAGTGTCCAAGTGGGTTTCATAGTAATGGGA
>CM053758.1:40034621-40066200 GCA_028658305.1 Pachyuromys duprasi | reverse complement strand
TTCAGGGAAACAGGGACTGTTTCAGTCATGATCTTGATGGCTGACTCTTTGACCCTCCCCCATACAAGCTGGGGAGTGACAGACTGGCTAGATCCCAGGGGAGGACATTGCAGCCAGCCCTGAGGAGACAGGATAAGCTGGGGTTGGATGGAAGGGAAGGAGGTCCTCCCCTGTTGGTGGACTTGGAGGGGGCGGGGAGTAGGGAGATGAGGGAGGGAGTGGGAGGGTGGGAGGGAATGAGGGAGGGGGCTACACCTAGGATTCAAAGTACCTAACCTGTGATTGAGATAAAAATAAATAATTTTTTTTAAAAAAAAGTATATTCTACCCTCTTCTCATCCATCATCTGAAACAGCTGATGAAACACATCCTATAAAAAGAGTTGAAATAAATTTCCCAGAGATGTTCAAATGACACCTCTTTGAACTCTCCTACTTTACTACAGAGGGGAAAAAAGTGTATTTTTCCACTGGACAGGTGTTAAAAGCTAATAGTTCTAAGAAACTATACTTTTATTTGTTGGCATACTTTTAAAAAAACTTTTATTTACACTTTTTATACCTCTTTCTCCCTACTCCGCTCCAATCCATTCCAATACCTCAACACCAGGTATGAGAGAAAAAGGATTAGTGGGAGAGGGAGTGCAGTTCTCTTACCTTCTTCCTGCTGGTTATGATCTCTTTGGGTTCCTGCAGCCAGTCCTATCCTCATTTCAAGAAATCTCCAACTTCTTGTCTCACAACAGCAAAAGGAGTTGCCTTTTTCTTTCCCAGTGCTCCTCACATTCTCTGGGCTCTGGTATTTATTCTCTCTCCAGAGTCCCCGGATTTAATCTATCTGTACCTGGCAAAGCCCTTTTCTCAGAGCTCTCAGGAGGCAAATAGTGCACAGCTGTGGACCATCTAAATCAGTCTTACATCCCACACCTAGGAACAAAACAAAAACATGTTTATATCTACAACACTTTTTTTTTTGTTTTTGATACAGTGTTTCTCTGTGTAAAAACTCCCCTTCCTCTTCTTCCTCTCCCTATCCCCCCCCCCCTCTGTGCTGTTTTTAAGTAGCCTCTTTCCTGCCCTGTCCTCATGAGAGTTGGCCATGGCCTATCTCTGACTTATTCTGTCAACTCTTTCTCTGATTTGTCACTTTGTCTCCCCCAAAGTTAGATGTCACTTTTAAATATGGCTGCTTCCTTGTATAAACTAAATTTACCTTCACTGTTTGGGATTAAAGGTGTGTACTAATAGTGTCTGTATTCAGCCAGATGATACTGTAATCCAGAGTATATTTGCATTCATGCCAGTTCACATAGACCTATAAAGTTTTTGGATATGATTCCTTACCTGAACAGCCTGTTGCTAGATTAAAATTCCTCTACAATTTACAATTTACTTAGGAGCTAATATCAACTTATTAGTGAATACATGGTTCCCTACCCTCAGAGATCAGAAACCCTGTGGAAGAGAGAGATGAAAGATAGTAGGAGTCAGAGGGGATAGAGGAAACTAGGAGCACATAGTCCACCAAATCAACTAAGCAGGGCTTATTGTCACTGCTACTGAAGTGGCAAGCACAGAGCCTACAGGTGTCTGAGCTAGGTTCCCTGAATATATGTTATGGCTTTTAGCTTGTTACTTCTATTGGACGTTTAATAGTGGGGGCAGATGTGTATCTCTTACTCTTTTGCCTGTTTTGGGGACTCTTTTATTCCTATTGTGTTCTCTTGTCCAGTCTCAATATGATGGTTTTCCCTTGTCTTTTTCTATCTTGTTTTTTTTTTTTCCTGTTTGCCTGTTGCTTCTTGGAAAATTGTTCTTTTTTAAAAAGAAAACAGAGAGGAATCAGATTATAGGATTTAGGAAAAACTGAGAGGAGTGGGGAGAAAGAAAAATGTGATGTGGATGTACTGTATAAGAGAACAATCTACTTTCAATTTTAAAAAAAAATGTGATTCCTGGCCCAAAGTTTGTTACATGGCAAGCACATGCTGTGAAAAGAAATATCATCTGAAATAATAGGTCAAACACAATCATTCAACAATCAACAAGCAAACTTGATACTGAAATCTTGTCTGAGCAAGACATTGAGAAAATATCATTAAAATCCTTCATTAAACATTTGTCTATTATTCAGTTTCTGGGAGATCTCTCAAATATTTGCTTGCAATTTTTAGTCCACACATTAAGGTACTGCATAACTTTTCTCATGACTTATGTCAACAATTATATTCTCACTATTTTGTCTACAATATATTATGTAAAGTGTTAATAAATTGATTGTTACAACATTTGGAAACTATATTAAGAAATATTCAAAAAAAAGAAATATTCAACTCAATGAACTAAATTATAAAAATTTAATTGTTGACTATTTGATTACAGTTGACCATTATTTTATTATGAATCTTAATAATCCTAAGAATACTAACTGCTATCCATTCAATTTGTTAGTAATCTTACTTGTGAACAGCCATGTTCTGGAAGAACTCAGTGGCATTCCTAAGCTAGGATAACTCACAAGTTTTAATTCAATATGTCATTCTTACATTTATCTACTAGGTTATCTTAATAAATTAAAGAAAAATGTACATATAGTGCAAAACCATTCAAAGCCACTTAATTTATTGGTGTTTTTACTTGAGCTCTTCTATAAGCATCCAGTAATATGTAAATGTTGAAAATACCCATGTTTCATAATCTGTTTCATAATACCCATGTTTCACAATTTGTATATCTTAAAATCGATTTATTATTAAGGACATGTTTGAGCTAATTCAGAGTATAGATGATGGAAGTCATCTGTTATCAGGGAACATGTAGGTTTTTGCTGTGAATTTTAATTAGAATACAATAAGTGAAATGTCTAATATTTGATTTCAAGTCACTTTTCAAAATTTATCTTCCTTTCCATATTCAGAGTTGATTTGGATTAAAAGAGAAAATATCTATTTTTGGTCTATTGTTTACTAGTAAAAATTTCTTTTCAGAAATTGCCAGACTTCTAAAATTCAGTATTAATTCTAAATATCTTATACATATAATATTAGTTTATTAAATTTCAAAAGAAATCCAAGTTTAGTGTTTCTATATACGTTTTAATATACCACAAATGTAATATTTGGTTTTGTGTGTTTTAATTACAAAATGGAGAAACATATGACAATTACATTATTTTTTAATAATACTGTTAGAATTTTGAATGTATGCTTTTTACTTTTTAAACACACTCTAACTCAGAGTGATGAGGTAGGAAAACTGAGGATTTTTCTTGGCTGGATAATACCACTGATAAACAAAAAACAGCACTCATGAAGCTGTAGGTGAGTGATGGCATGGGTACAGGTGGGAAGTATGCAGACAAGATGAACTTTAAATGTTTTCCATTATGTGCACCCAGAGAACTACCTATTTGAGCATAGGAAACCAAAAAAAAAAAAAAAACTTATAGCCCTGGATACTAAAATCCTTATACCATGGAAAAATTTAATAAGAGATTTTTCTCCTTTTAACCCCAAATTAAAATATTTACACAACCTGCTATGCTGAGTCCATTACCAGATTAAGCTGATATTAAAGTGTGAAGACAATATATACAACCTTGAGGTGGTACATGCTTCTGACCCCAGCACTTGAGGAGCCGAGAGAAATGGGAGTTCAAAGTTTATTGCTAGTTACGCAGGGTGACGAGGTCAGTCTTGTGTACTTGCAGTTGTATGCTGGTAAGCAACAACAAAAAAGCCACCAACTACACATTCAAATTTTAAAAATCCAACAAAACACTATTGTTTCTAATTTGTCATCATTGATTTTTATCAAATTCTTGGCCATTCTCATTTCTAATTTGGTCTCCTTGCCACACAATCTGTACCATCTAGCATGCAGATATCCCTGTTTTTCTTCTGTATTGATGCTGGATGTTGAATATTGAATATTGTTATTGTTGTTGTTGCTGCTGCTGCTGTTGCTACCGAAAACAAGCCACCTGAAAGTGAAGTCAAATCATTTTGCATATTTGGAATATGTGCACTCATTTCATGTTTGATGATATTTGTTTGAAAGAACATATTGGTGAAAGGAAAAATTAAGTATTGATATTAAAAATATATAAACGACACTTTATTAGAGAGCTCAGTAGTTAGGAACCAATGAAAACTTGTTGATTGTGTTTTCTTTCACTCTCTATATTTCAATTGACTCATTATTAGGAACAACACATTAGCAACTAGAACATTCTCCAACAGTCTTTGCCCTTACTCTCACTTTTCTTACTCTTATTATTCTTTAAAATTATGCAAAACATAGCTTAAATACTGTTTTATATTCAATAATAATTTATTTTCAGTAACATCTTTTGTTTTCATCCAGAAAATATATTGTAGTTTATTCTCTTACAACTTTTTTTCTGTTTTTAAAAACTCCAGAGTTTCATTTAGAATGATTTCTAGATGCTGTTTTTTTTTCCATATTTCTGTTGGACAGATATGTATGAAGTTTCCCTTGCAGCTCATTTTTTTCAATGATGTTGTGATAAAGTGTACACTCTATCTGTAAGTATCTGTTTGGTATAGATTATTAAGATCCAAAAAACTAAATAACAAAACATAAAAAGCAATGGCACCAAACTGTAAAAGTGCAGACACTGTTACGCAATGGCATGCCTATCTGCTCTGGAGGTCTGTTTTTCCACCTGAAATGAGCCTAATGGCTGAACTACAAATACCTAAGGAGCGGTTCGACAGTGAACCACATGGCTGTGTGTCTAGCACGATGTTCTTCCCTTGTAAGGTCCCCAGAATCACAAAGGAACTCCTGGCATGGCTGACCTTCTGCTAATGAGGCTGAGACTCACTATAGCAGTTTTCAGTCCAAGGAAATGGACTCCACGCAGGAAATCAACATAAGCAGAGATATATGGCAGTATTTTTTCAGCACAGATTCTCATGGTTTCACAGTTTTCTTCACACATTTCTACACTTAATTTTTTTTTCATTTAATGATGCTAACAATTTTAAGTGCAGTCAATTCCCACACCATTCATTACAAAGGCCCTTTGTTCATTTGCAGTAGTATGACCATGTATATTTGAGAAATGATTCTTCGATACTTTAAAATTAAGGAAAATGTGCCTCATGATGTGTTTATTCTGGACTCAGAATTTTCATATATTTGAAAGTTATTATTCTACCAAATTATTATTCTACTGTAAATTATACTAATGTATGTGTGGTGAAAGTATTTTAATATATCTCTTCAATCCACAGATTCTCAAACTCTCTCAACTCTGGTTTGGTTTTGATACAGATGTTTGTTTAATGTTATATGTTATTCTCAAATGCGATATGAGGTGATGCATGTGCATGCATTTATTTTATTTATTTCATCCTTTCTAACTTTATTCATTAGAGTGGTAGTAACAATTAATTTAGTAATTATTTGTGTAGGTTCTATGCCTTCAATTTGTTCTTTTCGCACCTTTCTTCATCAGCTTCTGTGTTGGGTAGTTATGGGCTGACAGATGTGGGTGCTAAGAACTGAGCTTCAGTTCTTTCCAAGAGCAGCATGTACTGAATCATCTCCCTAGCCTTCAAAAGCATTTATTCTGTCATTTATCGATAAGAATAAACAAGGGAATTTCAGACAGGAAAATGTGTCTGAATAACTGAAAGACTGTAGACTTCCTTTTCTTCCATGGTTACTTGATCAAAAAGACAATCAGCCCGACTGGACTTCTGTCAATGTGGCCTCCTGGAACATTCTACAGCCACATTCAGGAAGCTGCTGGAGAGGTAAATGGATCCAATTGTCCTGGTTCCTGAAGGCTCAGCTTTACTCAAAGCTGTTGAAAGAAATTTGAGGCAGATTCTTTTCTATCAACAGCCTCCAGAACTCTGGATGCCATTTCCACTGAAGCAAGAGGGACAGCATTTACCCAAGTGATTTCTCAGAAAGATGGCTGTCACCAGCGCTTAAAGTAATTATTATGATGGCCTCAAACACAGAGTCTATGTATGTGAGTCTTTCCTAATATTTTATCCTAAGCAGCAAAGCTGTTATTTGCGTAGATTATGACTTGCTATGTCTGTGGTGGTTTCATACCATCTTTGATTGGGCTGGGGAAAAAGTGGCTAGTGTTTTATAAACAGCCCTGCTCGGGTGCTATTGGCAAACTTCACATCTCCAGATTCTGACTGAGAAACAGGCTCCTCTTTGTTGTTACAGCACTGGCTCCAGTGTAGGGGCTCATTTCATAAGCTTCCTCTTTGCTAGTATCACTAGGGTCAAAGAATCTGCAACACAGAGAGGGAGGGAGCAAAAACAGAAGAGATCAACAACGAAAAGATAAAAGAACCCTCCTTCAGCTGAGGAGCCAATAACTGACAGAAGAAGCTTCGAGAGTGGAGAATGAAATCGACAAATAGAGACCGAGAGATGAAAATTGAACCAAGAGCTGAGACTAAAGAATGATAAAAGGGGAGGTTATCAAAGAGCAGGCAACCAAGTTCATGCCAGTGACTGCCCCTGCTCCCTTTACTGGGGAATCCCCATGGAGACTGTGCTGCCCAGGGGCTACATCTAAGCAGGAGGTCTAGATCCTCTGCATGCATGACCTAATAGGCTAGGGTCAGATAGTACGGAAGGACGACCTATCAGTGGACTAGGGGAGAGATAGGGGGGAAAGAGGGAAATAGGGTTGAACTGGGAGGAAAGGAGGAAGGGGACTACAGCCGGGATACAAAGTGAATAAATTGTAATTAATCGTAATTTTAAAGAAAAATAAGAGGACAAGTCACCAAACCACAAACGGACAGAAATCAGAAAAGATAATGAAGGATACTTCCTAATATTCAAAGGGAATAATTAAGTAATAATACTTCACAATACTAAATGTATTAGTACATAACTCTGATGTCTCCAATTTTATAAAAGGCATGTTATTGAAATTAAAGATACAGTTTAAGTCTCCATTGATAGCAGATGATTTTAATACTCTACTTTCTCCAATTAGAAAGGTAATTTGGACAGAAAGACAGAGAAACTTCAAAAGTAAATGGGACCAAACATCAAATGGACCTAAGGAAAATCTTGGGATATTTCATCCAAACGCAAAAAAATATACATTCTACTTAACATCCCATGTGATAGTCTCTAAAGTAGAACATATTCTGGACACAAAGCAATCTAAACAAGTTCTGTAAGTTAAAATAACTCCATATATCCTGTCTGAAGACAATAAAAAATAATGTCAATCAAACTTCTTATAAGATCATAAATTCATGAAGATTAAACAACACATTACAAACATATGAATAAGTCAAAGAAATTAAAAAGGAAATCAAAGAATTCCTGGGACTGAATGAAATGTAAGCAGAACAAAACGTCTAAAAGCCATTAAGCAAACCTAAGGGAGAATTATATAGTGTTAAGCATGGACCTCAAAAATTCAGGAAGAATACAGATAATTTTCTAAAATCAAGTACAAACCAAACACAATAGACTGCAAATAAGAATAAAAATCAGTGTAGAATTAATAAAGTGGAACCAAAGGAAACAATACAGAGAATCAGGAGGCCTGAAAGCATGTTCTTTAGAGGAAAACTAGATTAACAGACTTTTGACTCAGATTACCAAAAGAAAGAAATAGATGGCCCACATTAATAGATTCAGAGCTGAACATGGAAAAATTGCAGTAAACACTGAAGACATATAATCCTTTTAGCCAAAAATCCTAAAAAACAAAACAAAAAGGGAAAATGTCTTGGTTCACCCAAATCAACAGGGAAACAGAGAAGGCAATATTAGCACAGTTTCTATTACAAGGAAATGGAAAAATTGGGTGAAGAAGAATTAACCAGAGCTGACGGAGCAAGTGCAAGACAAAGTGATGGGTAAGAAGAATAAATAACACAAAAGATGAACAAAGGCACACAGCAATATTCTGTTTATGTAAAATTATATATGACTATGCTCATATGCATACACATATTTATGCTTTAATTGTATATTTGAAATTTTCCAATTAGGATGTAATACTCTCCCACTAACCCATAGACTAAAAAAATCTCAGTGGTATTAATCGGAAATGTCTTTTTGAGTTGCTGGTCAGGGTAGTGTAACATACCCACGAAATGGAATAGGCTATTGCCATAATGGAATAGGCTATTACCATAGCCCTAGTCTCTACTTTTTCATTTATTATTATTATTTATTACAATTTATTCACTTTGTATCCTGGCTATAGCCCTCTCCCTTATCTCTTCCCAGTTCTACCATTCCTCCTTCTTCTCCTACTATGTCCAACCCTTAGTTCACTGAGAGGGAAAGACCTTCTTCCATGCTATCTAACACCTATTTAGGTCTCATCAGGACTATCTGGATTCTCTACTCAGTAATTAAAAACAAGAAAAATCATGACTTTTTCAGGCAAATGGATAGAACTAGAAAAGATCAGCATGAGTGAGGTAACTCAGAAGCAAAAACAACAAGGAGCTTAGAGAAAATGCTTAACCCTCATTCAGAACAACAACTGGATGGGCATTGGAAGTGAGAGAAAGCAGGGCCTCTGAAAGAATCTACCTAGCATGGTATCAATGCTAAGACTCACAGACAAACTACGGGCAGAGTACAGGAAATCTTATGGAAGAAAGGGGAGATGGAAAGACCTGGAGAGGACTGGAGCTCCACAAGGACACCAACAGAATCAAGAAATCTGGGCCTGCAGAGACTGATGAATCAACCAAAGACCATGTATGGAGAGGACCTAGATGCCCTGCTCAGATTTAGCCCATGCGCAGCTCAGTCTCCAAAAGGTTCCCTAATAAGGCAAGCAGGGGCAGTCACAGACATGAACTTGGTTGCCTGCTCTAATCAACTTCCCATGGCGAGGTGGCCTGCCTAGGCCACAGAGAAAGAAATTATAGACAGTTCTGATGATTCCTAATAAGCTAAGGTCAGATAGTCTCTACTTCTGAGAATACTACATACTTATGACACAGCACTTAGTGGTATTGAGCTGGGACTGACTTGAAAGCCTCCACTCTAACGGATACCTTCCCTGATTTTGAAGTTCTTCAAGCTGCCAATGGAGAAAATAAATGTATAATTTTATGCTGCAGTAAAGCCTGCATACTACTACAGCAACCAGTAGGTTTAAACATTTTAAATAGTGCAATTATTGGACTTGCATTTTGGGTATAACCAACATCCACTTGATTAGACTTAAGGCCTGATAAGTAGGAGAAGGGTCAAATCTGGCTTGGTAAATTTAGCCAATTACCTGTATCTAGTAAGGCCACTCATTGAAAAGGAAAAAAAAAACCTACTGTGGCCAATTTATTTAACTAGCTTAATTGTTAACTGATTTCCAAATGATCACAGATAGTGTAGCTCTCACCTTTTCTCAAAGAAACTTTACTAAAGTAAATGAAACTTATAAAAAGTCACAATTGTTCGAAATGTAGGTATCAACCAACCTTGGGATGTCCAGCTCAAATTAATACATTACAAAACAATGCTCACTCCTAACGCTCAGAGAACATTAAAGATGGTTGGAAATACTGTAAAATACAGAAAGCCAGGACATCTGCTTCCTGACAGTATCTAAAAATGAAAAAGGGGTGGGGGGTAGAAAGGTGAAATTTTAAAAAAAGGATATGAAGTTAGGAGTGGTGTCGACAAAGTGTGGCTTGTGAGAGGAACTGCAGGAAGGTAAGTGGTCTGACTGTCAGGATACATGTGGGACATTGTCAAAGATTTAATAAAACCAGGTTATTAAAAAAAGCATATCATTGCAAATTCCCAAAGAACTACGAATTTAATAGGACATCCACAAGGATACCAACAGAGACAAAAATCCTGGGCCCAGATGACCCTGCAGGACCATGCATGGAGAAAACCTGGAATCCCTGCTCAAATGTAGCCCAAGGCAGCTCAGCCTCCAAATGAGTTGGGTGCCCTAGTAAGGGGAGCAAGGACTATCTCTGACATGAACTCAGTGGCTGGCTCTTTGATCACTTGAGTGATCATGAATGACCTCTCCTGGAGTCTCACAGTGCCAAGTATTTGCTGCTCTCCATGACTCCTTCATGTCTTCAAAACCAGTACTACCTGATTGACTCTTACACAGTAGCAAGACTAGCTGACAACACGTACAACTTGACCACCTCTGGAACATAGCTTCTTGGTGCTCTTTGGACACACTTCCCAGATGATATATCACAATAATTCTTGTCTTTTCTTAACTACTGCTAATTTCTTAGCTCTAGTTATGCAGCATCAGTTGTCCCAGGAAGGCAAAGTTTTCACTTCATTTGTGCTAGTCTCTTGTTAGTTGTGGCTGACTCTTTGGCTCCAGCTGACCAGCATGACAGAATTTCAATTAACAACAGCAAACAGCCCTAATAGAGTCCTTACCTTTCCCTCTAAAAGTTCACAAAGGAGGCTTACATCTTCTGCACTGACAACATTTTTATCTTTCAAGCTCCTCAGGAATACCCCACTGAGCTCTCAATGCTTAATGGTTTTTCTAGCCCAAAGTTCTAAAGTCTTTCCATAACGCTCCCCAAAACATCATCACATCTATCTCAGCAATACCCCATAATCCTGTTAAAAGATTCACTCTTAATTAAGGTTTCTATTGCTGTAAAGAGCTATCATGACCATGGCAACTCTTATAAAAGAAAACATTTAATTGGAGCTGACTTACAGTTCAGAGACCTAGTTCATTTTTATCATAGCAGAAAGCATGGCACTGTGCGGGTACATGTGGTCCATAGGCAGCAGGAAGTAAAATGGCTGATACCTCAAAGCCTATTCTCACAGTTACACATGTTTTACAACAAGACCACATCTAATCCAAAAAGGCTAAACCTACTAGTACAGCCACTCCTTCTGGACAAAGCAATCAAACACATGAGGCTATGGGATCCATTCCTATTCAAACCACCACACTGCCTCAACAATACAGAATTTATGTTTTGCCACAGCCCTGAAACAGGTAATTCTTAAATAGTACTCATTTTCATTTTAAAGTGATAACCATTTATGTCCTTTAAAATAATTTAAAAACAGAGAGAGTTAGGTGCACAGAAAGTCTCTGTGCTCACGGATGTATGCAAGTTCAGAGATGGTGGTACCCGCCTGCCATTCTGCCGGACCTTTTCCCGGCTCAAATGACAACACATGCTGGAGAGGATGTGGAGAAAGAGGAACCCCTCCTCCATTGCTGCTGGGAATGTAAACTTGTGCAAGCACACTGGAAATCAATTTGGCCCTTTCTTAGACAATTAAGAAGAGTGATTCCTCGAGATCCAGCTATACCACTCTTAGGCATATATCCAAAAGATGTTCAAGTACACAAGGACATTTGCTCAACTATGTTGCTAGCTGCTTTATTTGTAATAGCCAGAACCTGGAAACAACCCAGATGTCCCTCTGTTGAGTAATAGATACAGAAATTGTGGTACTTTTACACAATGGAATACTATTCAGCAATTAAAAAAGAGGAAATCATGAAATTTGCAGGCAAATGGTGGGACCTGGAAACTATAATCCTGAGTGAGGTGTCCCAAAAGCAGAAAGATATGCATGCTATATACTCACTTATATAGACCTATAAGATATGATAAACATACTGAAATCTATACACCTAAAGAAGATAAACAAGAAAGAGGACCTGGGGTAAGTGGATTAATCCTCACTTAGAAAGACAAATGGGATGGACATTGGAAAAAGGAGAAAACAAGTAGCAGGACAAGAGCCTACCACAGAGGGCCTCAGAAAGACTCTACCTAGCAGTGCATCAAAGCAAATATTAAGACATATAACAAACGTTTTGGCAGAGTGCAGGGAATCATATGAAAGAGGGGGGAGTTAGTATGATGTTAAGAGGACAGGAGCTCAGCAAGGATCAAACATATCAGGGCACAGGGGTCTTTTATAAGGCTGTTTCTCCAACCAAGGACCATGTATGGATATAACCTAGAACCTCTGCTTGAATGTAGCAAATGGTAGCTCAATATCCAAGTGGGTACCCTAGTAAGGGGAACAGGGACTATTTTGGACATGAACTCAATGGCTGGCTCTTTGATGCCCCCGTCTCCCCCACCGAGGGAGGAGTAGCCTTGCTATGCCACAGAAGAGGACAATGCAGCCAGTCCTGAAGAGACCTGATAAGCTAGAGTTACATGGAAGGGGAGGAGGTCCTCCCCTATCAGTGGACTTAGAAAGGAGCAGGGAGGAGACGAGGGAGGGATGGGGGGAATAGGAAGGGAATGTGGGAGGGGGCTACAGCTGGGATACAAAGTACATAACCTGTGATTAATATAAAATAAAAATGTTAAAAAATAATTTAAAAAAATACCTAGAGGTGATGGTGCATGTCTTTAATACCCAGAAGGCAAAGGCAGGAGGATCTCTTTGAGTTCAAGTCTAGAGCAAGTTATGACAGCAAGGGCTGCAATAGAAACCCTGTATTGTGCTCAGAATGGATATGGCCCCCATAGACTCATGGGTTTGAGTGGGTGGCCCATAGGGAGAGGCATTATTAGAAGGTGTTGTCTTGTTGGAAGAAGTGTGTCACTACATGCACTTCATATCAAAGCTCCTTTCAGGATTCAGCTACTGAGATACAAATGCTTCCTCCGAAGGACAGTCTAAGATAGTAATAATGGCAGAAATGTACAGATCAGAACAACCAGGCTGTTTATATGAAAAGAGAGACTGAGCATAACAAGTCTAGAAATTAGTTATGTCAAGGAACAAGATAGCAAACTGTGAGTGGAAAATTATTAATCAAGAAATATGGGCTAGAAAATTTTAGTGATCAAATATGACCTGTGAAATGGTGGAGGATGGAAACGCTAATATATGTATTATGGGGGAGTTTTTCCAGATCAAGTTGCCAGGATCCTTACTAAAACTTTGATTGGATAGGAAGTGTTGGGGGAGATAGTGATATTGTACCTTTTCTAAAGCATTTATTTAGCGTGTACAGATCTGAGGTTGACAATCACCAAAAATGCAGGTCAGATTGTACACACAAGTGACTTCAGCACACAATGAGGTAAATGAAGAGAATATAAATGTCAAGATAATCTTCATTTTTTTAGGCAAGCCTGAGTCCAAATCAAAGGAAATATAATATATGCTCTGTACCATTCATTGTATGTAAGAAATATATAACTTGCTTTTGATTTTACAGGGAGTTAAATTTAAATTTCTGACTTGAGTCCTGGAAGAGAATTTGAACTTTTAAACACTTTTGATTTTTTTTTAAATATTAGGAAAACTTTTTTGTTTGTTTACGTAGTTCTGGTTTGTATTGTAGCTGGCTCTGACATCTATGCTGGCCTCAAAATCAGAGATCTGCCTTCCTTTGCGTCATAAGTACTAGGATTAAAAGTATTCTCACCACTGCCTGGCTTACAAGAAATTTTAATGTTGAATTAAACATGCATTGCATTATGATGTGGTTGTGAGATCACAAGAGGCAAGGAATGGAATATGATGGTTTAAATGAGATTATTCTCAGGTATTTGAATATTTGACCCTTTCTTGGAAGCTAATTGGGCAAGATTAGGAAATGTGACATTGCTGGGCATCGTCTGTACAAGGGGTGTGTTCTGTTTCCGGCTATTTTTTATGGGTTCTAGTGAATTACACTCAGGTCTGTGCACTTCTCAGGAAAGAACTTAATTAAAGGATCTTTCTTTCCAGATTCTTTGCTGAGTTTATTAATGGAAATATCATTAATCCTTTTTAAACTACTGATATAAAACAACCCAATTCAAAAAACCCAATACTCATTCAGAAAATTCATCAATATGTAATCCTCCAAACACACCCTTCTTGAATTTCATCATCATCATCATCATCATTAGTAGTAGTAGTAGTATGCATATATATATATATATATATATATATATATATATATATATATGTGGAATTTATGTGTGTATGCTTCAGCAAACAAAGAGAGGCCACCAGGTAAAAGCTAGCAGGTAAGAGCTAACTCCCTCTCACATGCAGTTCCCACTTCCCTTACTAGGGTACCCATTTGAAGTCTAAGCTCTCCATCTGCTACATCTTTGTAGGGGGCCTTGGTTCACTTTCTTTATTAACCTTGGTTGATGCTTCTGTCTCAGGAAACCCCTCTGGGACCTGATTAGTTGGCCCTATTGTTTTTTTTTCTTCTTTTCTTTTCTTTTCTTTTCTTTTGTTTTTATGGAGCTCCTGTTACTTTTGGTTCCTTTTCTCTTTCCTCCCACTATTCTCCTAGACTCCCTACACATCAACCCAATAGAGACTGACTCTAACTAGACTAGTCTTCTAGTAAAGGGCAGGGAAGAACAACTCACCCACAAAAACATTGACTCAAAATTTACATTGCCTTAGAGCTGTGCAGGGATAAAGAAGGAGTAAATATAGCAGAGATGAGGGAATGCCCAACCAAAAGACCCATGCTATCAGAGAGTGCCAACACCTGACACTATGAACAATACTCTCCTAATGTTGCAGGCAGGAGCCTGACAAGAGTTGTCCTCTGAGAGACTCTACCTAGCAGTACCTCAAGGAGATGCTGCGACTTGCAAGGTTTTGTTTTTACACCATGTAAACACCCCACTACATGTGCATCCTGAAAGACAAGGCACAGATGATAACTAACTTAGTCATAAACACACACACAAAAATGACCAGCAACAGTCTTCTCAATAAAAGTCAAGAACATAGGGAAAGTATATCACAAATATCTCAAAACAAAGGCCTTGACCACAGGAATTCTCCCCTGCATCTGGGATTGTACCAAATGGAGTAGCCCAAGATTGTGATATGGCATCCACATTGACCACTCACAAGCTCATTCATCACAACCATCTCCATAAAATTGTCCACAACTAAGAAATTACAGCTTGTATTACAAAGGTTTTTGTTGTTGTTGTTTTGTTTTGTTTTGTTTTTTTTTTTGGTTTGGATTTGTTTGTTTGTTTGTTGCCGTGATAACACACTGACTGAAATCAACTTGGGAAGAAAAGGGTTTATTTGACTTTTATGTTCTAATTATAGTTTCTCTTTGAGAAACTCAAGGCAGGAACTTTAAAATAGGACCTAATACAGTAAGTAGAATAACTCTACTTACTGGAATGCTCATGATGGCTTTCTCAGTTTGCTTGCTTATAAAACCCAGGAGGAACTGTTACCCTGGGGCACATTTATGTCTGCCTTGCAGTTTATAGCTTCTTATCTGGTTACCTGTGGGGCTTTTGCTTACATCTGTAGCAGTTCTCAACCTTCATTAAAGCCCTTCTAAACCCTGCAGATTCTTTAACTCTTCTTTATCCACTTTGCAAACTCTTTCTCTGTCACACAAACACACACACACACACACACACACATTCAAACATAATTCTGGGTGTAGTTTAATGTATATTCTAAGAGTTGGTATTTGTAATCATGTTCAGAATAGATTGTTTTGCAAATGAAATTCAGATTACAAATTTATATATTAAATTCATACTACTATATGAAATTCACATGTGTACAAATTTGTCCCTCCCATGTCCCTGATACAGCACACTTGGAGCAGTCTCAATCTCTTTTGACTTTTTTTTTCTGAGACAGGATTTCTCTATGTAGCCTTGTCTGTCCTGGACTCACTCTGTAGACTATGCTGGCCTCAAACTCACAGTGATCCGCCTGACTCTGACTCCCAGAATACTGAGATTACAGGCATGCATCAGTTAGCCGAGCTCTCTCGCTCTCTCTCTCTCTCTCTCTCTCTCTCTCTCTCTCTCTCCTCTTTTTTTCTTCCTTATTTATATTTTTATTAATTACACTTTATTCAGTTTGTTTCCCACCTGGAGATTGTCCCTCCACCCAGTCCCCTCCCACAGTCTACTGATAGGGGAGGACTTCCTCCCCTTCCTTCTGATCCTAATCTATCCAGGGAAAGCCTACAGCTGATAAACACCTTCAGCAAAGTGGCTGGACACAAATTAACTTCAGAAATCAGTAGCCCTCTAATATACAAAAGAAAAAAGGGCTGAGAGAGAAAGTAGACAAAAAAAAAAAAACACTTCGCAATAGCCACAAAGGATATAAAGTACCTTGTTGTGATCCTAACAAAGCAAATCAAACACTTGTATGAAAAATTTTCAGTCCCTGAAGAAAGAATTAGAAGAAGATATCAGAAAATGGAAAGATCTCCCATGCTCATGGCTTGGCAGGATTAACAGAGTAAAAATAGCCATCTTACCAAAAGCGATCTACATATTCAATGCAATTCCCTTTATATCATACAATTCTTTACAGACCTTGAAAGAAAAATTCTCAACTTCATATGGAATTTCGAGAAACACCAAAATGCTAAAACAATCCTCTACAATAAAATATCTTCTGGGGTTATCTCTATCCGTGATCTCAAGCTGTACTATAGAGCAACAATACTAAAAACTGCATGGTACTGACATAGAAATTGACTGGTGGATCTCTCTTGACTCTTAAGGTAATAAGTTTAAATAGAAATAATGAATTAAAATAAAATCTTGAATGTTCTTGATTATACAGAGTGGGAAACAGACAAAGACAATGACTACTGCAACCTCAGGGAAAAGTAGAGGGTATTTTTAGAGTGTTTGTTCTTTGTGTGTGTGTTTTATTAATTTTTTTTTATTTTTACATTAGTTACATTTTATTTGCTTTGTATCCCAGCTCTAGCCCCCTATCTCATTCCCTCCCAATCCCACCCTTCCTTTCTCATCTCCTCACATGCTCCTCTCTAAGACCACGGATAGAAGAGGTCCTCTTCCCTTTCCATATGACCCTAGCCTATCAGGTCTCATCAGAATTTTCTGCAATGTCCTCCTCTGCACCCTGGTAAGGCTACTAATCCCTCAGGAGGGTGGTCAAAGAGCCAGCCACTGAGTTCACGTCAGAGACAGTTACCTTATTCACCATCCTTGGGGACCCACTTGAAAATTGAGCTGCCATGCGCTACATCTGAGCAGGGGTTCTAGGTTCTGTCCATGAATAGATCTTGATTCGAGTATCAATCTCAGGAAAAAAACCCCTGTGCCTGGATATTTTGGTTCTGTTGCTCTCCCTGTGGAGCTCCTGTCCTTTCCAGGTCTTACTAACTCTCCCTTCTTTCATATGATTCCCTGCACTCTGCCCAAAGTTTGGTTATGAGTCTCAGCATCTGCTTTGATACACTGTTTGATAGAGTCTTTCAGAGGCCCTCTATTATAGGCTCCTGTCCTGTTTCTTGTTTTCTATTTCTTCCAATGTCCATCCCATTTGTAGTTCTAATTGAGGATTGATCGTTTTACCCAGGGTCCTCTTTCCTGTTGTGGTGCATTTACACAATGGAATACCTCTCAGCAATTAAAAACAAGGAAATCATGAATTTTACAGGTAAATGGTGGGATCAAGAAAAGATAATCCTGAGGGAGGTATCCCAGAAGCAGAAAGACACACATGGTATATACTCACTTGTAAGTGGATACTAGACCCATTAGATAGGATAAACATACTAAAATCTATACACCTAACGGGTATTGCTTTTTGGCTTCAATAAAATCCAGGTTCTCATATTGGCACTTGTATTTATGTACAGGTATATATGAATATATATATACATATATATTATATATGTATGTTTTATTGATTTATATTTTACAATTTATTCGCTTTAAATGCCGATGGTAGAGGGCTTAGGTCCTCTCCATACATAGTCCTTGGTTGATGCATGTCTCTACTGTCTTCCTGGGCCCAAAAGTTTGGCTTTGTTGGATACTGAACACTCCATGTCCTCCTACCACCCCCTTTTTTTTCCATAGGACGCCCTACATTCTGTCCAAAGTTTGCTGTAAGTCTCTGTATCTGCTTCAATCTCCTACTGGGTGGAGTCTTTCAGAGGACATCTATGGAAGGCTGCTGTCCTATTCCCTCTTTCAACCACTTCCTGTGTCTATCTGTTTGCCTTCTGAATGAGAATTAAGCATCCATGAAGCCTGTGAGACATATTAAACTCCTCAAGCACTAATCATTTTTCCACAGTTCAGATTACTAGGAAATTTTAGCCTGAGTAGTGTTCTACTCTGTTTATAATTTAATTACATTTTAAGGAACAAAAAGAACCCATGATAGCTTCATAATTCAATGAATATCTATAAATGAAAACTTACCATAATTAAATTTTACTAGAAAAGATACAGGAGACAAATAGATGTACTTAAAGAAAACAGGTATTTTGTGAGATTTCAATTCAGAAAACTCTAAAACAAGAACATCTGACTTACGTTCTCAGAGATGCTCACTTTATAAACTACGAATTTTTAATCATTTCAAGTGAGATTTGGGGATTTTTTTTTCAGCGGTATTCAACATTGCCTTCAGCTCAGCTGCATGCACTTACAGTGCTCTAGCTAATTATTAGAACTGAATGGTAAGTATCTGGCAAATTTTTGTAAGTATTGGTTGCGATACCAGCAGCAACTAATGTGGGTGTCGATGCACACTAGTTGCACGCGTGACTGGAGGACTGTGCTGGCTCACTAGTGCTGGCTGGGTCTGAAGAGTGTGATGAGTGAAGTCAAGTGCAGCGGTTCCTGCTCAGAGGAGTGGCAGCCAAAGGGTGCCTTTTGCATCCACTTGAAGAAAGCTGGCAAGAAAATGCAGCAACCAAGGTCAACTACAGGCCACAGTGTGTCTTTCATATGTGGACATGATTTTTGCATGTTACTAATTGCAACATTAGAACATTGTTGCATACATCTAACATTTGGCTCTGAAAAATCAGATAAGGAAGGTGTCAGATCAGGACCTGACTTCAGTAGTCCCTTCCTTTGTTGCTGCACAAAAGCCCTCCTAGTGCTCCATCAAACTGTCTTTTCAGTTTACCTCAGTTCTCTTTCTGTTTCCACACATATTTCACGTTGTTTACAAGTAAGGGCAGTGACTGACTAAAACAAACAATTGTGATGTAGGGATGCTGCACAGAGGTAATAATCATAAGGGATCATAAAGTATATATCTGCAATAAACTGAAAGTTTAAAAAGGACAAAAATAATTTTTTTTTGCAATGGAATACTACTCAGCAGTTAAAAATGAGGAAATCATGAAATTTGCAGGCAAATGGTGGGACCTGGAAACTATAATCCTGAGTGAGGTATCCCAAAAGCAGAAAGAGCTGGTATATACTCACTATAGATACCTATAATATAGGATAAACATACTGAAATCTATACGCCTAAAGAAAATAAACAAGAAAGAAGACCTGGGGTGAGATTATCAACCCACACTTAGAAAGACAAATGGGATGTACATTGGATGTAGGAGAAAATGAGTAACAGGACAGACGCCTACCACAGAGGGCCTCTGAAAGACTCTACCCAGCAGTGTATCAAAGTAGATACTAAGACTCAAAACCAAACCTTCAGCAGAGTACAGGGAATCATATGAAAGAAGGGGTTGTTAGTAAGTCCTGGAGAGGACAGAAGCTGAACAAGGACCAAATGTATCTGAGCACAGGGGACTTTTCTATGATTGTTTATCCAACCAAGAACCATGTATGGATATAACCTAGAACCTCTGCTCAGATGTAGCCCATGGTAGCTTAGTATCGAAGTGGTACCCTAATAAGGGGAGCAGGGACTATTTCTGACATGAAGGCAATGTCTGGCTCTTCCACCCTTCCCCCACAAGGAAGGAGTAGCCTTGCTAGACTACAGAAGAGGACATTGCAGCCAGTCCTGAAAAGACCTTATAAGCTAGGTTGAGATGGAAGGGGAGGAGGTCCTCCCCTATCAGTGGACTTGGAAATGGGGAGGGAGCAGATGAGGGAGGTATGGAGGATTGGGAAGGAATGAGGGAGAAGTCAACAGCTGGGATACAAAGTACATAACCTGTAATTAATATATACATATAAATAAATAAATAAATAAATAAATAAATAAATAAATAAATAAATAAATAAATGGCAAAAGTAAGTAAGGGCATATCAATTAGGATTGGAATGTGAGATATAATAGACCGAGGTGGATTGGGGCTGCAAATTTGTGAATGGTTGGGAGAATCAGCTATTTGTGTTGACACTATGATAGTTGTAATGAAGGAAAAGTGGTTCGAATGTGGAATAGGATAGAGTGGTTGTGGCACATGCCAGTAATCTCAGCACTTGGGGAGGCACAGGCAGGCAGATCTCTGTGATTTTGAGGGCAGCCTGGTCTACAAAGTGAGTCCAGGACAGCCAAGGCTACACAGAGAAACCCTGTCTTGGAAGAAAGAAGAATAAAAGAAACTGGTTGACAGAGTGAACTGGAGTGTGTGTCTGTAGGTCTCTGTGTGTGTCTGTGTGTCTGTGTGTGTGTTCCACTTGCAGTATCAGAAGTGAATGGGTTCATGAGCAAAAGAGCTACTATATAAAAAGGTAGGTACTACATGCAGAGGTACAATTTATACAGAGGTACTAGATCAGAAATATTTTCTATTCTTTTGTAAGGTGGTCTGATTTGAATGGGGTTAACATGCTTCTGTGTCTTCATTTTTATAAATATGTTCTTTATTTTTGTAATGCTGCTTGGATCCAAAAATAAACTTGCAGCTTGGTAAATATTTTCTTTGGATATGTCATCTATTTTACATTGCTTGTTTCCATTCTTTGTCTATCGTTTATAAGATATGCAAATACCATGCAGAATTTGCTTGTAGGGAAATTCTGACAGATAAATTAGAGAGTTGTGTCTTCCTTTCTTGTCATTGAATTTTGTCCCTCACTTTCAAGTAGTGTTTGGATTTGAAAAGATATTTTCACATGGCAAGAGAGTGGTATATGAAGCAAGCTCCATTGTGAGGAATTATATAGATTTTCATTCACCACAGGTGCTAATTGACAGAGATAGCACAGCTGAGCACAGAACAGAAGGGGTGCACATATATTGTCATGTCTCCCCTGTTTATGTGGCTGTAATAGCAAACCCATACCCTTTTTCCCCATTTTTCTATAATAGGGAAAGGAACAGGCACTGCCTGCACAAACGGATACACTGCCTTGGCCAGGGAGTGATGGTAACAGTGCACTTGATCGGGCTACAGAATCAACTCCTTGTGCCCATTTCTTGGAGTATTTCACTGAAGAGCTGGTAACAATTACATGCATTTATACAAGCTCTGCCAGTGGAGTTGGCATCAGACCCATTCCCCAATACTGCAGTGAAAGAGGGAGGTGAACTCAGGAATATCACAGATTTGTTTAGTCTCTGTTCACAATGCATCACACATTCCCACGTTAATACTAATATGCATTCTAATAAAATAGAGTAGTGGATGTCTGTAACATTTTTGAAATATACTTCCTTGCCAAGGGAATGATGACTGAAATACTATTTCTCTGGCTGCCACAGAAGCCACTTCTCCTTTTGCCTATAGAGGCAAGTATGCCCAGGACAAGGTGTACCACATTAGGCAGTCTCATTATTGCTAAAGGTTTTGATTTTATACGTGTATCAGTTCTTTTTTACAGAGCACACACACACACACACACACACACACACACACACACACACACACACACTTATTTTGTTGTTCATAGGGTGTTTCTCATCAGGAAATGAGATTCATGTAATTTCTTAAAATCCCACTTACATTTGATGGCTTTATTAATTCTTTAGTGTTTTTCCTTTATTTTTTCATTTATTTACTTACTTACTCATTTGTCTTTAGAATCACTTCACAGTCTGATTCTAGGCCCCGCCATTTCTTCCCAGATCCATCCTCATTCTCCCTCCCCACCCAAATGCACCACTCTCCTTCTTCTAAGAAAAGGGGAGCAAGGTGTTCCAAAGCACTCTGGCATCTAAAGTCACAGCAGGAATAAATATATCTTCCCACACTGAGGACTGAAAAGGCATCTCAGCTAGAAGAAAGGGATCCAAAGGCAGACAACAGAGTCACAGACAACCCCTACTCCCATTGATAGGGAACCTGCATGTTGACAAGGCTGTGCATCTTCTACATATATGTAAGATGTCTACGTCCAACCCATGCATGTTTCTTTTGTCAGTTCAGGCTCTGTGAGCCACAGTAGGCCCAGGTTAGTTTATTGTGTAGGTATTCTCGTAGTACTGAAGACACATTGTTATGCAAGGGGAATACTCCTCCATTGCTGCTGGAATTGCAAACATAAACAATCACTGTGGAAAGCAATCCGGAAGTTCCAGTACAGGATATATGTACAACAATGCACCGACCCAAGAAGGTAAAGATGTCTGTTGGACATCTTTAGGCTTCATGTCAGTCCTCTAGTTAGGGGAGTGGTGGATATCTCTGACATAGACTATGTTGCCTGCTTTTTTATCACTTCCCGTTGATGGAACTTCCCTAAAAGGCACAGAGGTGAAAGCAGTGGTTCCCCTATTCTAAAGAATAAGGAAGAGGGGTTTGGGAAGGAAGGTGGGACTGGGAGGAGAGGCAGGAGGAGCCTATGAATAGGATGTAAATTGAATCAATAAAAAATGAAGAATAAAACAAAGTTGAGTATATATCTACCACCAAACCAAGCTAAATGACTCCTGGGAATATTCCCAAAAGGTACTTCATCATACTGCAAGGACTCTTCCTCAACTATGCTCATATGAGCTTTATTTGTAATAGCCAGAAACAAGAAACCAACAAGTTGTCCCTTTATCAAAAAATGGATAGAGAAAATGTGGTGTATTTACAAAATGGAATAGTATTCAGCTATTAATTAAATTACGCAATTTGCAGGCAAATGGATGGAACTGGAAACAATCATATTGAGTGAGGTAACCCTGACTCAGAAAAGCATGCATGTCATGTACTCACTTATAATGAGATATAAGCTGAAAGTACAGGATGACAATGCTTCAATCCACAGAACTAAAGAAGTCAAGGAGAGCCTAGAGGTTGCTTGAATCTCAGAAGAGGAAATAAAATAGATATCTGACTTGCATGACATGAGGGAACTGGGTGGCAGACTGAGTGGGGAAGGTAACAGGAGTAGGGATCAGGAGTAGATAGAACAATGGGTGGGAGCTCGGGAAAAGACTGAGAGAGAGAATGTATATTGGTTGGTGGGGACCATTTCAGAGACAGGGAGTCTCCTGGAAGTCTATGAGGATGACCCTACCTAAGAATCCTAGCAGCAGCTTTTAAGGCCCTTGATGTAGCCACTACATGTAGCCACCATCTGTAGGCACATGGGACTTTAGTGGAGTGAGGGGAACACCAACTCACCCATTAAATCTTGGCCTTAAAATGTGTCTTACCTGCAAGAAGTATAGGAATAAAGATAGATCCAAGATCAAGGGAATGGCAAACAAATGACTAGCTCAATTTGGGATCCACCTCATGAGAGACAGACAACCACTGTCATCATTATTGATACCCTGCTATGCTTACAGACATGACCCTAACATTGCTGTCGTCTGAGAGGCTTCATCCAAAAGCTGATGGAAATAATTGCAGAGACTCACACCCAAACAAGAGGCAAGGCTTGGGAAGTCTTGTGGAAGTATGGCTTTATTTCTATATATACATTTAATTAAGTAATTATTTTATAATATTGCCTGTGATATTAATTCCAGTTCAGAAAGTCCTATCCCGCATCATTGAGTTCAAATGTATTCCCTACTTAATCCTCTCTTGGATTTAGGGCAGCAGCCCTTATGTTGCAGACCTTAATGTGTTTCCATTTACGTTTGTGCAGACTAATCAATAAAGATCTATTTTCCTTCTTCAATATGTAGCTATCCAGTTTCATCAGATCATCTAGTGAAGACTCTCTAACTTTTGTGACAATCACGTAGCCATATATGAGATTCTTCAATTCTATTAAATTGATCAGTGTATTTTTTATGCCATGCTAGACATGACTTGATTCATTTTGCATCCCATTTCATATTCTTGCTGTAAAAATTATTTAGACATATCCATAAAAATGTATGGAATGTTAATTTCTGAAATATCTAAAATTTTGATTCTACATTTGTTAGTAGTAATATTCAGTACACTAGTAAAACATTTTTAAGGAAGTAATTTCAGATTATAACATATTCTTCTCTGATATCTTTTGTAAATTAACTATCATGTTCCTCATTAATTCTTTTTTTTATTGTTGTTATTATGTCTATTACAATTTATTCATTTTGTATCCCAGCTGTAGATCCCTCTCTCATCTCCTTCTGGTCCCTTGCTCTTAACCTCCTCTATATCTCCTCTAGTCCACTGAAACGGGAGGTGCTTTTCCCCCAATATCTGACCCTAGGCTATCAGATCTCATCAGGACTTTCTAGATCTTCTTTCCATGTGGCCTAGTAAAGCCATCTCACCAGGGGAAGGTGATCAAAGAGCAAGTCACTGATTTCATGCCCGTGATTTCCTCTGCTCTCATTACTAGGGTACCCACATGGAGACTAAGCTATCTATGGGCTGTATGTGAGCAGGGGTGCTAGATCCTCTCCATGCATGGTCTTTGGTTGACTCACCAGTCTTTCGAGGCCTCCTTGTCCACAGATTTTTTTTTTTTGGCTCTGTTGGTCTTGTGGAGCTCTTGTTCTCTCCAAGTCTTTCTATCTGCCCTTTCTTCCATTAGGCTTCCTACATTCTGGCCAAAGTTTGACTATGGATCTCAGCATTTGCTTGGATACCTTTATAAATAGAGTTTTTCAGAGGGCCTCTGTGGTAGGATTCCATCCTCTTCCCAGTCTTCTCCAAATTCCAACCTCTATCCTGTTTGCATTCTGAAGAAGGATCAATCCTCTTCCCTAGGGTCCTCATTGTTTAGCTTCTTTTGGACTATTCACTTTAGTATGTTTATCCTGTATTATATGACTAATATATACTCAAATGTGAGTATATACCATGTATGTCTTTCTGCTTCTGGGTTACCTCACACAGGATGATGTTTTCTACTTCTAAATATTTACCTGCAAATTTTATGATTTCCTTTTTCATTGCTCAGCAGTATTCCATTGTATAAATGTACCACAATTTCTATATCCATTTTTCAGTTGAGGGACATCTAGGTTGTTTCCAGATTCTGGCTATTATGAATAAAGCTGCTATGAACATAGATGAGCAAATGTCCTTGTCTGATTGAGCATCTTTCAGATAAATACCCAAGAGTGCTAGAGCTGGATTTTGAGGTAGCACTACTCCTACTTTTCTGAGAAAACACCACATTGATTTCCAAAGTGGTTGTACAAGTTTACATTCCCACCAGCAATGGAGGAGTGTTCTTCTTTCTCCATATCCTCTCCAGCATGTGTTGTCCATTGAGTAGGCTTCATCCCAGGCATTCTCTCATTTTTTTGATTTCATTTATGTTTTACATATGTATATATTACATATCAAGAAGTCTACTGGAGATTACTATAATAGCTTTCAGATTGGCCCTAGTTTTAGCTGTCCCCCCTCAGTATGCCATTATTTACCCTCTTGTCTCACCGTTTCCATTAACAGTCCCATTTCAGTATCATACCCCAAGTGTCCACACTATAATTTTTATATTTCTCTTCTTCAGGAAATCCTCTCCTCCCTCCTCTTTAGTAACTTTACACCTTATATCTGTGGATTTAAGAATTCTTGCATCGCTTTGTTAAGCTTAAAAGTTTGCATCCAAATGTAAGGTAAAACATACCACAACTAACTTTGGCATTCTGGGTAACTCACTCAGGATGGATTTTTCTACTTCCGTGCATTTAACTATGAGTGCCACGATTTCATTTTTTAACAGCTAAGAAATATTTCATCATGTAACATGCCATATATTTATTATCCATTCCCCTCTTTATACCAGGTAGGATGTTTCCTATTTGTAAAGTAAGTGAATCAAGGAGCAATGAATATGAATGAGTTTGTGTCTCTATTATAGCATATAGAATCCTTTAGATATATTCTCTAGATTTTGAGGTGATCATTCTCAGGTTCCCATGGCAAAAATCACACTGATTTTCAAAAAGGCTGTACAACTTGATATTTACACCAGCAGTGAATAAGAATTCTTTTTCCTCATCTTTAAGAGAGAGAAAGCAAGAAAATAAGAGAGAGGCAAAGTGGCAGGTTGTTCCTTTTATAGCTTGTGTGTGTGTGTGCAGCTGAATCACATCTGCCAGATGTGTCAGCCACACACCTGGTAGGTGACACATGATGACATCATAGTGTACTAGGCAACCCAGAAATAGGCTGCATAAATACTGAAAGTTATAGCAATGGCAATTGTCACTAAATTTTTTATCTCAGGACAGAAACTCTCCTTCGTCCTCAGAGGTCTTAAACACAAATTTCATTCTTGCTCTTAAAACCACAAGCCAAGCTATGCTTTTAGGAATGACTACTGTGATCACAGCATCATCTCACTTTCAACAAAACAGGAAGACTGGTGGGCTCCTCTACAAAAACTTCTGAAAAGAATGCACAGCAACACAAAACTTTAAAAAAAAACTAACAAGCAAACAAAAAAGACTGTGCTCACTTAGAAGAATTAAAAAAATAATCTCAAAGCCAAACCTATCCTGATTTCTACAGGGTACATCTAGTATTTGTTTTCCTTCAGAGACAAAAGAAAGAACGATGCAGGAGCCTGTTAGCTCCTGCTACCATCACATTACATACAAATCAACAAAATGGTCAAAGATCAATGAGATTCCCTTGAGTTTGATTGACATTAAAAATGGCTGTAAAGAGACAATTTGCCAGGGGCAGATACATGGTTCATATTTGAATGTGAAACTGATTTATTTGACGTTGTGTGTATAATATTCATTCTTTATTAAGTATGGGGGTGTTTCACTTCAGTTACACAATAATTAATATTAAAAAACAGGGTTTTATTAGCTGAAGTTTTGAAATTGGTTCATCATTCAAACATCCCTGCACTGTGAGATGGCCACATTTACTTACCCCAGCTTCCAAAAGAGGCAGTCCTTCTGGCAACCCTTACTGCAGATACTACCCTCAAGATGGCCATTAGCATTTCCCTATTGCCTCCAGGAAATATGCTAGTTTTCAATAGAGACTGTCAACTAGCTCTGTACTAAAGGGATTTCAGAATGGAAACAGGACAGTTATTCTAGCAAGTGAATCCTGTTTGCATTCTTAGTGCTGAGAAGTCAGTATGAAGACAGCCCATCCCTCCCTAGGTTTCTTTTGTTTTGCAAGTAGGACAAGCCTGTTCTTCCTCAAATCAACAACTCTTCATTCTCTCCTCAAAAAATGATTGCTTATAACAATACTAAAAACTGCAATACTAAAAACAATACTAAATACTGGCATAGAAACAGACTGGTGTATCAATGTAATCGAATAGAAGACCCTGAAATAAATCCACATACTTATGAACACCTAATTTTTGACAAAGATGCCACAACCATCCAATGGAAAAAAAAAGACATCTTCAACAATGGTGATGGTCTAACTGGATGTCTACATGTAGAAAAATGCAAATAGATCCATACTTATCACCCTGCGCAAAACAAAAGTCCAAGTGGATCAAAGACCTCATTATGAATTCAGACACACTAAACGAGTCAGAAGAAAAACTGCGGAAAAGCCTTGAACTCATTGGCACAGGAAACAACTTCCTGAAGAGAACACCAACAGCACAGGCTCTAAGAGCAACAATCAATAAATGGGACCTCATGAAACTGAAAAGCTTCTGTAAAGCAAAGGACACTGTCATCAGAACAAAACGACTGCCTACAGATTGGGAGAGCATCTTCACCAACCCTATATCTGACAGAGAACTAATATCCAATATACATATATATATATATATATATATATATATATGTGTGTGTGTGTGTGTGTGTGTGTGTGTGTGTGTGTGTGTGTCAAAAAATAATACAGCAACGAATCAAATAATCCAATCAAAAATGGGGTACAGAGCTAAACAGAGAATACTCAATAGAGGAATATGGAATGGCAGAGAAAAACTTAAAGAAATGCTCAACATCCTTACTCATCAGGGAAATGCAAATCAAAACAACCCTGAGATTTCATCTTATATCCATCAGAATGGCCAAAATCAAAAACTCAAGTGACAAAACATGCTAGAGAGGATGTGGAGAAAAGTGAACCCTCCTCCACTGCTGGTGGGAATATAAATTTGTACAGCAACTCCGGAAATCAATTTGGTGCTTCCTCAAACAACTAGGAATAGCACTTCCTCAAGATTCAGCTATACCACTGTTAGGCATATATCCAAATGAGGCTCAAGTACACAATAAGGACATTTTATCAACCATGTTCATAGCAGCTTTTTTTTGTAATAGCCAGAAGCTGGAAACAACCCAGATGCCCCTCAACTGAGGAATGGATACAAAAATTGTGGTACTTTTACACAATGGAATACTACTCAGCAATTAATAACAAGGAAATCATGAAATTTGCAGGTAAATGATGGGAACTGGAAAGGAATATCCTGAGTGAGCTATCCCAGATTCAGAAAGACACACGGTATATACTCATATAAACAAAAACTATAGGGTGAACCCACTAAAATATGTACACATAAAGAAACTAATGAAGAAGGAGGACTCTTGGTAAAATGCCCAATCCCTATCCAGAAGGGCAAAGGGATGGACATTAGAAGAAGGAGAGGGCAGGGAACTAGTCAAGAGCCTGCCACTGAAGGCCTTGTAAGGGCTCTGCCCTGCAGACTATCGAGCAGATGCTGAGACTTATGGCCAACACTTGGGCAGAGTGCAGGGAATCTTATGAGGGGAGTTGGAAATAGTGGGATCTGGAGAGGACAGGAACTCCACAAGGAGAGCAACAGAAACAATTGGTCTGAGCACAAGGGTCCTTCCTGAGACTGATGGTGCAAGCAGGTATCATGGATGGAGGTACCCTAAAATCCATGAACAGGTATGGTCCATGGCAGTTCAGTGTCCAAGTGGGTTCAATAGTAATGGGAAAAGGGACAGTCTCTGACATGAACTAATTGGCCTGCTTTTTTATCACCTCCCCCTGAGGGGAGAGCTGCCTTTCCTGGCCAAGCAGGAAGGAAATGCACCACTCCTGATGAGACCTGATAGACTGGGATTGGAGGGAAAGAAAGGAGGACCTCCCCTATTGGTGGTCTTGGGGAGGGACTTGGGAGAAGGATTAGGAAGGGAGGGATTGGGATGGGAGGAGGAAGGGAACTAAAGGGGTATTTAAGATTAATAAAGTGTAATTAATAAGGAATTTAATAAAAAAATTATTGCTTATCCAAGGCTTCAAACTATAAAACCACCATTAAAAATGCGCTATTTAGGCTGCTTGTTGATATTGAATTTTGTAACTTTCTATTAACCCCGAGAAGCTATGCATTTCCTAGAATAAACATAATTCTGTTTCTAAAATACAATTTTTCCACTGGTACATACTTACATAAAGTATGGGCTTAGATCAATTCTTGCAATTCAGGATTAGAAGTTTTCAATTTCTGTAGTTTTACGATCATGGTTTTATTTGATTTCGATTTCCCTTTTACTTTTTTTTTTTAATTCTTCTATTTATACGTTACTACCCCTCTGCTCCCTGTAGGAATCACACACACACCCGCCTCCATACCTTTCCTCTCTCCCAGATCCACTCGATATCAACCGATAAGAATAGGAACAAACGCTCTTATCAGGCCTGGACACGTTAATTCTACCAATTATACAGTTGCTGCTGGATGAACCACCTGAAAGGGTGCTTTACGTTACAATTATTTTAAAATCTTATTCCTAGACCATTCTTCTGTGCGATTTTAGAAAAACCGATAGCGAAAGATGCCGCCTACGCAATACCGACTGTTAAAAACCCACACTGAAGCAGACTACAACACTTTCACATCTTCCACAGTAACTGAGAGCGCATTTCAACCCCTTCCTCCAGTCCTTAGACTGGCGACAGGAAGTACGTCATAACGTGCGCCACGGCGTGGCCTATCAAAAAGGGAAATATGAAAAAAATACAAGGACCAAAGTTCCGTTTGATTTTCAACTTCAGTCGTGCCAAACGTGCAAGTAACAGCTGCCACTGAGCTTGCAGGAGAGTAACCCAGTGCTTCCCGCCCCCACCCGCCCCCAGCCCCACCCCCGTTCTCAGGTTTAGGATTTCATTGCTTGAATCATGAATGTTCAATTCTACGGATGTTACAAGCCCCGCCTCGTTTTGTTAAGCTTCTTTTCTTTAGGAGTAGATTTACAAACGCATCCTAAAGAAAATTATGTTTTTATAAATAACGAAGTGAAGAGTTCATCGTTAACTCAGGCAATTACAGAAGTCAGGAGTCACTTGTCCTAGATTTACAATACTAATTTTGCATGTAATTGTCAGGTTTATAATTTTTTTTAACGTTCGTTTATATGTGGTTCTTTAAATGTGAGTGTCCGACACAGTTGGCTTTGAATCCTGCGGTTGTGTAATATTTCTACCAATATATCTCTAAACAGAAAAGCGGGAGAAAGTTTTATAGGAGATATTTGCTTTAGTGCCACATGAGTCATCTTCACATATCATGCCTCATATCGTGTGTTCTCAGTTATTTAAATAAGTATTTAGTACTCTTTTTACTTCAACATGAGGACTGATGGAAGCAAATTTATTAAGTACTGGGGAAGACTGTCTCAAGAAGGATCAGAGTGATAAAATGTCATCTTGAAAATAGGGAGGGATGAGAAACACACTCAGATGTGCAGGCTGATGGATTCTTGCTTAAGGAAAATTGTTGTTAGAAAGCTACAATTTCATGTAAACGTGTAAAGATATCCTAAAATCAGGTCCTACATCCAGAATGAGATTGGATTAGGAAAGAAAGAATGTCATTATTAGGACATTTAAATGTTTTTGTAATTGTTCCTGTCGTTTCTGCTTTAGTAGTTTTCCCTTACTTTCAGGGATCAATCTCTAGAGCTTAGTACATGCTAAATGCTCCACTGAAGGTTATCAGTGTCACTCCAATAGTTCAAGGTTTGCTTGTTTGTTTTAATGAACTCTTTCCTATTCAAATACATCTTTCTTTTGCAATAAACAACATAAATATTTTTCATGTCTTCTATCATCAAGTTTTGAGTTTTGTCCAAACTGATACGTGTTACTCTGGTTCTCAATGTCAGCATTGCATAATGAAAACTGAAAGTCAGATTCCTTGAACATTCCCTTTCAGTGGAATATTTGAAACAGATGGGGAAGTATGCTTTAATCAGACATGTGGCCTGACCTAAGATCCAGAGAAATTTTGGAGCCAGTAGAAAGGAAAAATGTCCCTGTCCTTATTACACTGGGTGACCCAAATTGTGTGAAAATTGACAATAATTAATATTGACATTTTTTTGTCTTTCTGGTATGCTATTCTTTATGCTATTGGTATCTTCCCCCAGAACCAATAATTGTTTGACATAGTTAATACAGCATTTTTCATAGTTTTGCACCACTGTCACCAGATGGTGAAAGTACTCTTTTATAAATAGAAATATTGGATATCTGTGGACCCTTGCAGTCAACTCTCCACTTCTGGACACAATATTTAGTATCCAGCATCCTCTGAACGTGACAAATGCTTTTGAAAGATCTGTCTTATATTTTAAGGAGGCTG
>CM053758.1:40018126-40034121 GCA_028658305.1 Pachyuromys duprasi | reverse complement strand
AACCTCTTCCTCCAGTCCTTTGACTGGCGACAGGAAGTACGTCACAATGCGCGCCAGGGACCTACCTATAGAAAAGGAAAATATGGTAAAACTACAAGGACCAAAGTGCTGTTCGGTTTTCAATGAACCAGTGGTGCCAAATCTACAAGCAACACCTGCCCCTATGCTTTCCTGAGAGTTACCCAATGCTTCCTGCCTCCGCGCGCCCACGATCCCAACCCTCATTTTCAGGTTTAGGATTTCATTGCTTGAATCATGAATGTGCAATTCTACAGATGTTTCAAGCCCCGCCTTGTTCGGTTAGGCTTTTTTTTCTTTAGGTGTAGATTTACAAATATATTCATAAGAAAATTATATTTTCATAAGAGTTCATCGTTAACTCAGGCAATTACAGAAGCCAGGAGTCACTTGCACTAGATTTGAAATAAAAATTTTGCATGGAATTGTCAGCTCTGTAATTTTTTTAACGTTCATTTATATGTGGTTCTTTAAATGAAATGTGAGTGTCCAACACAGTTGGCTTTGAATCCTGCGGTTCTGTAATATTTCTACCAATATATCTCTAAACAGAAAAGTGGGAGAAAGTTTTATGGGAGATATTTGCTTTAGTGCCACATAAGTCATCTTCACATATCATGCCTGATACCGTGTGTGTGTTCTCACTTATTTAAATAAATATTTAGTACTCTTTTTACTTCAACATAAGAAGGACTGATGGATGGAAATTTATTAAGTACTGGGGAAGACTGTCTCAAGAAGGATCAGAGTGATAAGACATCATCGTGAAAATGGAGAGGGATGAGAAACACACTCAGATGTGTTTTTTGTAATCGTTCCTGTTGTTTCTGCTTTAGTAGTTTTCCCTTACTTTCAGGGATCAATCTCTACAGCTTAGTACATGCTAAATGCTCCACTGGAGGTTAACAGTGTCACTCCAATAGTTCAAGGTTTGCTTGTTTGTTTTAATGAACTCTTTCTTATTCCAATACATCTTTCTTTTCCAATAAAAAACAGAAATATTTTTCATGTCTTCTATCATCAAGTTTTGAGTTTTGTCCAAACTGATATGTGTTACTCTGGTTCTCAATGTCAGCATTGCATAATGAAAACTGAAAGTCAGATTCCTTTAACCTTCCCTTTCAGTAGAATTTCTGAAATAGATGGAGAAGTATGCTGAGATCAGACATGTGGCCTGACCTAAGAAAAGGAGAAAATTTGAAGCCAGTAGAAAGGAAGTGTCCTTATTACACTGGGTGACCCAAATTATGTGAAAATGGTCAATAATTAATTTTGACATTTTTTGTCTTTATGGTGTTGTCTTTCTGGTATGCTTTTCTTTACGCTGTTGGTAGCTTCCCTCAGAACCAATAATTGTAGGGCATAGTTAATACAGCATTTTTCATAATTTTGTACCATTGTCACCAGATGGTGAAAGTATTCTTTTTTTAATGTAATTTATTTATTTTTATATCAATCACAGGTTACATACTTTGCATCCCAGGCATAGCCCACTCCTTCATTTTCTCCCACTCTCCTCATCCTTCCCTCATCTCCTCCCCGCCCCCTCCAAGTCCACATACAGGAGAGGACCTTCTCCCTTTCCATCAGACCCCAGTTCATCTTGTCTCCTCAGGGCTAGCTGCAATGTCCTCCCCTGGGGTCTAGCCAGGCTGTTACTCCCTGGCGTGTATGGGGGAGGGTCAAAGAGACAGCCATAGAGTTCATGACAGAAACAGTCCCTGTTCCCCTTGCTAGGGTCTTCAGTTGGACACTGAGCTACCATGGGCCAAATGTGAGCAGGGGTTCTAGGCCATTCAATGCTCATCCAATTTGTTCATCTAAATGAGCATTGATCATACCAGCTTGGGTCCTCCTTCACAGGTGTATAGATTTCAGCATGATCTTCCTATCCTATTGGTCTATATAAGTGAGTATATACCATATGTTTCTTTCTGCTTCTGGGATACCTCACTTAGGATGATCGTTTCCAGGTCCCACCATTTGCCTGAGAATTTCATAATTTCCTCCTTTTTAATTGCTGAGTAGTGTTCCATTGTGTAAAATTACCATAATTTCTGTATCCATTCCTCAACTGAGGGACATATGAGTTGTTTCCAGGATCTGGCTATTACAAATAAAGCAGCTACGAACATAGTTGAGCAAATGTCCTTGTTGTGTACTTGGGAATCATTTGGATATATGCCTAAGAGTGGTATAGCTGAGTCTTGAGGAATCACTATTCCTAATTGTCTAAGAAAGCGTCAAATTGATTTCCAGAGTGGCTGTACAAGTTTGCATTCCCACCAGCAATGTAGGAGGGTTCCTCTTTCTCTACAACCTCTCTAGCATGTGTTGTCATTAGAGTTTTTGATCTCAGCCATTCTGTTGGGTGTAAGGTGAAATCTCAGGGTCATTTTGATTTGCATCTCCCTGATGGTTAAGGACATTGGGCATTTCTTTAATTGTTTTTCTGCCATTCTATAATCCTCTATAGTCAGTTCTCTTTTTAGCTCCATACCACATTTTTTAATTGGATTCCTTGATTTCTCAGCAGGGCCATTCTTATTTAGAGATACTTTAGTCTTAGATAAGCAAGAAATAACTTATACAAAGAACCAGGTTAGGGATTTCACTGAATTGAAATACATTAACAAATTAAAAAGTCAGGCTACAAATAATTCACAATGATAAGATATTATCTATAAAATTGTGCAGAATGAGAAGGATGATCTTTGATAGATCAAGTGTTCAGGGTCATGCTGAAATCTATACACCTAGGGATGATAATCAAGAAGGAGGACACAGGTTGGTATGATCAATGCTCGTTTAGATGAACAAATGGGATGGACATTGAATGGAGGAGTAAACAAGCAACAGGACAGGAGCATACCAAAGAGGGCCTCTGAAAGAATCAATATAGCAATGTATCAAAGCAGATGTTAAGACTCACAAACAAGCCTTCAGCAGAGGGTGGGGAATAATTATGAAAATAGGGGAAGTTAGTAAGACTTTGGGAGAACAAGAGCTTCCCAAAGACCAAATTGAGCAGGGCACATGGGTCTTTTACGAGATGCTTTCTCCAACCAAGGACCATATATGGATATGGCCCAGAACCCCCGCTCAGATGTGGCCCATGGAAGCTCGGTGTCAAACTGAAGACCCTAGTAAGAGGAACAAGGACTGTTTCTGTCATGAACTCTATGGCTGGCTCTTTGACCCCCCCCCCACCCCATACACGCCAGGGAGTAACAGCCTGGCTAGATCCCAGAGGAGGACATTGCAGCCAGCCCTGAGGAGACAAGATGAACCGAGGTCTGATGGAAGGGGAGGAGGTCCTCCACTGTCTGTGGACTTGGAGGTGGTGGGGAGGAGATGAGGGAGGGATGGGGAGAGTGGCAGCGAATGAGGGAGGGGGCTATGCTTTGGATGCAAAGTACCTAACCTGTATTTAATATAAAAATAAATAAATTACAATTAAAAAAAAGAGGAGTGAGGAAAATAGTAAGTATGCAATTTTTTATATATTCAGATAGGGTACCCTGTATACTTTGGTTTAATTTTAAGATCTATTAATTTTATACTGCTATGACTGATCCAAAAAATCCATGGTAATTAACCATTGAACAGGGTCAGAGTAGCCCCTGTTCATTATACAGACAGTAAGTTATACAGTACACAGAAAGTGATATAGCTTACCCAGGTAATGATATTGCAATGCTAGAATGGGAATCAAAGGCACACATTACATCATCATGGTTCTCATCACAAGAGTATCAAAGTATAGATTCATGTGTGCACCTCATACAGGTAATTTTATTCTTATAAGCTACTACGATGGTTATTTCTCTTTAAACTTGATGAGATCTAGGATCACCTGAGGGACAAGCCTCTCTCATACTTGAGCAAGTATATCTTACTTAATTTAATGGAGGCAAAAAGTTTAATGGGGGAGGGGACTCAATCTTCTGTGGGTAGCACCATATCCTGATTTTTATCCAGAAAAATAGGGAGAATGTTAGATGAGTTCCAGCTTAATTGCTCTCTGCTTTTTCATGAGTATGAACCACCTGTCCCAATTTTCTACTACTGTGAATTTGCAACAACGATGGGATATGTGAACCAAATTTTAACATTTCCTACCTAAGTGGTAGGATATTTTATCACCACCAGAAAAAGAATCTAATACAACTGTTAATTGTATTGGATTAGAATGTTTTCATTGCAAATTATAGATATATGTAAAAACAAATTGTTATATAGTAAAAAATTGTAAAGCATAGCATCTAAATACTAGAATTTTTTTTGCCAAGTTATGGTTCCTTAGCACTCATCTCTACATTAACAACTTACCTTTCTGTGTCCTAGACAAGACCTCTAAGAGCCAGGGCTTCAAAAGCCCACATATTAACATGTGTGTGTGAGTGTGTGTGTGTGTATGTGTATGTGTGTACATACATAGATATATAGATTCCGTTTATGCTCTTTTTTTTCTTCCCTTCCTCATCAAGCTTGAACGATAAGCATTGCTGGAGGCTGTACATCCAAAATAGCACTTCATATCTCTATGGGGTAGCAGAGCAGACAACTTTGCTGTTTAAAATTTAAATTTGCTTTCAAAGCCACATTTTTTTTTTAGTTTTGCAGATATTTCCCTTTCATGATTTTATAGCACTCAATGGAGATTTTCCAATTTCAAAGCAAAGTCCATAACACCGTATGTATTTTCCTTTCCCATGTACTCTTTGCCTTGCAGAAATGGGTAGTGCCAAGTCAATAAAAAAGTTTACATTTATTGGAAAAGGTACACTATGAACATTTAAGAGCAGGAACCTTCCTACATTTTGTGTGTTCATTTGTTTAAATATTTAGCAGGTATCTAATTAACCGAGGCATAAAAATGAGTTGAGCTCCTGAGATGCCTCAGCTCCAACACACAACTGCTGCACTTAGAGGGGAGTTCCCAGCTCAGGAATCTCAGAGCTGTACATAACTCCAGATGTGGGGGCATATACAATCTCTCTGCTTCCTTAATACTTAATACTGTACACACAGAGAGAGTGAGAGAGAGCAATACAATGAGGATAAATACGCATATAATTAAAAATAATAAAATCACTTGTTCCTGAGGATGTGGCCTTACCAGGCCATAGAGGAAGAGGATCCATGTGGTCCTGGTGAGACTCGATAAACAATAGGCAAGTGGCAGAAGAGAGTTCCCCCTTTCAGTGGACTAGTGGAAGAGTAGAGGAGAGAGCTATAAAGGGAGGTGAGGGAGGGTGGCTTCAATAGAGATATGTAATGAATAAATTGTAAAAATAAATATTTTTTAAAAAGCAAAAAATAAGAAAATCTAGCTAACAGTATTGGCACCTGCCTTTACTTCTAGCACTTAAGAGGTAGAGGTGGTGGATCTCTATGCATTCAAGGCCAACCTGGTCTACAAAGTGAGGTCTCAGGCCAGCAAGCTCTAAAAAATAAGAACCTGTCCCCAAAATAAATAAATAATGAGTAAATTTTAAATAAATATAAAATTTCCATCATAGCAAGTATTTTTTAAAACACAAGGAAAGAACTTATCATTGAACCATGTGCCGACACATTTATTAAAATAATAAGTATTATGTGCGTGGTGAGGGTTTCAATTTAGCTGAACACATTTGAAATTTTAAAAATAAAAATAATCAGGTAATCCCTGACTAATGCAGAATGTTTTAATTCAGTATATTTTTTCATTAGTGATTTTTTTTCCTGTCAGGGCTTCAAGTATCTAGCATCTTTGTTCCTTCTCTTGTTTGGGTTACATTTTTTCCTAAGCAATTTTTTTCTACTAGGTATAGAGATTTAACAGAGAATATAAATCAAGATTATGTGTTCCACATTGCCTACAAAACAACTTGAATGTTTTTTTCTGACCAATTTATACTCGGATTCATGAAGAGCCTCCTTTTCCACACCAGCAATAGAAAGCTTGACGCTCATGGCCCCTGTATTGTGTCATTAGATTTAGAAAAGACATTTGTGTCCCTGCAGCCTGGCAACCATTCACGCATGCGTAATTAAAGGGTTGTACTGGCTTCCTAGCACAGACTGGGGGTTGGGACTGTGATGAGTCAGAGAGTGCAACAAATCCTGCTCAGAGGAGAGACAGCTGAAGATACCTGTGGCATCAGCCAGGCAATACAACAAATAAGGTCAGCTACTTCTTGGCCTATTCATATATTTCATAGGTAAACATAATGGTTACATATTAGGCATGGCAAATTGGTTGGGATTAGAATACACTTCTATATATCTCATGTCTTTGACTCTGAAGAATCATATCAGAAAGCTGTCACATCAGGGCCTGGTTTCCTTTGTCATGCCCTGGGCTGTGTTAGCTGAGCAGTGGTGATCCCCTTGATCCCTCATTCTGTCCCTTCATTTTTGCTCATTTCTTATCCAGGGAAAACATTGACATTCAATTCACAGGCACTATTGTGGATTATTGGTGTGTGGAATTAACTAAACTGAACAAGAATTGATCATTTCTTCAGGGGATGTTGAATAAAAGTAATATTCCTAGGGGAAGTTAAATTAGGTGTCTGTCATGCACAGAAGGAGCTGATGGGATGGGAAGCACTTGAGAATTAACAGACAGACTAAAGGCAGGGTGAGGAACCAGCAGACCATGGTTGCTTACATCTGCCCCTTTCTGAATAGTTAGGAGGAGCAGGTAACTATGAGGTCTGACACTATGACAGAATAAAGGAGAGAGATTTTCAAAATGACTTTAAGAAAGGATGGTGGACAGAGTTAATTGAGGTGTGTCAACTGCCAACATTTGGGAAAGTGAGGTGTTTTTCACATACAGCACTACAACCTAGAGAGTGGTACAAAATGATCATTTTTTTTTAATTTTTGCTGTGATCTTATATGATGATCTAGCTTGAGTATTGTGACAATGTTTCAGTGTCTTCAGATACAGTTTATTTCTATTTTTTATAATGTTGCACAGAAAATTAACTGATAGTTTGGGGAATATTTTGTTTGGATATGTAATCTATTTACTACTCTTTGGTCCCTTGGTTTGGATTAAGTTTATAAGATAATGACATGCAGAATTTTTTGTTTATTCTTTTTCTTTTGCATATCCTCTGATGGATAAATCTACAGTGGTAGTCTTGATTTGTTTTTTTTTTGTTTGTATGCTTTTGATTTTCTAATTGTATCTTATTTTTCATTTCAAAATTGTATTGCATTTATTTTTAATTTAAAATTGACTTTTTTGTGGGGGTTGGGGGAAGATTTTCTCTGTGTAATATTTGCTGTCCTGGACTCACTTTGAAGACCAGGCAGGCCTTATAACTCAAAGAGATGCCTCTGTCTTGACCTCCCTGAGTACTGGGATTACAGGTGTGCTCTACTATGCCAGCTGAATCCTTCTTTTTAATTATTCAAAGTTTACCTTAAATCACACCACTGGTAACACATATGTCAGGTATATCAAAAATATCTATGGAATGCAAAATAAATTATGTAACTCAGTCTGGCCTTGAACCTATGGTTTGATCTTACAGGCAATATGGGCATGAACAAGTAAGTGCCACATATGGTTCATACATTACTAGAGAAACCAAACAGGGACTTGCATATCCCACACAAATTCTTACATAGGGAACATAGACATTAGACCTCAAAAAGGGGTACCATCATGCCAAGGTTCCTCAAAGTTTCTTTAGACACAAGTTAATTTTTTTTTTATTTGAATATACTGTATGGTTACAGTTTCAGGTAGTACAGATTGAAATCTGGGATGATAAAGATACCTTCCGCTATTACCTTATTATTCAGGTTTTAATTTTCTACAGCAAGTCCTTTTTTCCATATAAAGCTACAATTAAACTTTTCAGTTTGTGTGAAGGATGTTATTTGTGATTACATTGAATATGTCAATTACATTTGGTAAAATGGCCGTGTTCAAAATAATAGTCCTGCCATCCATGACCATGGAAGACATTCCAGATTCAGTTTTTTTTTCTTATATTTACTATGCTGGCTGGATAAATTTTCTTTGAAATCTTTCAGTTACACATTTTTTTCATAAATCTATACATATATACTATTTTGTATAACAAGTTAGTGTTATATATCTCATATATAACATTTTACATAAAAGTCTTTTACATCATATGTACATTATTATTGCTTGTACAATATTATATAAAATATATTGTAAATGGCGTCATTTCTATGGTTTTTAATTGAATTTTCAATTTTTCACAAGTTATTTATTATATATCACGGTTTATGCCTCCTTCTTCAACTCCGCCCAGTCCCACTCTCCCTCCCTCTTTCCTCCTATCCCCTTCTCCAAGTCTACTGAAAGGGGGAGTTCACCTCCTCTGCCATCTGCCCATAGTTTGTCAAGTCTCATCAGGACTGCCTGGATCCTCTTCCTCTGTGGCCTTCCCAGGGGCAAGTGATCAAAGAACTGGCAATTGAGTTCATGACAGAGGCACATGGTGCTTCCATTATTCTTGAACCCACATGGAGACTGAGCTGCCAATTGGCTACATCTGAGCAGGGTGGCTATTTCCTCTCCATACATAGTCCTTGCTTGGTGCATCAGCCTCTGTAGGAATCCCCTAGACTCAGATATTTTTGCGTTTTTTGGTATCCTTGTAGGGCTCCTGTCCCCTCTATGTCCTTATAGCCTCACCTCTTCTTCCATAAGACTCCCTGCACTCTGACCAAAGTTTCCCTGTGACTTTCAGCATCTGCTTAGATCCCCTGATGGGTGTAGCCTTTCAGAGGACCCTCTATAGTCGACTCCCAGCTTGTTCCCTCTCTTTCACCACTCCTGGTATCTATCCTGTTAGCCATTCTGAATGAGATTGAAGGATCCTCCTTAGGATCCTCCTTAGTGTTTAGCTTCTTTGGGTCGTAGATTTTGGTATGGCTATTCTATATTATATGGCTAATATCTGCTTATAAGTGAGTATATACCATGCCTGTGTTTCTGTTTCTGGGTCACCTCACTCCGGATGATCTTTTCTAGTTCCCTCCATTTCCCTGTAAATTTCTTGATTTCCTTGTTTTTAATAGCTGAGTAGGATTCCATTGGGTAAATGGGCCACAATTCTGTATCTGTTCCTCCTTTGAGGACATCTATACTATTTCCAGATGCTGACTAGTACAAATATAGCTGCTATGAACATCGTTGAGCAAATGTGGAGCATCTTTTGGGTATATACCCAGATATGGTACAGCTGGATCTTGAAGTAGTTCAATTCCCAATTTTCTGAGAAAGCAGAAACCAGGTTAATTTCCACAGTGGTTGTGCTAGGTTTTCTTTGTGTCGAAATGTGATTTCAGGTGATTTCAGAAACCTGAGTTTTTAATTATTTTTTATACTGTGGCTCTGCTGAATGTACTTATGAACATTGTGAGGTTTCTGGTCCCATATTTTGGACCTTTTATTTGTACAATCATGCCATTCAAATGAAAATAAATTGACTCTTATCTTTCAGATATGTATTACCATCTTATCTTTCACTATTGTTGTTGCCCTAAGACTTCTAATATCATACTGAATAAGAGAGGGAAGATATTTGTTGCTTTTTTTAGGGAAAATGTTTTGAGTTTCTCCTTGTTTATAAAGATACTGGCTCTAGGCTTGTTGTATATTTTTTATTATGTTGAAATATGATCTCTTTATCCTTACCAGTGACAATGTTTCTCAGGGAAGACGGCACTTGTTCCTCTAGAAGACATCTAGGACAATGGGTCTGTCTGCAGGTACGGTTGTAGTATTGGTAGCCTTTCCATCTTCCTTGCTTAAAGATGTGTTTGATCGTCTGAGGGGTACAAATGTTACCAAAACTTTTACAGGTCATGTTTGTGACATACTTACTGGAGATATAGTTATGCTGAATCATGATGATTTCACAGCATTTCTCTGATTCCTCTAGCACTGATTTGTTTCCACACTTTGCCTTAATATTACTTAAGCAGTGTGGGTTGTTTTGAATGTTCCAACTATAGGGGAGTTGCGCATCCATAGCTACATATTTTCAGAACCTTAACTAGTTAATCATCTTTGTGATAGTCAACACCAACTGCAATAACATTCTTGTCTAACCAAAGAATCAGCAGCACATATATCTTATCACAAACAGAAACTTTTGAAAGTGTTTGACAAAATGACCGATTAGACAAACAACATTAATGTGTTCTCTGCTAGGATATGCACATTCTTTACATATGTTTGTTGGCCACATTTGCAGTTCCATTCTTCAGTTCTCTCCTGTGGATCATTCGTTGCTCCCATAAATTTTCTTACCACTATAACGCTGTGTCTATATTTAACCTGGCAAGTTATTGTTGTGTATGTAAAGTTTAACAATGGATAAGAAAACCATTATCTTTTCATTCCTATATCCTGAATAGCATTTTCTGCCACCAGGAAAAAAGGACCAGCAGGGGAAGATTTCCTGGTTAGCTCAAGGTTGATTTCTCTGTATTCAGCAAATAAAATATGTGGCATACTAATGAAACATCATCTTACCATAAAGTTCTGAGGTGCAACTGAGAAAATTGGCATTAGTAGGTAGCTCTTATGGAAGTAAACTTGTTTGTCACTGAAAATTAATTTTTGTAACTCATGTATTTTTCTAACATTTTTATGTTGTTCTCTATAAATCACAGGTTATGTACTTTGTATCCCAGCCATAGCCCCCTCCCGCATTCACTCCTTTTCACTCCCATTCCTCCCTCATCTCCTCCCTGCCCCTAACTCATGTCTTTTAGGAGTATCTTATTCACTAATTTTAGGATTTGTGTTTGAACAATTTTATATACGTATAAATCGTGTCGGTGTGTGTGTGCGTGGCATGTGTGTGTACGTACTAATAAAGACATTTTGGTAGTGAGAGCTCAAATCAGCCCATGCCCAATATAACTGTGGTGTCATGCATTTAATAAATTTTTATTTATTGATGTGTGTCCGAATGTAGGTGTGTGTGTATGTGTGCATAAATATTATATATGTAGTGTTTATGTATATAAAAAGTAGTTCAAACAGAAATATCTCATATATTATATATAAAATATACTAGGTTTCCATAAGGAATCTTTTGTTCCAAATTCATTTACTCAAATTTAATTTTATATATATATTTATTTATTTATTTATTACAATATATTCACATTCTATCCCCACTGCAGCCACCTCCCTTGTCTCCTGCCAGTTCCATCCACCCTCACTCTATAACCCTATTCCTCTCCCCTAGTCCACTGATAAGAGAGGACCTCCTCTATTTCTATCTGTCCCTAGCTTATGAATCCCCATGGGGGCTGGCTATATCATATTCCTCTGTGACCTGGTCAGTCTGTACCTCTCTTCGGAAAGAGCCAGCCACTGACTTTATATCAGAGACAGACCCGGATCCCCTTACTAGGGCACTCACTTAGAAACTGAGCAGCATATGGGCTTCATCTAAGCAAGGGGTCTAGGTCGATTACATGTATAGACCTTGGTTGGAGTATCAGGCCCACCAGAGACCAGGCTTTTTGGCTCTGTTGGTCTCCTTGTGTAGCTCTTGTCCCCTCCAGATCTTTCTATCTCTCCCTTCTTCTCTAAGGTCGCCTGCACTCTGCCTAAAGTTTGGCTGTGAGTCTCAGCATCTCCTTCAATAACACAATGGGAAGACTCATTATAGGTCCCAGATAGAAGACTCCTGTTCTGATCCCTGGCTTCTCTTGTCTCTGTTCTGAATGAGGTTTCAGCTTGTTCCCTATGATCCTCCTTGGTTTTTTGCCTCTTTAGAACTATAGATTTTTGCATGTTTAGCCTGTATTATATGTCTAATATCCATTTATAAGTGAGTATATAGCATATGTGTCTTTCTGCTTCTGGATGGTCTTTTCACGTTCCCACCATTTGCCTGCAAATTTAAGAATTCCCTTGTTTTTAATTGCTGTAAATGTACCACAATTTTTGTATCCATTCCACAGTTGAGGGATATATAGTTTATTTCCACATTCTGGTTATTGAAAACAAAGCTGTTCTGAGCATACCTGATCAAATGTCCTTGTGGTATGGTTTAGTATCTTTAGGATATATGCCCAGGAGAATTATAGCTGGATCTTGAGGTAGCACCATTCCTCATTTTCTGAGAAAAATGCCAGAGTTATTTCCAAAAAAGTTGTACAAGGTTACAGCAATGGAGGAGTGTTCCTCTTTTTCCCTACATCCTCTCCAGCATTTACTGTAACTTGAGTATTTTGTCTTTGCCATTCTGATGGGTGTAAAGTCATATCTTACAGTCATTTTGATTTTCATTTCCATGATAACTAAGGCTGTTGATCATTTCTGTAAGTGTTCATCTGCCATTCTATATTCCTCTATTGAGAATTCTCTGTTACCTCTGTACCCCATTTTCTTTCCATTGGGTTTCAGGCTTTGTTTTTGTTTAACTTCTTGAATTCCTTATATATTCTGGATATTAACCCTCTGTCAGATGTAAGGTTGGTGAAGATCTTTTCCTAGTCTGTAGGCTGTCATTTTGTGCTGTTCACCACATTCTTTCCTTTACAGAAGTTTTTCAGTTTCATGAGGTCTCACTTCTTGATTGTTAATCTTAGTGACTGCACTGTTGGTGTTCTGGTCAGGAAGTTGTCTCCTGTGCCAATGAGTTCAAGGCTCTTCCCCACTTTTTATTTTAAGACATTTACTGTTTCTGGTTTATGTTGAGATCTTTGATCCACTTGGACATGATAGACTAGCATCAGCAGGAAGGGAAGGAAGGGGGAGGAGTACCTCTTCTATCAGTGGACTGGGGAAGGGGCATGGGTGTAGAAGAGGGAAGGAAGGTGGGATTGGGAAGGGAAGGAAGAGAGAGCTACAGGTGGGATTCAAAGTGAATAAGCTGTAATTAATAAAAATAAAAATTAAAAAAACAGTCTATATCAGAGAATTCCCCTAGAGTCTTCCCCTGTTCCCCTTACTGGGGTTTCAAAATACAAACTGAGCTGCAGATGATCTACATCTGAGCAGGGTTTTTAGGTCTCCATGCATGGTCCTTTGTTGGTACATCAGTTTCAGCAGGGGCTCCTTGACCCAGATTTGTTAGCTTTCTTGGTTTCCATGTGGAGCTCCTGTTCTTTCCATGACTTCTATTCCCCAGCTTTCACAAAGACTCCCAGCGATATGCCCAAAATTTAGCTGTGAGTTACAAAATCTGTTTCAATACCCTACTGAGTAGCCTCTTTCAGATGCTGTATAGTAGTTTTTAATGAATGTTTTCTTGTTTTAAATAGCGTTTACACCAACTTGCAAGGAAAAAACCCTAAAGTTGCTCCGTGCTGCAAACAAATCAGGAAGCTCTAATCTAATTTTCTCAATCTCCCCAATACCAACAACTACATTCTATCATTTCCAGGTAACACTGGAAATTTAAGTTTCAAAATTTTATGCTATCATCATGTAGTGGTATATATTAATATTTTAAGAAAATTTAACATTAGAAAAAAATACCAAAGTCATAAAAATTCTTCTGATTCCTGTAGTTGTGTTGTCCTATATTAATTCCCTGGAAGCAGGAAATGAAATCCTGAAAATTTTAGAAATGGCTTACAAATACCATTCGGTCTGTTTTACACACATGCACACATACAAATACACAAACACAGACAAACAAGTGAAAACACAAACAAAATGAATTTATTTGTTAATTGTTGGAATTCAAAAGGTAGTTTTTCTGAAAATATAATTAATTCATAACACAGATATCTCAACACTTCTGAATCATGCAGTTACTACTTACCAACATAAAAATACAGGATTTTGCAAACAAATTTAAACTTTAAAATTTACATATCTGTGGCAATAATGTTTAATACTTGACCAATTTTCTAGCATGAGTCAAGCCATGATTTTATCCCTAAATGAGATAGGCACTTATAGTTTTTCATCATAGGATTCGTTTTTTTATGCATGTACTATGTAGAGTGCAAACTTGTAATACAATTAAATCATACAGCAGCACTCTGAAAATCAATTTGGATCTTTCTCAGACAATAAGAAATAGTGATTCCTCAAGACCCAGCTTTACCACTCTTAGGCATATATCTAATAGATGCTCAAGTAAACAACAAGGACATTTGCTCAACCATGTTCCTAGCAGTTTTATTCGTAAGAGCCAGAACATGGAAACAACCCAGATGTCCCTCAGACAAGGAATGGATGCAAAAATTATGGTACTTTTACACAATGGAATACTACTCAGCACTTAAAAACGAGGAAATCATGAAATTTGCAGGCAAATGATGGAACCTACAAACAATCATCCTGACTGAGGTATCCCAAAATCTAAAGAAACACATGGTATATACTCACTTATATAGACTTATAAGATAGGATGAACATACTGATATCTATACCCCTAAAGAAGATAAACAAGAAAGAGGACCTGGGGTAAGATGATCAATCCTCACTTACAAAGAGAAAATGGGATGGACATTGATTGTAGGAGAAAACAAGCAACAGGACATGAGCCTACCACAGAAGACCTCAGAAAGACTCTAACTAGCAATGTATCAAAGCAGATATTAAGACTCAAAACCAAACCTTCAGCAGAGTGCAGGGAATCATATGAAAGTAGTTGGAGTTAGTAAGATTTGGAGAGGATAAGAGCTCCACAAAGACCAAATAGAACAGGGCACAGGGGTCTTTTATAAAACTGTTTCTCCAAACAAGGACCATGTATGGATATAACCTAGAACCCCTGCTTGGATATAGCCCATGTAGCTCAGTATCCAATTGGGTACCCTAGTAAGGGGAACAGAGATTATTTCTGTCATGAACTCAATGGCTGTCTCTTCAACCCTCCCTCAACCCGAGGGAGGAGCAGCCTTGCTGGACCCCAGAAGAAGACATTGCAGCCAGCCCTGAAGTGACCTGATAAGCTAGGTTCAAATGGAAGGGGAGGAGGTCTTCCCCTATCAGTGTACTTAGAAAGGGGCTAGGAGGAGAAGAGGGAGGGATGGGGAGAGTGGAAGGGAATGAGGGAGGGGGCTACAGCTGGGATACGAAGTACATAAACTGTGATTAATATAAAAATAAGTAAAGTATAAAAATAAGTGAGGTTTGGGTCAGCAGTACAGTGTTTATTGTCAAATTATTACACCCCTAAACTTACATTAAAATATCAAAATAGGTGAATTTCATTGAAATATAGTAAAGGATAAGCATACTAAAATCTGTACACCCAAAGAAACTAAGCAAGCAGGAAGACCCTGGGTAAGATGATCAATCCTCACTCAGAAAAGCAAACAAGAGGGACATCTGTAGAGAGAGAAAACAGGAAACAGGATAGGAACCTACCACAGAGGGCCCCTGAAAGACTTTACCCGGCAGGGTATCAAAGCCAATACTGAGACTCATAGCTAAACTTTGGGCAGGGTACAAGGAATCTTATGAAAGAAGGGGGAGATAGGAAGACCTAGGGGGAACAGGAGCTCTACAAGGAGAGCAACAGAACCAAGAAATCTGAGCCCAGGATCTTTTCTGAGACTGATACTCCAGCCAAGGACCATGCATGGAGATAATCTAGAACCCCTGCACAGATGTAGTCTATGGCAGCTCAGTGTCCAAGTGGGTTTCCTAGTAATGGGAACATGAACTGTGTCTGACATGAACTCAGTGGCTGCCACTTTCATCACCTCCCTTGAGGAGGAAGGAGTTTTACCAGGACACAGAGGAAGACAATGCAGCCAGACTTGATGATACCTGATACCCAGTCAGAGGGTAAGGGAAGAGGACCTCCCCTATCGGTGGACTTGGGGATTGGCATGGGAGGAGATGATAGAGGATGAGATTGGAAGGGAATGAAACAGGGAGTTATAGCTGGGATGCAAAGTGAATAAACTGTAATTAATAAAGAAATAAATTAATTTTTAAGAAGAAAATTATGGTGTTATATTTTATATATCAGATTATTCCTCCTTCAATAATT
>CM053758.1:39965347-40007891 GCA_028658305.1 Pachyuromys duprasi | reverse complement strand
ATGTTCTGTGCTAATAGGGGTATTGTTGTCCCACTATATGGTCACCCCATTTAAACTCTTTATACATGTATAGATATATACTTTAGGAAGCTCTAGAAGAATAGTTCCTCATGATGTTTTTCTAAAATTCTTTAGTGTTATTTTCCTCAAATATTCCCCTCTTTAACCCACTCTACCATCACCACCAGGTAAATTTTTTCTGATCCATGATTCGCCTTTCTCACTTGTTCTTATTGTGTGATGAAACAATTCCCTCCATTGAAACTCCTCCATATTTGCTTACTGAAGATCTGTCTTTATATAATGCAGATTTTTGAAAACACATGTTTATTAATCTTTTCAATTATTTTATTAGTTATATCTTTACAATGCTTTCTTAAGGAAACTGTATTTCCATACTCATATAATTCAAATGTTTTTGTCATTTATTTGATTATAGACATCATTTATGAGGTAACACTTTTATGTGCCTTGCCTGTAAATTATTAGTCTGGTTCTTTTATTTGAAATCTTTTTCATTATCTTGGATGGTCATTTTTTATTCCACTTTTAGTTATATTGAATGAATTTTATACAGTTGCTGTTTATAAACAAACATTCACATTAGGTATATAATTTTGATTTCTGTAATGTATTTATACAGCCTCTGTAATTACAGAAGAAAGGAAAGAAGACGTTTCTATATCATCTGTAATTCTATGCCCACAACTGATCTTAAATGATCATATAGACTTCTATAAGGCATGATCAAAATTAGTTTTAATTTCTCAACTGAATGTGAGATATTTTTAAGGATATATTTTATTATTTTATTTATGTGTGAGTCTGATTGTGTATTTATGTACCATATAACTGCAGGGACCTATTGATGTCTGAAGATCCCCTGGAACACAAACTAACAAGAGATTGAAATGCCTAATGTAGGTGCTTGGGGAACAAACCTTGGTCCTCTACAAGTACTTGGAACCACCGAGCCTCTTCTCTAGTCCTTAGAAAATGATTTTGAAATAATGTTACCAGTAGCAAATAAAGCAAAACAAGAAGATAGTTTGGACAGAGGATTTGTTAGTCTGAGTACCACAAAAAGGTTAGGGATTGTCAATATGTTGAAACCGATCTTTTCAAAAGTCATTTTATGGCCGCATAAGAAGAGTTTTGAGAAGGTTTCCATGGGGCTCTGAACTGTCTGCAGTATTAACATCTTGTCTTGGGTTTGATGACACAGTAAGTGCTCTTAACCTCCAGATTGTCCCCCTTGCCTTGCCTCTACCTCTTTCCCTCCCTCCCTATGGATTCCATCTCATTTTTCTCACTGTACACTGAACTTGATGATTTGACTAGAGAGGCCTGTAAATCCCAAAATCCTGGTGTCTCTACTTGTCCATTTCAGGAATTACTGCTGTGTTCTGTTTCTGGCTATTTTTTATGGGTTCTAGTGAATCACACTTAGGTCTGTGCACTTGTCAGGAAAGAACTTATTGAACGACCTATCTCTCCAGAATCTGTGCTGGGTTTATTAATGGAAATATCATTAATCCTTTTAAAACAACTAATATAAAACAACCCAATTCAGAAAAACCAACACTCATTCAGAAAATTCATCAATATGTATTCCTCCACAAACACTCTCCTTGAATTTCATCATCATCATCATCATCATCATTAGTAGTAGTATGCATATATGTATGTGGAGTTTATGTATGTATGCTTCAGCAAACAAAGAGAGGCCACCAGGTAAAAGCTAGCAGGTAACAGCTAACTCCCTTTCACATGCAGTCCCCACTTCCCTAACTAGGGTGTCCATTTAGAGCCTAAGCTGTCCCTCTGCTAGATCTTTGTAGGGGGCCTTGATCCAGTTTCTTTATTAACCTTGGTTGATGCTTCAGGAAACCCCTCTGGAACCCGATTAGTTGGCTCTATTGGTTTCTTTTTCTTTTTCTTTTATGGAGCTCCTGTTACTTTTGGTTCCTTTTCTCTTTCCTCCCACTATTCCCCTAGACTCCCTATGCATCAACCAATGGAGACTGACTCTAATTAGACTAGACTTCTAATAAAGGGCAGGGAAGACCTACTCGCTCACAAAAACATTGACCAAAAAGTTTCACTGTCTTAGAGCTGTGCAGGGATAAGAGCAAGTAGAGGAGAGACTGAGGGAATGCCCAACCAAAAGACTATCAGAGAGTGCCAACCCCTGATACTATGAACAATACTCTCCTAAGCTTACAGGTAGGAACCTGAAAAGAGTTGTCCTCTCAGAGAGTCTACTCAGGAATATCATAGATTTGTTTAGTCTTTGTTCACATTGCATCACACATTCCCATGTTACTGCTATTATATATTCTAATAAACTAAAGTAGTGGATGTCTGTAACATTTTTGAAAGATGCTTACTTGCCAAGGGAGTGAGTGAAATACCATTTCTCTGGCTGCCAAAGAAGCCACTTCTCCTTTTGCCTGTAGAGGCAAGGATGCCCAGGACAAGCTGGACTGCTTTAGGCAGTCTTTATTATTGCTAAACGTTTTGATTTTATACCTGTATCGGTTCTTTTTTACAGAGCACACACACACAAACACACTTATTGTGTTGTTCATAGTGTGTTTCTCATTAGGCAATGAGATTCAAGTAATTTCCAAAAACCCCACTTACATTTGATGGCTTTATTATTTTTTAGAGTTTTTCTTTTATTTTTTCATTTATTTACTTACTCATTTGTTTTTAGAAACACTTTACAGTCTGATTCTAGGCCCCTCCATTTCTTCCCAGATCCACCGTCATTCTCCCTCCCCACCCAAATATACCACTATTCTTCTTCTAAGAAAAGTGGGCCCCCAAGGTGTAACAAAGCACCCTGGCATCTAAAGTCATAGCAGGACTAAATATATCTTCCCACACTGAGGACTGAAAAGGCATCTCAGCTAGAAGAAAGGGATCCAAAGGCAGACAACAGAGTCAAAGACAACCCCTACTCCCATAGTTAGGGAAGCTGCATGTCGACCAGGCTATGCATCTTCTACATATAATCAAGAGGTCTAGGTCCAACCCATGAGTGCTTTTTTATTATCAGTTCAGTCTCCTGAGCCACAGCAGGCCCATGTTAGTTTATTCTGTAGGCATTCTTGTAGTATTCAAGACCCATTGTGGTACAAGGGGAATACTCCTCCATTCTTGCTGGGATTACAACCATAAACAACCATTGTGGAAATAAATCTGGAAGTTCCAGTACAGGATATATGTACTACAATGCACTGTCCCAAGAAGATAAAGATGTCTGTTGGGCATCTTTAGGCTTCATGTCAATCCTCTAGTTAGGGGAGTGGGGAATATCTCCGACATAGTCTATGTTGCCTGCTTTTTGATCACTTCCCCCTAATGGAACTTCCCCACAAGTTGAAGGGGAGAAAAGGTGGGACCCATATTCTGAAGATTTGGGACAGAAGGTGGGACTGGGAGGAGAGACAGGAGGGGCCTATGAATAGGATATAAATTGAATCACTGAAAAAAAAAAACAAAGGTGAGTATATATCTACCTTCAGACAGAGCTAAATTACTCCTGGGAATATTAACAAAAAGTGCTCCATCGTACCCCAAAAATACTTGCTCAATTATGGTCATATAAGCTTTATTTGTAACAGCCAGAAACTAGAAACAAACTGGTTGTCCCTTTATCAAAAAATTGATAGAGAAAATGTGGTATATTTACACAATGGAATAGTATTCAGCTATTAAATAAATCATGCAATTTGCAGGCAAAAGGATGGAACTGGAAACAATCATATTGAGTCACGTAACCCTGACTCAGAAAAGCATGCATGGCGTGCACTCACTTATAATGAGATATAAGCTGAAAGTACAGGATAACCATGCTACAATCTACAGAACTAAAGAAGTCAAGGAGAGCCAAGAGGTTGCTTGAATCTCAGAAGAGGAAATAAAAAAGATATCTGATGTATATGACGTGAGGGAAATGGGTGGCAGATTGAGTGGGGAGGGTAACAGGGGTAGGGATCAGGAGTAGATACAACAGTGGATGGGATATGGGGAAAAGACTGCAAGAGAGAATGGAAATTGGTTGGTGGGGACATTTCAGGGACAGGGAGTCTCCTGAAAGTCTATGAGGATGACCCTACCTAAGAACCCTAGCAGCAGCTTTTAAGGCACTTGATGTAGCCACTACATATAGCCACCATCCATAGGCAAATGGATCTTTAGTGAAGTGAGGGGAACACCAACCCACCCATAAAATCTTGGGCCTAAAATGTGTCTTGCCTGCAAGAAGTATATGAATAAAGATAGAGCCGAGATCAAGGGAATGGCAAAAAAAGGACTACTTCAATTTGGGATCCACCCCATGGGAGAGAGGCAACCACTGTCATCATTACTGATACCCTGCTATGCTTACAGACATGACCCTAACATAACTGTCCTCTGAGAGGCTTCAGCCAAAAGCTGATGGAAACAGTTGCAGAGACGCACAACCAAACAAGAGGCCAAGCTTTGGGAGTCTTGTAGAAGTATGGCTTTATTTCTATATATATATATATATATATATATATATATATATATATATATATATATATATATATTTAATTAATTAATTAATTTTATAATAATGTCTGTGATATTAATTCCTGTTCAGAAAGTCCTGTCCTATGTAATTGAGTTCAAATGTATTCTGTACTTAATCCTCTCTTGGATTTAGGGCAGCAGGCCTCATGTTGAAGACTTTAATGTGTTTCCATTTAAGTTTGTGCAGGCTAAGCAATAAAGATATATTTTCCTTCTTCAATATGTACCCATCCAGTTTGATCAGATCATCTAGTGAAGACTTTCTAACTTTTTGTCACAATCACGTAGCCCTATATGTGATTCTTCAATTCTATTAAATTGATCAGTGTATTTTTATGCCATGCTATACATGCTTTGATTCATTTTGCATCCCATTTCATCTTCTTGCTATAAAAAATTATTTAGACATAGCCACAAAAAGTATGGAATATTAATTTCTCAAACATCTAAAATTTTTATTCTACACTTGTCAGTAATATTCAGTGAACTAGTAAAACATTTTTAAGGAAGTAATTTGAGAGTATAACATATTTTTCTCTGATATCTTTTGTAAATTAGCTATCATCTTCCTCTTTAATTCTTTTTTCTTTTGTTGTTATTATTACAATTTATTCACTTTGTATCCCAGCTGTAGGTCCCTCTTGTCTCCTTCTGTTCCCTTGCTCTAAACCCCATGTGTCTCTCCTCTAGTCCACTGATAGAGGAGGTCCTTCTTCCCTACTATCTAACCCTAGGCTATCAGGTCTCAACAGGACTTTCTGGAATCTCTTTCTATGTGGCCTCGTAAAGCCATCTCGACGGGGGAAGGTGATTGAAGAGCAAGCCACTGAGTTCATACCTGTTATTTCCTCTGCTCTCATTACTAGGATACCCACATGGAGACTAAGCTATCCATGTGCTGCTTATGAGCAGTGGTTCTAGGTACTCCCCATGCATGGTCCTTGGTTGACTCACCAGTCTCTCCAGGCCCCCTTGTGCACAGATTTTTCTTTTCTTTTCTTTTTTTTGGCTCTGTTGGTCTTGTGGAGCTATTGTTCTCTCCGAGTCTTTCTATCTGCCCTTTCTTCCATTAGGCTTCCTACACTCTGCCCAAAGTTTGACTATGAATCTTAGCATCTGCTTGGATACCTTTATAGATAGAGTCTTTCAGAGGGCCTCTGTGGTAGGCTTCCATCCTCTTCCCAGTCTTCTCCAAATTCCAACCTCTATCCTGTTTGTATTCTGAAGAAGGATTAATCATCTTCCCTAGGGTCTTCCTTGTTGTTTAGCTTCTTTTGGACAATCCACTTTAGTATGTTTATCCTGTATTATATGGCTAATATCCACTCAAATGTGAGTATATACCATGTATGTCTTTCTGTTTCTGGGTTACCCCACTCAGGATGATCTTTTCTAGTTCCAACCATTTACCTGCAAATTTTATGATTTCCTTTTTAATTGCTGAGCAGTATTCCATTGTATAAATGTACACAATTTCTACATCCATTTTTCAGTTGAGGGACATCTAGGTTGTTTCCAGATTCTGGCTATTATGAATAAAGCTGCTATGAGCATAGATGAGCAAATGTCCTTGTTGTCTGAATGAGCATCTTTCAGATAAATACCCAAGAGTGCTAGAGCTGGATTTTGAGGTAGCACTACTCCTACTTTTCTGAGAAAACACCACATTGATTTCCAAAGTGGTTGTACAAGTTTACATTCCCACCAGCAATGGAGGAGTGTTCCCCTTTTATGATCACTTTTCTTTCTTTGTTTTCTCTCTCTCTCTCCTCTCCTCTCCTCTCCCCTCCCTCCCTCCCTCTCTCTCTCTGTCTCTGTCTGTCTGTCTCTCTCTCTCTCTGCCTCTCTTTCTTTCTTAATTCTTCTCTTCATACATTACCACCCCTCTGCTCCCTGCATGAGTCACACCCCGGCTGTATGCTTTTCCTTTCTTCCAGATCCACTCGATATCAAGCGATAAGACTAGGAACAAACCCTCTTATCAGGCCTGGGCACGGTAATTCTACCAATTATACAGTTGCTGCTGGATGAACTACATGAAAGGGTGCTTTACGGTATATATGTTTCGTTACAATTATTTTAAAGTCTTATTCCTAGACCATTCTGATGCGTGAATTTACAGACAGGTTTGGCGAAAGATGTTTCCTACGCAATAACGACTGTTAAAAACCCACACTGAAGATGACTACAACACTTTCATAGCTTCGAAACTAACTAAAAGCGCAATTTCATTGCCTTGCTCCAGTCCTTAGACTAGCGACAGGAAGTACGTCACAATGCACGCAGCGGACCTGCCTATCGAAAGGGAAAATAAGATAAAACTACAAGGACCAAAGTTCCATTCGGTTTTCAAGGAACCAGTCGGGCCAAACTTGTGAGCAACACTTGCCCCTAGCCTTTCCCCAGAGTAATCCAGTGCTTCCCGCCTCCGCCTGCCCCCAACCCTACCCCTGTTTTCAAATTTAGGATTTCATTGCTTGAATCATGAATGTGCAATTATACACATGTTACAAGCCCCGCCTTGTTTTGGTAAGCTTGTTTTCTTTAGGTGTAGATTTACAAACGCATCCTGAAGAAAATTATGTCTTTATAAATAACGAAGTGAAGAGTTCATCGTTAACTCAGGCAATTACAGAAATCAGCAGTCATTGTCCTAGATTTAAAATAAACTTTTTGCATGGAATTATCAGGTTTGTAATTTTTTTTAACGTTCATTTAATGTGCTTCTTTAAATAAAATGTGAGTGTTGGCTTTGAATCCTGCGGTTCTGTAATATTTCTACCAATATATCTCTAAACAGAAAAGTGGGAGAAAGTTTTATAGGAGATATTTGCTTTAGTGCCACATAAGTCATCTTCACATATCGTGCCTCATACCGTGCGTGTGTGTGTTCTCAGTTATTTGAATAAATATTTACTACTCTTTTTACTTCAACATAAGGACTGATGGATGGAAAATTATTAAGTACTGGGGAAGACTGTCTCAAGAAAGATCAGAGTGATAAAACCTCATCTTGAAAATGGGGGGGAGGGGGATGAGAAACATACTCAGATGTGCAGGCTGATGGATTCTTGCTTAAGGAAAATAGTTGTTATTAAGCTACAATTTCATGTAAACGTGTACAGATATCATAAATCAGGTCCTACATCCAGAATAAGATTGGACTAGGGAAAGAAAGAATGTCATTATTAGGACATTTAAGTGTTTTTGTTATTGTTCCTGCTGTTTCTGCTTTAGTAGTTTTCCCTTCCTTTCAGGAATCAATCTCTAGAGCTTAGTATATGATAAATGCTCCACTGGAGGTTAACAGTGTCACTCCAATAGTTCAAGGTTTGTTTGTTTGAAGTTTGTTCATTTGTTTGTTTTAATGAACTCTTTCCTTTTCAAATATGTCTTTCTTTTCCAATAAACAACAGAAATATTTTTCATGTCTTCTATCATCAAGTTTTGAGTTTTGTGCAAACTTATATGTGTTACTCTGGTTCTCAACATCAGCATAACAGAATGAAAACTAAAAGTCAGATTCCTTGAACATTCCCTTTCAGTGGAATTTCTGAAACAGAAGAATTTCTAAAACAGAATTTCTTAGATCAGACATGTGGCCTGACCTAAGATACAGAGAAAATTTGGAGTTAGTAAAAAGGAAGTGTCCTTATTACACTGGGTGACCCAAATGGTGTGAAAATTGTCAATAATTTTGACATTTTTTGTCTGTATGGTATGCTATTCTTTATGCTGTCAGTATCTTCCCCCTAGAACCAGTAATTGTAGGACACAGTTAATACAGCATTTTTCATACTTTTATACCACTGTCACCAGATGTTGAAAGTACTCTTTTATAAGGAAAAATATTCTGTATCGCTGGCCTCTTGCAGTCAACTTCTAGACTTCTCTACTTCTGGACACAACTGTTTAATCTCCAGCATCCTCTGAAGGTGATAAATGCCTTTGAAAGAACTGTCTTATATTTTAAGGAGGCTGAGAGTTAACACTAGTAATTACTGTTGGCATTTAAGAACCTGCCTTTGCTCTGAGGGATTAGTCAGCAATTAAGACCACTGACTACTCTTCCAGAGAACCTGTGTTCAATTGCTAGCAGCGTCATTTCTACTTAGCATGATCTGTGATGCCAGTCACAGGTGAGCTGAGACACTTTTCAAACATCTTCAAGCTCTGGAGTCTGTGCCCGACAGACATATATTCAGACACTAATACATAGTAACATCAAATAAGATAGTCTTTTTTATTGAAATCTGCCAATTTTGCAATTGACATAACTTTTAAGGAAATTAAGTCTTCTGCCAGCAAAAATGATGACAATTTGGAATTCTTATCATTCAATATATCCTGCCATTATGAAATGTCACAAATATGTTTATCTGTAAACTTCATAGAATACTTATGATACAGAATTATCCCCGACTGTTCATAATCCCCCTACACTATGGGTCTTTCCAATTTTAACTGATGAAATTAATCCTGTCCTCTCTTTTTAAACAGCAATTAAATACCCTGAGGAATATGCTAAGTAATTCAATGAAGATGACACTATGAATACACCCAGATAAACCATATTTCATTATATACTAGCAAAAGACTCAACTCACTGTAACTTCATAAACATGAGATTCATTGATTTGTCTCTTGAAGAATTGTATTATGCTCTAAATAAAGTTAAATGATGTTGCCTAATTCATGAAAGAGAGAATTGGGGAACAGGTATGAAACATATTGTAAGTGAATAACATACTAGTGAAAAGGATAGTATAGTAAGAGCTGCTGCTTTATTAATATATATTCCTTGAATAGAAATTTGGGACTTAATGTTGCATATTGTAAATCCTCTAAAAGAGCTTTACTGGATAGCCAGTGAAAAAGATTAAGTAACAGACTATTGGAAATGAGCTGGAGTTGAGGTTTTGTGGTATCAAGGCCAGCTTGACTCAATGCATTTGGCTACCCTCCCCTATCCAATAGAACACCACAGAGGATGTACAATTCTTGCTGAGCATGCTGTGCATGCACCTGGTGAGGTGTGGAGTAGAAATTTCAAACTTTTTGAACCAGTTCATCTTTCTTTTTATTACACTTTATTCACATTGTATATTCCGGGTGTAGCCCCCTTCCATTATGCCCCTCTTCCCTAGCCTGTTCTTCTTTTTATTGAATATGTGAACAAAAAATTCAGTTAAAAAGAACATGTTCTTAGCAGAATTCTTAGATGCTTCCTTCTTTTATTCCACTTTCTTCTCAGCTTGAGCAAGAGTTCTGTAGGTTTTGAGGTCACCAGATGGGGTGGGCCTTTGGGTAGGGGAAACCTAATCATTCCTTACATTGAAAGGGGCCTCATAGTGTTTCATTGGGCAGGACTATTACAAACAAGCAGAGCCAGAAAGATTCAACACTGCCATCTGTTACCTTAGTAAGGATGTTGATCTTATCTGCTATAACCATCACCTGGTCACTCACCCTGTCATAGTGCAGGATAAAGACACAATAGATGCAGGCTGTACTTTAGCCTTCTGGTACAGTGCTGCTTGCTGGAAGTGAGCGCCTCAATTCAAAGCACCCTTTCCTCCTTTTGAAGCATGAAGAACCTTGGCATCATTAGAGGAACAGGCTTAGGACCTTCCTTAGGCTCCTCTGTGTAGCACCTCTGTAACATTTTCCCATATCTTTCTCCCTTGGGAAACAGCTCTATGCAAAGTAGTTTCCTTCCTACTTATTTCTCAGCTGCACATTGTTCTTTTCATCTCTGTCCTCTGTCACAGACTCACCCTCATCAATCTCTGCTTCCTTTATACTGAATTTTTCCTGGCCATATTAGTTGCTGGAATTGGATATCCTGAACATTAAGCCTGCTTAAAGCCAAGGGAACAATCCTCAGGCATGGCACTGGCTCATGAACTTGTACTGCCTTCAGCTTCCCTCCCACTATGTAAGTAATACTTCCTGTGTTGGGACTTTTACTCTGAAACTCATTTTCCTGCCAGACTTCTTGATTAAAATTTACTGCTGCTGTCATTATTTTTTTCCAGAGCACATTCCTCAGTCCATAATCTCTATCAACTTTGAAACAGTCAGGTCCACTGGCCTCTGCATTCTCCTCTTTCTTTTGGATCCACAAGGTCTTTGATCACCACTTTGGAGTTCTCAAATTCTGTGGTGATCATCCCTACTTTTTCAGAATACTCTTTTGCTTTGTAGGAGTAAGGAGACTGGGAACCTGAAAGGGAAAGATGAGGACCTGGAATCTATATCCCCAGTAATTCTCTTTTGGATCTCTTGTGAGTACTGTCTCCTTAGTTGATCATTTTTCCTAGTGGCTAGAGTCTTCAGATTTACTGTTTCTTCAGATTTACCTTATTTAACATCTCCCTCCTTATTTCTCTTTTTAAGGCACTAAATATAAAGGCAGAGATTAACAGGAACACATTGTATTTTCCACTCAGTCACGTAGCCAGGATCTTCAGGAATTTACTTTTCCTATGAGCTAAACCATGTTTTCTGAATGTACTGGAGCAAGTTTCCATCCAGAAATTTCAATTCCAGAACTACTAACGTGAAAACTTTGCTTTTCTGGTTAATAAATGCTGGCCATCTGTGGCTAAACAAACTTCTGTGATCTAGAGAGACTAGCATCATTGAGGTAACTGTTTCTGGAAGTGTTTCTTCAGAGTCAGTGCACAGAAGCTGTATTCCCAAAATGGCCAAGGTTATATCTCCCTTGGCTACTGAATGTACTAGTTTGAGACTCACCCAAGTGGCACTGGTTTTGAAGGCAACAAGTCATGTAGAACAGCTGAGGCTTATCACTCTGTGGCACAGAGGGAAGTCCTGAAGACAGCCTGGGAGAGACTATTGGTGAAAATCAATCCCAGATACCATAGGATCTGGAGGATTTGAGTATCATAGGATAACCATCAAGATCAGCAGCAGCAGTGGAGTGGAAACAGCCATAGCCTAGAATATAAGCTCCGGCCATGCTGCCCAGGGAATTGCTGAAAACAATCACTCAGACCATTTGAAGGATTACAGAGGATCATAAGTACATTGCATAAGTAGATATGGAGTTATTTATGCTGTTATTTATGATTTTGCTTTTTTCAAGTTGGGCCTTGATTATTCCATGTTGAACTAAGAAGGTACCTTTTAAATTTTGTTTTACAGGGATCCTCAGTCGACATTCTTTGCGTTGTTTTTTAAAAAAACGAGATTTTAAAGTTATATAGAGACCTGAGATTTCCAAATACACTAGATACTTAATATGCTTTTCCTCATTTTTAAATTTTTAGTGTTTTTTAAAATTTTTATTTTTTACAATTTATTCATTTTGTATACCAGATGTAGCCCCTTCCTTTACCCCTTCCCAAACCTGCCCTCCCTCCCTCTTTTATTCCCATGCCCCTCCCCAAGTACACTGATAGGGGAGTCCCCCTCCCCTTCCATCTGACCATAGCCTATCAGGTCTCATCAGGACTGGCTGCATTGCCTTCCTCTGTGGTCTGGTAAGGCTGCCCCAAACTCAGGGGGAAGTGATCGAAGAGCCAGCCACTTAGTTCTGTCAGATATACCCCTATTGCCCTTACTATGGAACCTACTTGAAGACTGAGCTGCTATGAGCTACATCTGTGCAGGTGTTCTAGGTTATCTCCATGCATTGTCCTTGGTAGGAGCATCAGTCTCAGAAAAGACGCCTGCATGACATTTTTGGTTCTGTTGCTTTCCTTGTGGAGCTCCTGTCCCCTCAAAATCTTTCTATCTGCCCCTTCTTTCATAAGATTCCTTGTGCTCTGCCTAAAGTTTGGCTATGAATCTCAGAATCTGTTTTGAAACCCTGCTGGGTTGAATCTTTCAGAGGCCCTATGTGATAGGCTCCTGTCCTATTCCCTATTTTCTCCCTCTTCTGATGTCTATCCCACTTGCCTCTCTGAATGAAGATTGGGTATCTTACCCAGGGTCTTCCTTCTTGCTTAGCTTTTTTATGTGTACAGTTTTTAGAATGTTTATCCTATATTATATGTTTAATATCTACTTATAAGTGAATATGTACCATGTGTGTCTTTCTGGCTTCTGGGATACCTCACTCAGGATGATCTTTTCTAGTTCCCACCATTTGCCTTCAAATTTCATGATTTCCTAGTTTTTAATTGCTGAGTAGTATTCCATTGTGTAAGTGTACCACAATTTCAATATCCATTCCTCAATTTAAGGACAACTAGATTGTTTCCATATTTTGGCTATTATGCATAGAACTCTCATGAACATTGTTAAATAAATGTGCTCGTTGTATAGTTTACCATATTTTGGATATGTGCCTAAGAGTGTATAGGTAGATGTTGAGGTAGCACTCTCCTATCAGTGGATGAGGGAAGGGTCATAAGGAGAGAAGAGGGAGGGAGGTTGGGATTGGAAGGAGATGGGGGGCACAGCCAGGATACAAATTGAATAAAGTGTAATAAATGATAATAATAATAATAATAAAAGAAAAAAAAAACAAAAAAATAAAGCAGACTGAACAAGCCAGACAGAGAAAACCAGGACACAGCATGGCCTTCGCATCATCTGCTTCCAGATTTCTGCCCTGATTTATATCCCAGACTGACTTGCTTTAATATTGAACAGTGCTGCAGAATTACAAATTAAAAAAACTCTTTGCTCTCTGATTTGTTTTGGACATGCTGCTTCATCACAGCAATGGAAACCCTAATACACGTAACAATATATTTTTATTATATCCCACCTATTTATTTCCTCCCAGGTTCACACCTATCCAATGCTCAAATAACTTTGTGTATTCATTTTATATTCATTTATTCATTCATTTATGTAATTTTTCTATTTTTAAAAATTATTTTATTAATTACAGTTTATTCACTTTGTTCCCCAGCTGTAACCCCCTCCCTCATCCTCCATTTATGTAAATGTTGGTACTTGTTCTATTTAGGTGTGGCTATCATGAATCTCAACATGAAGACCAGATTAGCCTCAAATTCAAACATATTTACCTGTCTCTGCCTTCTGCTTGCTGGAATTAAAGAAATGCATCTCCACACTTGCCTCATTTGGGGTTTTAATGGTTGTTGATGATGATGGTTTGCCATCCACTTCAATTAGTACAGTCTCTTTACTCTTCATTGTGTGGACATCCAGTAGGCTCACACAGTGTTAAAAAGCTGTGTCTAAGTCTTTTGGCAGGTATTGGGGTTACTTTGTGATCATGTCTTCTCAGGGACTGGATTTCTTTTCTGGTGAGCAGTTACATAGGACCTGTGCACATGACCATACTAGCCATAATTTCATATGTGCAAATACTTTGTTGTATCCAGCAGTAATTTTTTTGTTTTAGTCATTCACTGCATCTTGATTTTTTTGTTTTGGTTTTTTTCTGCTCTTTCTAATCTCTAATCATAGAAGAGAGCTGTAAAATAGAGTTCCCATGTAGGGTTGAGTGTTATGCAATCTCTTTTCTCTGTTCCTTGACCAGTTGTTGATCTTTTTGCTCCTTTCCATCTACTACAAAAAGAAGCATCTCTAGTAGGTTTGAGAACTACACTAATTTCTGGATGTAACAAGTCATGAGAATCTGGTTTAATACTATGTCTCTTTAGTATTAACCGACTAGGATTGGGTGGCTGTTCCTGATAAGGGTGTGATATATAGGAAAGTCAGCAAGTAAGCCCAAAGTTTAAAGTTAGGTACCAGATTGTTTCTCCATGTTGTTTGACTTGTGCATGTGGGATATTCAGCAAGAGGATTTTTGATCAAGATTAAAGATCAATCATAAATAGTGGAAACCCCATCTGTAGGTCATTGGAACCTTATCAAAGCTTCTGTCAGGACTTGACTACCTACAACCAAATGCTTTCATCCTAGAACATTCCAACATAATGGGAAGCCCACATAGGTGGACTTTACAAGAGCAGAGCCATTCTTATGGAGAGATAGTTTAGTCTTAGATAAGCAGGAAATAACTTATACAAAGAAACAGGTTAGGGATTTCACTGAATTGAAATACATTAACAAATTAAGAAGTCAGGCTACAAATAATTCACAGTGATAAGATATTATCTATAAAATTGTGCAGAATGAGAAGGATGATCTTTGATAGATCAAGTGTTCACGGTTCTTAAAATTAAAGTTTTATGAGAAAGATATCATAAATAAGTTTTGATATTGAGCCTTTGGTAAAATGCTTGTCTCACTTGAACTGATTTGGGTTTGAATCACCACAAATGCAGGTCAAGTAGTATACACATGTGACTATAGCAATCAGAAAGTAGAAGCAGGACAATATGAATCTCAAGGTCAACCTCAGCATTTCTCAGGCAAATTTGACACCATTTGAAAAGAAATGCAATATATGCTCTGTGGCATTGTATGCTGGAAATATGGAACTTGCTTTAATATACATGGGGGTTATGTTTAAAGTATTGCGGGTCTCAGAACACACTTTGGACTTCTAAACAGTATTCAGTCTATGAAAATTTGTGGGAACTCTTGAAGTTGGATAATATACATTTTATTGTATATAGCTATGAGATTATGAGATACAAAATCTGTAATGGAGTGGATTGAATGAGAGGACCCATGTTATTCTCAGGTATTGGATTACTTGAAACCTAGTTGGTGGCTGTTTGGGGAAGATTAGCTGTGGCAATGCCAGACAAAGATTTTCACTGGGGATCGGCTGTAATCTTTCAAAATTGTCATGATATTTCAAGTTAGCTCTTTCTGCTACCTCGCTGTGGTTTGTGATATAAGTTGGTGCTCTAGCCACCTGCTGCTTGCCACCCAAGGTACAGAAAGACCAGAAATAACCTGTTAGTGTTACTATTTTAATTTTGTTTGTTGTTGTTGTTGTTGACACAGAATCTCAATATGTAAACCTGTTTGGCTAGAAATGTACTATATATACGAGGCTGTAATTAAACCCAATACAAACTATTTGCCTCTGCCTCTCAATAATTAGAATTAAATATATGTGCCACTATGCCTGGTCTTTGACACAAAATTTTTTAATTGTAAAAGTAGTTAATGATCAAAGCAAAAAAGCCCACTTAAAAGCTAAAACAAAAGCATTCTTGTGGGTTCGCACTTGTAATCCTATCATTCAAGTGATATGTTGAGGCCAGCCTATGCTACAGAATGAGACTGTTCCTCAAAGCTATAAAAATAAAGAGGTAATGAAGGAAGGAATAAAATAAGAAACAGAGAAAAAGACAGGACTCCTATATTCACAGCCAGAGAAAAACCCAAGAGTCATGAGTAAAATGACTATCAGATGTAAACTAGAATTCTATGCAATGAAAAGTAGGGATTTAAGAAAAACTGAGGATAGAAGTCCATTAAGAGGAGTGAGGAAAATAGTAAGTATGCAATTTTTTTATATATTCAGACAGGGTACCCTGTATACTTTGGTTTAATTTTAAGATCTATTAATTTTATACTGCTGTTACTGATCCAAAAATCCATGGTAATTAACCATTGAACAGGGTCAGAATAGCCCCTCTTCATTATACAGACAGTAAGTTATACAGTACACAGAAAGTGGCATAGCTTACCCAGGTAACATTATTGTCAATGCTAGAATTGGAATTAAAGGTACACATTACATCATCATGGTTCTCATCACAAGAGTATCAAAGTATCAATTCATGTGTCCACCTCATACAGGTAATTTTATTCTTATATGCTACTGAGATGGTTATTTCTCTTTCAATTTGATGAGATCTATGTTACGATCACCTGAAAGACAAGCCTCTCTCATGCTTGAGCAAGAGTATCTTAATTAATTTAATAGAGGAAAAAAGTTTAATGGGGGAGGGGACTCAATCATCTGTAAGTGGCACTTTTCCCAGGATTTTTATCCAAGACAAAAATGGAGAATGTAGATGAGTTCCAGCTTAATCGCTCTCTACGTTTTCATGACTATGAACCACCTGTCCCAATTTTCTACTACTGTGAATTTGCAACAACGATGGGATATGTGAACCAAATTTTAACATTTCCTACCTAAGTGGTAGGATATTTTATCACCACCAGAAAAAGAATCTAATACAATTGTTCATTGTATTGGATTAGAATGTTTTCATTGCACCTTATAGATATATGTAAAAACAAATTGTTATATAGTAAAAAATTGTAAAGCATAGAATCTAAATACTAGATTTTTTTTGCCAAGTTACGGTTCCTTAGCACTTATCTCTACACTATCAACTTACATTTCTGTGTCCTATGCAAGACCTCTAAGAGCCAGGGCTTCAAAAGCCCACATATTAACATGTGTGTGTGAGTGTGTGTATGTGTGTGTGTGTACATACATAGATATATAGATTCCGTTTATGCTCTTTTTTTTCTTCCCTTCCTCATCAAGCTTGAACGATAAGCATTGCTGGAGGCTGTACATCCAAAATAGCACCTCATATCTCTATGGGGTAGCAGAGCAGACCACTTTGCTGTTATAAAATTTAAATTTGCTTTCAAAGCCACATTTTTTTTTAGTTTTGCAGATATTTCCCTTTCATGATTTTATAGTACTCAATGGAAATTTTCCAATTTCCAAATTTCAAAACAAAGTCCATGGCTCCTTATGTATTTTCCTTTCCCATGTAGTCTTTGACTTGCATAAAGGGTTAGTACCAAGTCAATAAAAAAGTACATTTATTGGAAAAGGTACTATATGAACAATTAAGAGGCAGGAGCCTTCCTACATTTTGTTTGTTCATTTGTTTGGATATTTAGCAGATATCTAATTTACCTCGGCATAAAAATGAATTGAGCTGCAGAGATGCCTCAGCTCCAACACACAACTGCTGCACTTAGTTCCCAGCTCAGGAATCTCAGAGCTGTACATAACTCCAGATGTGGGGGCATATACAAATATCTTTGCTTCCTTAATACGCTACAGGCATATAAATACAGAGAAAGTGAGACAGAGAGAGATAAAGAGAGGAAAACATATGCACGTAATTAAAAATAATAAAATCACTTGGCCCTGCTGATGCACCCTTGCCAGGCCACAGAGGAAAAGGATCCATGTGGTCGTGGTGAGACTTGATAAACAATGGGCAGGTGGCAGAAGAGAGTTCCCCCTTTCAGTGGACTAGTGGAAGAGTATAGGAGAGAGATAAGATGGGACTGGGAGGAGCTGGGGGAGGGGGCTTCAATAGAGATATATAATGAAAAAATTGTAAAAATAAATATTTTTAAAAAGAAAAAAATAACAAAATCTAGCTAACAGTGTTGGCACCTGCCTTTACTTCCAGCACTTAAGAGGTAGAGGTGGTGGATCTCTATGCATTCAAAGCCAAGCTGGTCTACAAAGTGAGGTCTCAGGCCAGCAAGCTCTAAACAATAAGAACCTGTTCCCAAAAATAAATAAATAATGAATAAATTTTAAAGAAATATAAAATTTCCATCATAGCAAGTATTTTTTAAAACACAAGGAAACATGTTATCATTGAACCATGTGCCAACACATTTATTAAAACAATAAGTATTATGTTCATGGTAAGGGTTTCAATTTAGCTGAACACATTTGAAATTTTAAAAATAAAAATAATCTGGTAAACCCTGACTAATGCACAGTATTTTAATGCAGTATATTTTATTCATTAGTGATTTTTTTTCCTGTCAGGGCTTCAAGTATCTAGCATCTTTCTTCCTTCTCTTCTTTGGGTTACATTTTTTCCTAAGCAATTTTTTCTACTACGTATAGAGACTTAACAGAGAATATAAATCAAGATTATGTATTCCACATTGCCTACAAAACACCTTGAATTTTTATTCCTACCAGTTTATACAGGGATTCATGAAGAGCCTCCTTTTCCACACCAGCAATAAGAAAGCTTGACGCTCATGGCCCCTGAATTATGTCATTAGATTTAGAAAAGACATTTGTGTCCCTGCAGCCTGGCAACCATTCACGCATGCGTAATTAAAGGGTTGTACTGGCTCACTAGCACAGGCTGGGGGTTGGGATCTTGATGAGTCAATTCAGTGCAGCAAATCCTGCTCAGAGGAGAGACAGCTGAAGATACCTGTCGCATCAGCCAGGCAATACAGCAACCAAGGTCAGCTACCTCTTGGCATCCTCATATAATTCATAAATAAACATGATGGTTACATATTAAGTATAGCAAATTGGTTGGGATTAGAACATACTTCTATAGCTCTCATGTCTTTGACTCTGAAGAATCATATCAGAAAGCTGTCAGATCAGGGCCTGGTTTCCTTTGTCCTGCCCTGGGCTGTGTTAGCTGAGCAGTGGTGATCCCCTTGATCCCTCATTCTGTCCCTTCATTTTACCTCATTTCTTATGCAGGGTAAACATTGACATTTCAAAGCACAGGCAGTATTATGGATTATTGGTGTGTGGAATTAAGTAACCTGACCAAGAAATGAACATTTTTTCTGGGGATGTTAAATAAAAATAACATTCCTAGGGGAAGTTAAATTAGGTGTCTGTCATCACAGAAGGAGCTAATGGGATGGGTAACACTTGAGAATTAAATACAGACTAACAGCAGGGTTAGGATACAGCAGACCATGGTTGTTTGCATCTGCCCTTTTCTGAATAATTAGGAGGAGCATGTAACTATGAGGTCTGACACTATGACAGAATAAAGAAGAGAGATTTTCAAAATGACTTTAAGAAAGAATGGTGGACAGAGTGAATTGAGGTGTGTGAATTGCCAACATTTGGAAAAGTGAGGTGTTTTTCACATGCAGCACTACAACCTAGAGAGTGGTACAAAATGATCAATTTTTTTTAAATTTTTGCTGTGATCATATATGATGATCTAGTTTGAGTATTGTGACAATGTTTCAGTGTCTTCAGTCTTCAGATATAGTTTAATTTTATTTTTTATAATGTTGCACAGATTGAACAATAAACTGATAGTTTGGGAAATATTTTGTTGGATATATAATCTATTTACTACTCTCTGATCCCTTGATTTGGATGAAGTTTATAACATAGTGAAATGCAGAATTCTTTGTTTGTTTGTTTGTTTATTGTGGACACATAAATCCACAGGGGTATTCTTGATCTTTGTTTGTCTTTGTTTATATGCTTTTGCTTTTTGTAATTGTATCTTGTTTGTCATTTAAAAATTGTATTGTACTTATTTTTATTGAAAATTGATTTTGTTGGGGGGGGCAGATTTTGTCTGTGTAACCTTGTTTGTCCTGGACTCACGTTGAAGACCAGGTAGGCCTCACAACTCAAAGAGATGCCTCTGTCTTGACCTCCCTGAGTACTGGGATTATAGGTGTGCACTACTATGCCAGCTGATTCCTTCTTTTTAATTATTCAAATGTTTACCTTAAGTCACACCACTGGTAACACATATGTCAGGTATATTACAAATACCTATGGAATACAAAAAAATTTTGTAACCCAGTCTGGCCCCGAACCTATGGTTTGATCTTACAGGCAATATGGGCATGAACAAGTAAGTGCCACATATAGTTCATATGTTACTAGAGAAACCAAACAGGGACTTGCATATCCCACACAAATTCTTTCATAGGGAACATGGACATTAGACCTCAAAAAGGGACACCATCATGCCAAGGTTCCTCAAAGTTTCTTCAGACACAGTTGAAAATTTATTATTTTAATATAATATATGGTTACAGTTTCCCTTCCTTCTACTCCTCCCAATTCTCCCATCCTCTTCCTTCAAGATCCACTCTCTGTCTCTCACTAGAAAACAACAGCCATCTACAAGATAACAACCAAACAGGACAAAATGAAATGTAATCAAATAAAACAACAACAAAAAAGTCCACATCATAAAAGTGCTGAACAAGGCAACCCAACAGAAGGAAATGTACAACAAGATCAGGCACAAGAATCAGAGACCCGGGGCTGGAAAGATAGGAAAGAGGTTAAGAGCACTGGCTGCTATCCCAGAGGTCATGAGTTCAATTCCCAGAAACCACATGGTGGCTCACAACTTTCTATGATGAAATCTGGTACCCGCTTCTGGCATTCAGGTCACATGCAAAGATAACATTGTATACATAATAAATAATAAATTGTTTAAAAAAAATCAGAGACCCAAACATTAACACACTCAGAAAATCCATTTATAATAATGGCAGAATGCTGTACCATACACAGAGAACACAGTCCAGAAGTTCGTGGGCCCTGAGACAAGGAGGTCTACAGAGGTGTGTCCTTTTCTTTTTCTCATTGTATTTGGAGTTTCATTTCAGAACGTTGTTTTGATTTAAGATTTTTAAGGTATTTCTAAAGAACAAGTGTGTGGTGACCCAACACAGTAAAACTATGAGATTTCCAAAGGTTGTCATTTCTCAAATGGGGCTAATGAACACAGATATAGAACAGTAGTCCATACCATACAGTTTTTGTTACTTTGTCAGGTAGTATAGATTGAAATCTGGTATGATGAAGATACCTCCTGCTATTACCTTATTATTCAGGTTTTAATTTTCTACAGCAAGGCTTTTTTATTTCCATATAAAGTTACAATTAAAATTTTCAATTTGTGTGAAGGATGTTATTTGTTATTATATTGAATATATCAATTACATTTGGTAAAATGGCCGTGTTCATAATAATAGTCCTGACAATCCATAACCATGGAAGACATTCCAGATTCAGTTTTTTTCTTAAATTTACTATACTGGCTGGTTAAATTTTCTTTGTAATCTTTCAATAATATATATATATATATATATACATATATAGAGTTTTCATACATATATATTATTTTATATAACAAGTTAGTGTTATATACATTTTACATAAAAGTGTTATATATCATTTATACATTTTTGTATATACAATAATATATAATATATATTATAAATGGCGTCATTTCTATGGTTTTTAATTGAATTTTCAATTTTTCACAAGTTATTTATTATATATCCCGATTTATGCCTCCTTCTTCAACTCCGCCCAGTCCCACTCTCCCTCGCTCTTTCCTCCTATCCCCTTCTCCAAGTCTACTGAAAGGGGGAGTTCACCTCCTCCGCCATCTGCCCATAGTTTGTCAAGTCTCATCAGGACTGCCTGGATCCTCTTCCTCTGTGGCCTTCCCAGGGGCAAGTGATCAAAGAACTGGCAATTGAGTTCATGACAGAGGCACATGGTGCTTCCATTATTCTTGAACCCACATGGAGACTGAGCTGCCAATTGGCTACATCTGAGCAGGGTGGCTAGTTCCTTTCCATACATGGTCCTTGCTTGGTGCATCAGTCTCTGTAGGAAACCCTAGGCTCAGACATTGTAGCTTTTTTGGTACCCTTGTGGGGCTCCTGTCCCTTCAATGTCCTTAAAGCCTCACCCCTTCTTCCATAGGACTCCCTGCACTCTCACTAAAGTTTCCCTGTGACTTTCATCATCTGCTTAGATCCCATGATGGGTGTAGCCTTTCAGAGGACCCTCTATAGTAGACTCCCAGCTTGTTACCTCTCTTTCACCACTCTTGGTGTCTATCCTGTTTGACATTTTGAATGAGATTTAAGCATCCTTCTTAGGATCCTTCTTAGTGTTTAGCTTCTTGGGATCTGTAGATTTTAGTATGGCTATCCTATATGGCTAATTATATGGCTATTACATAGCTAATATCTGCTTGTAAGTGAGTATATACCATGCCTGTCTTTCTGTTTCTGGGTCACTTCACTCCGGATGATCTTTTCTAGTTCCCTCCATTTCCCTGTAAATTTCTTGATTTCCTTGTTTTTAATAGCTGAATAGTATTCCATTGTGTTAATGTGCCACAATTTCTGTATCCGTTCCTCCCTTGAGGACATCTATGCTATTTCCAGATGCTGGCTAGTACAAATAAAGCTGCTGTGAACATAGTTGAGCAAATGTGGAGCATCTTTTGGGTATATATCCAGAAATGGCACAGCTGGATCTTGAGGTAGTGCAATTCCCAATTTTCTGAGAACATAGAAACCAGGTTGATTTCCACAGTGGTTGTACTAGGTTTCCTTTTTCTCAAAATGTTTGTGATTTCAGAAACCTAAGTTTTTAATTATTTTTTTATACTGTGGCTCTGATGAATGTACTTATGAACATTGTGAGGTTTCTGGTCCCATATTTAGGACCTTTTATTTATATAATTATGCCATTCAAATGAAAATAAATTGAAAATGACTTTTTCTTTCAGATATATATTACCTTCTTTTCTTTCACTTTTGTTGTTGCCCTAAGACTTCGTATCATAATGAATAAGAGAGGGAAGAGATTTGTTGCTGATTGTAAGGAAAATGCTTTGAGTTTCTCTTTGTTTATCAAGATACTGGCTCTAGGCTTGTTGTATATTTTTTATTGTGCTGAAATATGATCTCTTTATCCTTACCAGTGACAATATTTCTCAGGGAACAAGGCCCTTGTTCCTCTAGTAGACATCTAGGACAATGGATCTGTCTGCAGGTAGGGTTGTAGTATTGGTAGCCTTTCCCTCTTCCTTGCTTGAAGTTGTGTTTAATCTTCTGAGGAGTACAAATGTTACCAAAACTTGTACAGGTCATGTTTGTGACATACTTACAGGAGATATAGTTATGCTGAAATATGATCATTTCACAGCATTTCTCTGAGTCTTCTAGCACTGTTTTGTTTCCACACCTTTGCCTTAATATTACTTAACCCCTGTGTGGGTTGTTTTGAATGTCCCAACTACATGGGAGTTGTACATTCATAGCTGCATATTTTCAGAACCTTAAGTAGTTAATCATCTTTGTGATAATCAACACCAACTACAATAACATTCTTGTCTAACCAAAGAATGAGCAGCACATATATCTTATCATAAACAGCAACATTTGAATGAGTTTTACAAAATGACTGTTTAGACAATCAACATTAATGTGTTCTCTGCTAGGATATGCGCATTCGTTACATATATTTGTTGGCCACATTTGCAGTTCCATTCTTCAGTTCTCTCCTGTGGATCATGCATTACTCCCATAAATTTTCTTACCACTATAACGCTGTGTCTATATTTAACCTGGCAAGTTACTGTTGTGTATGTAAAGTTTAACAGTGGATAAGAAAACCATTATCTTTTCATTCCCTATATCCTGAATAGCTTTTTCTACCACCAGGAAAAAAGAACCAGCAGGGGAAGATTTCCTGGTTAGCTCAAGTTTGATTTCTCTGTATCCAGCAAATAAAACATGTGGTATACTAAAGAACATGATCTTACCACAAAGTTCTGAGGAGCAACTGAGAAAATTTGCATTAGTGGGTGGGTGTTTCAACCTGACTTCTCTGACCCATAACTCTTATGGAAGTATACCTTGTCTGTCATTGAAATTGTCCTTTAATAATTCATGTCTTTTAGAAGTATCATATTCACTAATTTTACGATTTGTGTTTGAACCACTTTGTATAGGTATAAACTGTGTGTGTGTGTTTGTGTGTGTGTGTGTACAAATAAAGACATTTGGTGGTAAGATCTCAAATCAGCCGATGCCCAACATAACTGTTGTGTCATGCATTTGGTAAACTTTTTTTTATTGATATGTGTGTATGTAATTGTGTATATACGTGTGTATAAATATGATATATATAGTGTTTCTATGTATATAAAGTAGTTCAAATAGAAATATCTCATATATTATATATGATATATATTAGGTTTCCATAAGGATTCTTTTGTTGCTTATTTATTTACTTAAATTTAATTATATATATTTATTTATTTATTACAATATATTCACGTTGTATCCCCACTGCAGCAACCTCCCTTGTCTCCTGCCAGACCCACCCACCCTCCCTCTGTTCCCCCTATTCCTCTCCCCTAGTCCACTGATAGGGGTGGACTTCCTCTATTTCTATCTGTCCCTAACTTATCAAACCCCATGAGCGCTGGCTATATCATCTTCCTCTGTGGCCTGGCAAGGCTGCACCTCTCTGGGAAAGGTGACCAAAGAGCCAGCCACTGAGTTTATGTCAGAGACAGACCCAGATCCCCTTACTAGGGCACTCACTTAGAAACTGAACAGCATATGGGCTTCATCTAAGCAAGGGGTCTAGGTCGAATACATGTATAGACCTTGGTTGGAATATCAGGCCCACCTGGGACCAGGCTTTTTGGCTCTGTTGGTCTCCTTGTGTAGCTCTTGTCCCCTCCAGATCTTTCTATCTCTCCCTTCTTCTCTAAGGTCTCCTGCACTCTGCCTAAAGTTTGGCTGTGAGTCTCAGCATCTCCTTCAATACCACAATGGGAAGACTCACTCATAGGCCCCATGTGGAAGACTCCTGTTCTGTTCCCTGGCTTCTCCTGTTTCCCTTCTGAATGAGGTTTCAGCTTGTTCCCTATGATCCTCCTTGGTTTTTTGCCTTCTTTAGAACTATAGATTTTGCAAGTTTATCCTATATTATATGTCTAATATCCACTTATAAGTGAGTATATAGCATATGTGTCTTTCTGCTTCTGGATGATCTTTTCAAGTTCCCACCATTTGCCTGCAAATTTAAGGATTTCCTTGTTATTAATTGCTGGAAATGTACCACAATTTTTGTATCCATTCCACACTTGAGGGATATCTATGTTATTTCCACATTCTGGTTATTAAAAACAAAGCTGCTCTGAGCATACCCGAGCAAATGTCCTTGTATGGTTTAGCATCTTTTGGATATATGCCCGGGAGTATTATAGCTGGATGTTGAGGTAGCACCATTCCTCATTTTCTGAGAAAATGCCAGATTGATTTCCAAAGCAGTTGTGCAAGGTTGCATACCCAACAGCAATGGAGGAGGATTCCCCTTTTCTCCACATCCTCTCCAGCATGTGTTGTAACTTGAGTATTTTATCTTAGCCATTCTGATGGGTGTAAAGTCAAATCTTACAGTCATTTTGACTTTCATTTCCCTGATAACTAAGGCTGTTGATGATTTCTCTAAGTGTTCATCTGCCATTCTATATTCCTCTATTGAGAATTCTCTGTTACTTCTGTACCCCATTTTTTCCATTGTGTTGCATGCTTTGTTTTTGTTTAACTTCTTGAGTTCTATATATATTCTGGATATTAGCCTTCTGTCAGATGTAAGGTTGGTGAAGATCTTTTCCTAGTCTGCAGGCTGTCGTTTTGTGCTGTTAACCATGTTCTTTGCTTTACAGAAGATTTTCAGTTTCATGAGGTCTCATTTCTTGATTGTTAATCTTAGAGACTGTGCTGTGGGTATTCTGGTCAGGAAGTTGTCTCCTGTGCCAATGAGTTCAAGGCTCTTCCCCACTTTGTATTCTAAGACATTTAGTGTGTCTGGTTTATGTTGATATCTTTGATCTACTTGGACTTTACTTTTGTGCAGGGTGATAAATACGGTTCTATTTGCATTTTTTATAAGTAGACATCCAGTTAGACCAGCATCATTTGATGAAGATGCCAAGCAAATGGAACCAAGAAGCAAGCTGGAGTAGCCATCTTGCTAATGGCTTATAAAATAGACTTTCAATGAAAATTAATCGAAAGAGATGGAGAGAGACACTTCATTCTCATCAAGGAAAACATCCACCAGGACAACATCACAATCCTGAACATCTGTGCACCAAACAAAAGGGCTCCTGCATTTATCAATGAAACATTATTAAAGCGTAAATCACACATTGATCTCAACACCTTAATAGTGGGATATTTCAACACCCTGTTCTCATAAGTGACACATCATTTGGACAGACGGTACACAGAGAAATAATGACACTTATAATGGTCTTAAATCAAATATACCTAATAGATGACTACACACCTTTTCACCCAAACACAAAAGAGTTCTTCTTCTTCTTCTTCTTCTTCTTCTTCTTCTTCTTCTTCTTCTGCTTCTGCTTCTGCTTCTGCTTCTGCTTCTGCTTCTGCTTCTGCTTCTACTTCTGCTTCTGCTTCTGCTTCTGCTTCTGCTTCTGCTTCTGCTTCTGCTTCTGCTTACCATATGGAACCCTTTCCAAAACTGACCATATAGTGGGGCACAAAGCAAACCTCAAGAGATACAAGAAGACTGAAATGATCCCTAGTATCACACACATATGGATACTTGTTTTTTGACAAAGAAGCAAAGTAATAAATATTAAACACATCTACTTTTAAAAATAAAATACAAAAATAAATTCTGCTTTTACCTACAGGAGCTATTGAAGAGCAATATCAGATGAATTAAGAGTGTGTTTACTTCCATATGAAGAAACTACAGTATGATAAAATGATTAATTACACCAATAGGTATTTTCTATATCATTTTGTACATTTCATCAAAGTTGGCTACTTTTTTCAAGGAATTCACACAGATGGTCAAATAAATTAAGAAGGAATCCCTGCGTGGTCTTCTCTGTCATCATGCATGGAGAGGACCTAGACCCACTGCTTAGTGGAAGCCCATAGACTACTGAGTTTCCAAGTGGATTCCCTAGTAAGAGGTGCAGGAGCTGTCTCTAACATGAACTAACTGGGCAGCTCTTTGATCACCTCCCCTTGGTGGTGCAGCCTTGCTAGGCCACAGATGCAGCCAGCCATGATTTGACTTGATAGGCTAGGATCAAATAGAAGGGGAGGGGGTCCAGCCCTATGGAGGGGTTAGGGAAAGGGCATAGGGGGAGAAGAGGAAAGGTAGGTGAGAGTAGGAGGAGACAAGGGAGGGGGCTACAGCAGGGATACAAAGTGAATACATTTAAATAAATAAATAAATGTTATTGTGGGGGAAAAAAGAAAGAAGGAAACCACTAAATTTATATTGTACATTGATACTAACAATTTTGAATTCTGCTGCATTACTCACACTGTCTTTACTTATTTCCTTCCCTCATATAAGTTCATAAAAGGCATAAATGTATGTCAGAATGTTTTTACTGACTGCAATGTTTAAATTATTTAGTGATCACGTATGTATAGAGAAAATCATCCCCACAGATAGATGGTGCCTATCAACTCTGTGTATATTATTATTATACCACATAGTTTTACACAAGAAACTGTATGTAGTATGTCCAAAATTATAACTATTAATTAATATAATATATATTAGATATCTCTGCTTCCCCACTGAACAAGTTAGACCTAGTAATTGGCTACCTAATGTCTTATGTAGACCTAATTTTCTAATTTCTGAAGACCGATGGTGGATGCACTAATCTATAGGTATGACAATTAGTTATTAGGAATTGATTTAAATGAGGACCATTAAGCACAATAATAATGGTAGGTTTACAATGGGAGAAAGAGTTTGTCTACATACAGGTTCCCGCTCCTGAAAATATTTATGGGTTTCATATGGGCCTTAAATCCAATATTTTTATTGGATTTTTAGTCCCATGATATTCATGCCACTATTGTATCAGTTGGCATTTCTTAACAGGCTGGTCTTTTTTTTATTACTTTTATTTTTTATTAAATTATTTCTTAATTAAACTTTATTCACCGTATATACCCTTGTAGTTTCCTCCCTCCTCCCATCCCAACCCCTCCCTTTCTCCCCCCTCTGTACCCTGTTTCCCTCCCCAAGACCACCAAATAGGGAGGTCCTCCTTTCCTTCCCTCCAATCCCAGTCCATCAGGTCTCATGAGAATGGCTGCAGTGCCTTCCTCTGTGGCCAGGCAAGGCTGCTCCCCCCTCAGGGGGAGGTGATAAAAAAGCAGGCCAATCAGTTCATGTCAGAGACAGTTCCTGTTCCTATTACTATGGAAGCTACTTAGACACTAAACTGCCGTGGTCCACACCTGTACAGGGATCGTAGGCTACCTCCATGCATGGTACCAGTCTCAGGAAGGACCCCTGTGCTCAGACCACTTGGTTCTGTTGCTCTCCTTGTGGAGTTGCTGTTTTGTCCAGATCCCACTATTTCCCACTCCCCTCATAAGATTCCCTGTACTCTGCCCAAGTGTTGGCCATAAGTCTCAGCATCTGCTTTGATAGTCTGCAGGAAAGAGCCCTTCCAAGGCCCTCCGTGGCAGGCTCCTGACTCATTCCCTGCCCTCTCCTTCTTCCGATGTCCATCCCCTTTGTCCTTCTGGATAGGGATTGGGCATTTTAGCAAGAGTCTGCCCTCTTGATTAGTTTCTTTAGGTGTACAGATTTTAATAGATTCATCCTATAGTATATGTTTATATGAGTGAGTATATACCGTATGTGTCTTCAAGCTTGGCAAGAGTGGTAATGAAATTTCTCCTGCTGTAACATGCTTGGTATCTCCCAGCACTATGAAAGCTATACAGTAAAATACCCAGTAGGATCAAACTTATAGATCAATGCTAGAGTTCTCTCTCTTTTTTGACTTAATCATGTGCTGACTTTAGAAATAAAGTCTTAGTTTAAAATTATGTATAGTACCTTGGTATATGGGTAATAGGCTGTAATGTATGGGAATGCCCTGGAAAGTAAATTCAAAACAAACAACCCATCTCTGTTAGTGCACTTTGTCTTTCTTAGGCTATAGTGTCCAACAGAGAAATTATTGTACAGTTACTAGATAACACTATTTGAAAAATATTTATATGTATACTTATACACTAAAGACTCTTTTAGAGTAGATTGTTTCCATATGACTTTTTCAATGTATTTCAGTTTTATTTGTTCTTCTTTATATTCCTTCCTCTACCCTGATCTTCCATTCCTTTCATTATTTACTTGGACTGTACCATTAATTTTTCTTAATGCTTTATACAGTGTGTTCTAAACTCTTTGCTCCCGTTAAGTACAGCCTCATGATATGTTACTAGTTTCTAGACCTGTATAAGTATTCCACCTATAATATACATATACAAAAATCATTTGTCAGTTTTTTTCTTTGAATCTATTTATTTATTATATTTTTATAATTTATTCACATAATATCCCAAATGTAGGACCCCCCTTTGTCACTTCTGAGTCCCACCATCTCTCCCTTTCCCCTATATTTCCCTCCCCTAGTCCATAGAAAGTCAGAGCCCTCTTCCCATACTGTTTGACCCTAGCCTATCATTGAGACTGCCTGCATCTTCTTCCTCTGTGGCCTGGCAAGTCTCCTCTGCCAAGAGAAAGTTTTCAAAAATCAGGCATTAAGAGTCTATGTCATGTTTCCTGTTTTCTCCCTCTTCTGATATCCATGATCTTTGCCTTTCTGAATGAGGATTGAGCATCTTATCCCGAGACCTCCTTCTTGATTAGTTTCTTTAGGTATACATATTATAGTATGTTTATCCTGTATTATATGTCTAATATCCACTTATGAGAGAGTATATACACTGTGTGTCTTTCTGATTCTGGCATATCTCACTCAGGATGATCTTTTCCAGTTCCCACCATTTGCCTGCAAATTTCATGATTTCCTTGTTTTTAATTGCTGAGTAGTATTCCATTGTATAAATGTACTACAATTTCTGTATCCATTCCTCAACTGATGGTCATCTGGGTTGTTTCCAGCTTCTGGCTATTACAAATAAACCTGCTGAAAGCATGGTTGAGCAAATGTCCTTGTTGTATTCTTGAGCATCTTTTCGATATATGACTAGAAAGTGGTATAGCTGGATCTTGAGGTAGCACTATTCCTAATTGTCTGAGACAGGAGCCTACCATAGAGGGATTCTGAAAGACTCTGCCATGCGGAGTATCAGAACAGATGCTGAGATTATAACTAAATTTTGGGCAGAATGCAGGGAATCTTAGGAAAGAAGTGAGAGATAGTAAGACCTGAAGAAGACAGGAGCTCCATAAAGAGAGCAACAGAACCAAAATATCTTGACAAAAGGGTCTTTACTGAGACTGATACTCCAACCAAGGACCATTCATGGAGATAACCTAGAATCCCCGCACAGATGTAGCCCATGGAATTTCAGTGTCCAAGACCCTAGTAATTGAAACAGGGACTGTCTCTGACATGACCTGATTGGCCTGCTCTTTGATCACCTACCCCTCAAGGAGGAACAGCCTTATCAGGCCACAGAGGAAGACAATGCAGCCACTCCTGATGAGACCTGGTAGACTAGGATCAGAAGGAAGGGAAGGAGGACCTCTCCTACCAGTGGACTGGGGAAGGGGCATGGGTGGAGAAAAGGGAGGGAAGGTGGGATTGGTAGGGGAAGAGGGAGAAAGCTACAGGTGGGATACAATGTGAATAAACTGTAATTAATAAAAATAAAAATAAAAAAAGAGTCTATATCAGAGAAGACGCCTAGAGACTTCCCCTGCCCCCCTTACTGGGGTACCAACATACAAACTGAGCTGCTGCTGATCTACATCTGAGCAAGGAATATAGGTCTCCATGCATGGTCCTTTGTTGGTAGATCAGTTTCTGCAGGGGCTCCTTGACCCCAGATTTGTTAGCTTTCTTGGTTTCCACGTGGAGCTCCTGTTCTTTCCATGTCCTTCTATTCCCCACCTCTCCCTAAGACTCCCTGTGATTTGCCCAAAGTTTGTTTGTGAGTTACAAAATATGCATCAATAATCTACTGAGTAGAGTCTTTCAGACACTATAGTAGTTTCTTATGAGTGTTTTCTTGTTTTACATAGAGTTTCACCAACTTTCAAGGAAAAAACCCTGAAGTTTCTCTGTAGTGCAAACAAGTCAGGAAACTGTAATCTAATTTTCTCACTCTCCCAAATACCAACAACTACATTCTTTCATTTCCAGGTAACACTGGAAATTTAACTTTCAAAATTTTATGCTATCATCACGTAGTGGTATATATTGATATTTAAAGAAACCTTAACATTAGAAAAAATACCAAAGTCATAAAATTTCTTCTGATTCCTGTAGATGTGATGGCCTATATTAATTCCCTGGAAGCAGGAAATGAAATCCTGAAAATTTTATAAATGGATTACAAATACCATTCTGTTTTACACACATGGACGCACACATATATACAAACACACACACAATTGAAAAACACAAACACATACAATGAATTTATTTGTTAATTGTTGGAATTCATAAGCTAGTTTTTCTGAAAATATAATTAATTCATAACAAAGACTTCTCAACACTTCTAAATCCTGCAGTTACCACTTAACAAAGTACAAATACAGGATTTTGCAACCAAATGTAAACGTTAAAATTTACATGTCTGTGGCAATACTGTTTAATAATTGATGAATTTTCTAGCTTGAGTCAAGCCATGATTTTATCCCAAAATGAGATAGGCACTTATGGTTTTTCTTCCTAGGATTCATTTTATTTTATGCATGTACTATGTAGACAGCAAAGTTGTAATACATTAAATCATACAGCAGCACTCTGAAAATCAATTTAGTGCTTTCTTAGACAATTAGGAATAGTGATTCCTCAAGACCCAGCTTTACCACTCTTAGGCATATATACAAAAGATGCTCAAGTACAAAACAAGGACATTTGCTCAACCATGTTCATAGCAGCTTTATTCGTAATACCCAGAACCTGGAAACAACCCAGCTTTCCCTCAGTTGAGGAATGGATACAGCAATTATGGTACTTTTACACAATGGAATACTACTTAGCAATTAAAAATGAGGAAATCATGAAATTCGCAGGGAAATGGTGGGACCTGGAAATGATCATCCCGAGTGAGATATCCCAAAAGCAGAAAGACACACCTGGTATATACTCACTTATATAGACCTCTAAGATAGGGTAAACTTACTGAAATCTATACACCTAAAGAAGATAAACAAGAAAGAGGACCTGGGATAAGATGCTCAATCCTCACTTAGACAAATGGGATGGACATTGAATGTAGGAGAAAACAGAGAACAGGACAGGAGCCTACCACAGAAGACCTCTGAAAGACTCTAACTAGCAATGTATCAAAGCAGATATTAAGACTCACAACCAAACCTTCGACAGAGTACAGGGAATCATATGAAAGAAGGGGGAGGTAGTAAGACTTGGCAAGGACAAGAGCTCCACAAAGACCAAATAGATCAGGGCACAGGGGTCTTTTATGAGACTGTTTCTCCAACCAAGGATATATGGATATAACCTAGAACCCCTGCTCGGATGTGGCCCATGGTAATTCAGTATCCAACTGAGTATCCTAGAAAGGGGAACAGGGACTATTTCTGTCATGAACTCAATGGCTGGCTCTTCGACCCCCTTCCCCCACCACTAAAAGAGAGGAGCAGCCTAGCTAGACCCCAGAAGAGGACATTGCAGCCATCCCTGAAAAGACCTGATAAGCTAGAGTCAGATGGAAGGGGAGGAGGTCCTCTCCTTTCAGTGGACTTGGAAAGGGGCAGGGAGGAGATGAGGGAGGGATGGGGAAAGTGGGAGGGAATGAGGAAGGGGGCTATGGCTGGGATACAAAGTACATAACCTGTGATTAATATAAAAATAAGTAAATTATAAAAATAAGTGAAGTTTGGGTCAACATTGCAGTGTTTATTATGAAATTAATACAGTCCTAAACTTACATTAAAATATCAAAATAAGTAAATTTCATTGAAATATAATAATGATAAACATACTAAAATCTGTACACCTAAAGAAACTAAGCAAAAAGGAAGACCCTGGGTAAGATGATCAATCCTCAGAAAAGCAAAGAAGAGGGACATCTGTAGAGGGAGAAAACAGGGAACAGGATAGGAACCTACCACAGAGGGCCTCTGCATGACTTTACCCAACAGGGTATCAAAGCCAATACCGAGACTCATAGCTAAACTTTGGGCAAAGTTCAAGGATCAGTCTCAGAAAAGATCCCTGAGCCCAGAGACTTTGTCTGAGACTGATACTCCAGACAAGGACCATGCATGGAGATAATCTAGAACCTTGCACATATGTAGCCTATGGCAGCTCAGTGTCCAAGTGGGTTTCCTAGTAATGGGAACAGGGACTGTCTCTGATATGAACTTAGTGGCTGCTTCTTTGTTCACCTCCCCTGAGTAGGAAGCAGTTTTACCAGGCCACGGAGGAAGACAATAAGGCCAGTCTTGATGATACCTGATAGGCTAGGGTCGGGGATGGTTGGGGAGGACCTCCCCTATCTGTGGACTTGGGGATGGGGCATGGGAGGAGATGAGGGAGGGAGGGGGCTATAGCTGTGATACAAAGTGAATAAACTGTAATTAATAAAGAAATAAATTAATTAAAAAACGATAATTATGGTGTTATATTTTATATATCGCATTATTCCCCCATCGATAACAACTTCTTAAAAGGTTTCTGTGTGGCAGATATTATCCTTCTTTGTTATAGTTATTATTAGAATCTTATTACTATACTATCTTGAGACATGGATTTAGAACATTGTTACCTGGGAAAGTTTTTGCTCCAATACAGAGAGCTGAAAACCAATAATAAAGCTGAGTACTCCTTTCCTTTTCAATACCCTCCAACTTCCCAGAAGCCTGTTGTAGTGCTGTGTTCCTCCTGGCAAGACAACAACAGAAAATGCATCACAGTTGCCCACAACTGACCAACTTGGCTGTAGAGGAAACATGATGAATGCACATGAACAAAGTTCCTCTGGGTTTACAATTTCCCCAAACTGAAACATTTGTAACTCCCACCTGACTTTTTTGTGGTCACTGGAATGTAACCTTGAACTGGGTCTGTCCTATCATTTTCAGGTTTAGAATTAGGTTGTTTAAATAATGAATTTACAATGACATGGTCTTTACATAAACCACTTTTTATATTATGGTTGCTTTTTTTAGATATTTCTTTACAAACCTGTCCTACAGAATTTTTCTCTTATGAATAATGAAATGAAGAGTTCAGCATTAATTCTGTGACTGTAAAATCTATCTCATGTGTCAGTCTGTATTTTATTATTAAATTAAATTTTTTCCTTAAATATTTCAGCAAGTTTAAAGGCTGACCTTTATAAAACATGTTAAGATATATTTATTTGTTATTTATACAGTATTCTGACTGTATGTGAGCCATGAGGTCAGAAGAGGGAACCATATCTCATTAGAGATGGTTATGAGCCACCATGTGGTTGCTGGGAATTGAAATCATGACCTTTGAAAGAATGAGTGCTTGTAACTTCTGAGTCATCTCTCTAGCCCATTAAAGGCAGATTTTTTAAATCATACATTTAGATGTGATTTCTTAATTGCAATATAAATGTCTAACACATTTTAACAGCTGTATTCTGTAAATTTTCTACCTATGTATGTATGTACAGATATATATACATACAGATATATATACATATATAGACAGAAATGAGAAATAAAATTTTAAAGAAGATATTTTTTCAATGCTACATAATTTTTCTTAAAATATCATGCTATTAATCATACACACACATATATATTTGTGTGTGTGAATATGTGTGTATGTCTGTGCAATCTCAATTACTTTGAGTGTTTGTGTGTTGTTTTCAAGCATTATTCAGTATTCTTGTTAAAATTGACAATAGTAAAGTTATCTATTATGAATGGAAAGGCAACTTCAACAAACTCTTCTTTTGTGGAGATTGAGGTTATATCAGACTAAAAAATAGGTTTTTGTTGATTTATTTACAGCCAACAAGCAAGGGAACAACCTCTGTGAAAACTGTCAATAATTTATTTTGACCTCTCTCTCTGTATAATGTGTTGGTCTTTATGCTGTCATTAATTATTCCCTAAAGTCAAGGCATGTACAACATGGTTCGTGTGACTCATTTTTATATTTTTTAGTCACCAGATGATGAAAGTACTTCTCTGATCAGAGTAGAAATATTACATATCTCTGACCTCCTGTACACAACCCTCCATTTGTAGATACAGATGTTTAGTTCCCAACATCTTTTGAAGGTAATAGAGGCCTTCAAAATGTTTATCTTGCCCCAAAGCAGACAACATTGTGGTAAATTATTTACACTAGTAATTAAGACTGGCTTTAAAAAAAAAAAACAAAACTGTATTTTGCCCATAGTGGTAGCTCAGCATTTAAGAACATTGACTGTACTTCTAAAAATGTCTGTGTTCAATTCACAGCACCCACATGATGGTTTACAACAATTTGTGACTCCAATCCTAGGGAATCAGAAGAACAATTCTGACCTCCTTAGGTTCTGCTGATATGTGTTGCATAGACATATATTCAGACAAACATTAATATACAAACAAATATATTTTTAAAAGTAAGTAAAATCAGGGCTAGAGAGATGGCTCAGAGGTTAAGGGCACAGGCTTCTGATCCTAACGTCCTGAGTTCAATTCTCAGCACTCACGGGGTAGGTCACAACCATCTATAGTAAGATCCAGTGCCCTCTTCTGGCCTGCACATAGAATACTCTATAAATAATTATAAATTAAGATCTAAAACAAATAAATTTTCTATATAACTGGCCTCTTATTATTGGAAATTGGGCTACTTGGGATATTCCCTTCCAACAACTCTGATATAGATTTTGAAATTTATTGGTGTTCAATCAATTCTGACTTTGTGGAAAGTCACATATATGTCAATTTCTCTTTTTAGTATCACATGTTTATGATAAAAAAAGAATTCTATGATCATACATGCCCAAACCCTGCTGTAATGTTCTCCCTAGTTTTTGCCTGAGAAAATTAATCCTTCACTAGCACTGAAAACAACCATAAATGTTCCTGAAGAAGTTTCTAAGTAACCAGGGTTGATGGTACATTCCCTAGGGCTGTTCCCTGGTTGGACCCAGTTCGGGACCCAATTACTGGAGAGACACACAAAGGATACTCGGAGGCCAGATAGATCCAAAAGCAAGAGGTTTATTTAGTCAATGCTTGTTGGGACAACCCTGCATCCAAGCGGGGGGTGTGGGGGGGAAGCAAGGGAAGGCGGGAAGTTACATGACTTGGCATTACCAGATTAGGTAAAGGGGCATATAGGAAAGCTGGCCTTTAAAATGATTGGTCTATTTTTAGGCGCCAATACTGGTCAGTCCTGGCCTGGCCACCAGGAGGATATCTGATCATGAGAAATGCCTGGAATGTCCTGTTACATACTGATTTGACTCTTGCTGGGAGGGAATAATTAAAATATCTTGTGGTGTTTCTTGGAACTATTTTTGAGTCCGTTCTTCCTGGTAGGGCAGGGAATGTTACACCCTTCAGCTTTCTGGAAAAATACTGAGTGAACTTAGCCTAACCTGTGACCTAGAAATTCAAAATGAAGTTGATGAGGTTGGTCCAACTCTTTCACCATAAACACCTTTGTTTCTAGATCATTAATAAGCCTCATTCCATTGTAAGCTCTTATACATGAGGTAGATATGTTTGAATTGTAAGGTGTTGTATAATGCTCTCAATGAAGAACTGGAATTGTCTAATTCATGTAAGGAGAAGTCAGGGGAATATGTAGGAGGCTGAATATTAAGGAGAGAAAATGGTAGGAGAAAGGAAGGAAAATTAGAACCTGCTGAATTTATTAATACAGTTTCACTGAATGGAAATTCTCAATTTAATGTTGCAGATTGCACATTCTCTAAAAGAAAGCTCATCATTTATATTATTGTTTTGTTAAGGAAAAAGTTATAAGATGGCCTAATAGGAATGAGCTGGAGATACTGTTCTGTGAGTTCAAGACTAGCCTGCCCCAGGCTTATGGACACAGTCCTCTGTACAGTGTGAAAGTTCCAAATATGTCATGCACTTCTTTTTAATTTTTTATTTGTATTAATTACAGTTTATTTACTTTATATTCCTCCTGTAGCTCCCTCCCTTCTTCCCTCCAAATCCCACTGTCCCACCTCCTTCTCCACCCATGCCCCTCCCCCCAGTCCACTGATTATGGGAGGTCTTCCTCTCCTTCCTTGTGATCTTGGTCTATCAGGTCTCATCAGGAGTGGCTGCATTGTCTTCCTCTGTGGCCTGGTATGGCTGCTCCTGTATGAGAGAGAGGTGATCAAAGAGCAGGTCTTTCAGATCATGTCAGAGACAGGCCCTGTTCCCATTACTATGGAACCTACTTGGATAATAAACTGTATGGGATTTCTTGACAGAGTAAGTTGAAAATTTCAAGATTTTTTTCAACAGGTTCAGCATGTTATTAAATATGTTAACAAAAAGGTTTATTTAAAAAGACAAAAGATTGGGATATTGGTAGATGTCAGCCAGAGGTGCCACAGAAGAGGAAAAAAAATCACCAAGATGCTAAGTCTTCGTTTCTTGAAGGAACAGAGGAGTTCAGCCTCTCCATGAAAGACTGACACCCAGCTATCTCACTCCAGTTACTTATTCAAACATTGTACAAGGTTAACTGGACCTGGGAAAGATTCCAACTACCAAAGTTACCTTGCCCTTGCTGCTTATGAGAGCAGACAATCTCAGCTCCTTTTGACCATGAATAACCTTAATAAAAAGAACTCCAGGTTTGCCAGGAATGACTTAGGAACAAGTTTTGTTCAGCTGCAAACTCTAATGTAGCACCAATTACAAATTACCTAAAGAGACAACATTTTTCAAGGTTCAAACAGTCTCAAAACAATCTCAGCCTCTAGTGATGAATGCTAACATAGTAGAGGCCTTGTTGAAACACTTCACCTAAAGCCAGACAAAAATTCTTTACATTTCACTATTCTGGGATAGGAAAGATGGATCACTGGTTCGGAGCACTGACTGCTCTTCCAGATGACCTGGATTCAATTCCCAACACCCACAATGCAGCTGACAATGCTCTGTAACTCCAAAAGCTGACACCCTCACACAAACATATATACAAATAAATCACCAATCCAGAAATAGATACATGGATGGATGGATGGATGGATGGATGGTTGGATAGATAGATAGATAGATAGATAGATAGATAGATAGATAGATAGATAGATAGATAGATAGATAGACAGACAGACAGATCAAAAATCATGTGATCATCACCAAAAAAAAACATTTCACCATCAGACTCATCAGATGCTTTATTTTTTAAGTCCACTTCCTTCTCCTCAACTGGGACAGTTGTGCCAACAGAAAGTCTATTTTAACCAGCCAGCAATTACAGTGGCTCTTTAAGATCCCAGTGTAACCTGAGCCTTTCTCACAGTGAACTTTTAAGAAGAAAAAAAAAACATGTTCTGTGTTGACATAAATCAGTTAATAATAACGTCTGCCAGAAGCAGAAATACAAAATCTAAAAAGCAAGGTTTATACATTTTGAGACTTTCCTGGAACTACATCAGCAGGTGGTGCTGTCTACATGATAAGTGTTACAGCCCTTAAGTTCATCACAGAGTTTCTTGCCTTAAGGTCTCAGAGCCTACTAGATCTGGGTCCCTACTATATGTCCAAAGCTGTCAAGTTCTGCTGCTTTCTGAGACAGAATCGTGGCCCAATACTTCCTTTAAATCCTCACAAGCTTTCTGTTTTTGATGGTTTCCTTTAATGCCTATGCTTGGCTTTGCTCTGTAGGTTGTGCTGACATTGAATTTAGAGATCTGCTATCCTCTGCCTTTTGAGTACTGGGATTGAAAGTGTGTTCTACATGCCTGGACCTAAGCTATTTAAAATTTCTTTTCACAAATTGAAGCTTAAATGGGTGGTATTGCCCTGAGGACACCACACCCTTTTTTCCATTTATCTTCAGCTTTTCTTTAAACTTTTTCCCTGTGATCCTTTTCTCCTCCAACTGTGTATTTTGCCCTTTGTTTCTTGCTCAGCTTACCATTTTTCATTACAAATTTACATGACCCAGGTCATTAATAACCAAGTAGCACAGTCAATGCTTGGTTGTTTTGAAATGTCCTCTACCAGAGAATATTTCCTTTGGCATGTTTCAAGGTACTCATCTATAAGACTTCAGGTAGAATAGAATATTTAGACAAGAGCATAAATTAGCCACTTTCCCAAACTATTACAAGAACAGTCTCTAGAACACAACTTAATATTCTTCTCCTCTGAAGAATTCATGAAAGTACATTATAAAAGTAAGATGAGAACTTGTTGGAAATAAGAATTTCAGTGGCAGAGGTATAGAGATTAGAGAGAGTAACAGGATGTAAATGACTAAAGTTCATTATACGCACATATGAATCTGTCAAAGAATAAGAAATAAAACCCAGTGGCTCAGCAGATAAAGGCAATTACTGCTCAAGCCTGCAGTTGGGGTTTTACCTCCAGAATACGTGTAAAGGTGGATGCAGTGAAGCAGCTCTACAAAATTCTCTCTGACCTTCACATATGGATATGGTATGCACACACAAACACACACACACTAAAAATAAATTTCTCTGTGTGTTCTCCCCTGGAGTATGACCAACACACCAGTTGCCACATCACTGAATAAAGGGGGCATTAGTCATTCATTGTCTATACCTCATATAAACCTTCCAGCCTGTTTTATACTGTGAACCCTTAACCTGGGGAGGAAGAATAGGATATAGGCCTTCCAATTAGTGCCTTGAATTGAGCAATCTCTTCTCTACATCTTAAACAGTTAGGGACCTCTATGTTAAAGAATCTTCTCTGATAAGGGTAAACAAACACACTAAGCTTTGTATATAAAATTAAGTCATTATGAATTGGTTTAATATGATGCAGAATAATGATATTAGACTTTTAGAACTATTTAAGACTTTTAATTTATTTAATACTATGCACAGTAATGTCGCTAGAGTTTTCCTTAGGGCCTATAATCTGTTTGGCTATGGGATTTTGAACCCAATAACAGGAAAATGTATAAGTTTCAACTTGGGGAGCAGGCCTCAAACCCAAACAGAATTTAGGTTGGTTATTCATGCCTCTATTGAATAAGTGGGCATGTTTTGCCAGGCTAATTATTGCTACAGTTTGCTGGATTCACAGCTGGGTAAACTCTCTTAAAAGAAGACAAAATATTACATGGGTAGGAAAGGGTCACATCTGGGAAGAACGGAAGGAAGGGGTGGATATGATCAAAACACTATAAAATTAACAAAAAACATAATATGAAGGAATACATATATGTATATATATTTGCTCTGCCATATTTTTATTATATTAATGAAAATAATGTTTCTAAGATAGATAGACAAGTAAAAAGATAGATCTTTATTGAACTGGGTTACACAGACATTATTCAGTCTATTAGCAAAGATTAATATCGCAAAGAACAACTCCACATGTGTTTCTGCACTTATTTTTATTTTTTTTATTTTTTAAGTAATTTATTTGTTTTCATATTAATCACAGGTTATATACTTTGTCTCCCAGCTGTAGCCCCCTCCCTTATTCCCTTCTACTCTTCCCATCCCTTATCTTCTCCTTGCCCCCCTCCAAGTCCACTGATAAGGGAGGACCTTCTACCCTTCCATCTGACCCTAGCTTATCATGTCTCTTCAGGGCTGGTTGCAATGTCCTCTTCTGGGATCTATTTAGGTTGCTGCACTTATTTTTAAATGCTATTTTATTTTGGATATTTAGGCCTCTACCTCCTTTTCGCCAACCCTTTAATTTTTTGTAGGAGACAGAAGGTTAGTGAGGAGAAGGAGTGCAGACTCCTTTATTTCTCCTGGCAGATGCTGAGACCCCTAACCAAACTTTGGGCAGAGTGGAGGGAATCTTAGGAAAGAAGGGGGAGATAGTAAGATCTGGAGAGGACAGGAGCTTGACAAGGAAAGCCACAGAACCAAAATATCTCGACACAGGGGTCTCTTCTGAGACTGATACCAAGGACTATTCATGGATATAACCTAGAACCCCTGCTCAGATGTAGCCCTTGGCAGTTCAGTCTCCAAGTGGGTACCTAGTAAGGGGAACAGGGATGTCTCTGACATGAACTCAGTAGCTAGCTCTTTGACTGCCTCACCTTGAGTGGTAAGCAGCCTTGCCAGGCCACAGAGGAGAACAATGCAGCCAGTCCTAATGAGATCTGATAAGCTAGGGTCAGATAGAAGGGACAGAGGACCTCCCTAAAAGTGGACTTGGAGAGGGGGATGGGAGGAGATGAGGGATGAAGGACAGGATTGGGAGGGAATAAGTGCAGGAGCTATACTGGGATACAGGATGCAAAGTGAATAAACTGTAATTAATATAAAAAATTCAATTTAAAAAAGCAAGAAGAATTATCCAAAATGAAAAAAGAAAGAAAGAAAATACTTCCATATTACTTCCATGAAGTCCATTCCACTATTTTTTGGCAAAGTGCAATGGAAAAGTCATTTGTATGTATGTAAAACTTTACCAGTCCACAATGCTAAAAATGGTAAATTGTTCCTAGCACTGGACTTCCTTATTTTTGGTCCTGTGCTATCTAATAGTGGTATTGTTGTCCCACTATATGGTCACCCCATTTAAACTCCTTATATCTATATAGGTATATATTTTAGGAAGCTCTGCAAGATTAGTATCTCATGATGTTTTTCTAAAGTTCTTTTGTGTTATTTTCCTCCAATAATCCCCTCTTTAACCTACTCTACCATCACCACCAGGCAATTTTTTTTCTGATCCATGATTCCCCTTTCTCACTTGTTATTATTGTGTTATAACACAATTCCCTCCATTGAAAATCCTCCATATTAACTTAATGAAGATCTATCTTTATATAATGCAGATTTTTGAGAACTCATGTTTATTAATCTTTTCTCTTATTATAGTAGATATATCTTTACAATGCTTTCTTAAGAAAACTATATTTTCATGTATATATAATTCAAATATTTTTGTCATTCATTTTATTATTTACATCATCTATGAGGCAACACTTTTATGTGCCTTGCCTATAAATTATTAGTCTGGTTCTTTTATTTGAAATCGTTTTCATTATCTTGGATGGTCATTTTTAAAATAAATTTATTTATTTTTATATCAATCACAGGTTAGGTTTTTTGCATCCCATGCATAGCCCCCTCCCTCCCTCCCACCCTCCCCAACCCTCCCTCATCTCCTTCCTGCCCCCTGCAAGTTCACCAACAGGGGAGGAACTCCTCCCCTTCCATCTGACCCCAGATCATCTTATCTCCTCCAGGCTGGCTGCAATGTCCTCCCCCGGGATCTAGCCAGGCTGTTACTCCCTGGCATGTATGGAGGAGGGTCGAAGAGTCAGCCATCAAGCTCAAGATTGAAACAGCCCCTGTTTCCCTTACTAGGGTCTTCAGTTCACCAATGAGTTATCATGGGCAACATCTGAGCAGGGGTTCTAGGACATATCCATACATGGTCCCT
>CM053758.1:39923272-39964847 GCA_028658305.1 Pachyuromys duprasi | reverse complement strand
CCTTCTTCTTGTACATCTTCCCTAGGTGTGTAGATTTCAGCATGACCTTCCTATCCTATAGGTCTATATAAGTGAGTATATACCATATGTTTCTTTCTGCTTTTGGGATACCTCACTTAGGATGATCGTTTCCAGGCCCCACCATTTGCCTGCAAATTTCATGATTTCTTCCTTTTTTATTGCTGAGTAGTATTCCACTGTGTAAAAGTACCACAATTTCTGTATCCATTCCTCAGCTGAGGGACATCTGGGTTGTTTCCAGGTTCTGGCTATTACAAATAAGGCAGCCACAAACATAGTTGAGCAAATGTCCTTGTTGTGTACTTGAGCATCTTTTGGATATATGCCTAAGAGTTATTCCACTTTTAGTTATATTGAATTAATTTTAAATAGTGGCTGTTTATAAACAAACATTCACATTGTATAATTTATTAATAAAATCTCTGTAATTACAGAAGCAAGGAAAGAAGACATATCTATATCATCTCTAATTCTATGCCCACAATTGATCTGAAATGATCATATAGACTTCCATAAGGCACAATCAAAGTTAGTTTTAACTTCTCAACTGAATGTGAGCTAATTTTTAAGGATATATTTTATTATTTTATTTATGTGTGAATCTGATTGTATATTTATGTAACCGTATGATTGCAGGGACCTATTGATGTCTGAAGATCCCCTGGAACACAAACTAAGGAGAGTTTGAAATGTCTAATGTACGTGCTTGGGGAAAAAACCTTGGTCCTCTACAAGTACTTGGAACCACCGAGCCTCTTCTCTAGTCCTTAGAAAATGATTTTGAAATAATGTTACCAGTAGCAAATAAAGCAAAACAAGAAGATAGTTTGGACAGAGGATTTGTTAGTCTGAGTACCACAAAATGTTTAAGGATTGTCAGTATCTTGAAACTGATCTTTTCAAAATTCAGTTCATGACCCCCTAAGAGTTTTGAGAAGGTTTCCATGGGGCTCTGAACTGTCTGCAGTATTAACATCTTGTCTTGTGTTATATGTTAGAACAGGGTCTTCTGGGACATTATTCTTTTTTTTTTTTTTTGACGGTAGGAGAGAGACTCCATCCTCATTCAGAAGGGCAAACAAGATAAACATCGGAAGTAGGAGAAGGCAGGGTAAAGTAAAGGAGTCTTACACAAGGTTCCTCTGAAAGATGCTGAGAATCACAGCCAAACTCTGGGCAGAGTACAGGGTATGTTATGGAAGAAGGGGGAAATAGAAAGACCTGGAGGAGACAGGTGCTCCACAAGGAGACCAACAGAACAAAAAAAATCTGGGCTCAGGGGGTCCTGCAGAGACTGATGAATGAACCAAGGACCATGCAGGAAAAAGACCTAGACCCCCTGCTTAGATGGGCAGCTCAGTCTCCATGGGAGCAGGGACTGCCTCTGACATGGACTCAGTGGCTGGCACTTTGACCACCTTCCCCTGGCCCAGTAGCCTTAACAAAGCCACACACAAAGAGGATACAGTCATGATGAGACCTAATAGACTAGGGTCAGATAGTAGGGCAGGAAGACCTCTCCTGTCCTTGGACTAGGGTAGGGATGTGCGGGCGTGAGGGGGAGTGGGAGGGTAGGTACAGGAGGAGAATATGAAGGTCAAGGATATTCTCTGCATTTTTTAGGCAAGCCTGAGTCCATTTCAAAGGAAAGGTAATATATGTGCCATTCATTGTATGCTGGACATATGTAACTAGCTTTTGCTACTACAGGAAGTTACACTTATAATAATGACTTAAGACTTAGAAGGAACTTTTTAAATAGCATTGATTCTTACGAGAACATTTTTTGGTTTTTCTTTTTTATTTCTAAAAACTCGTTTAATTTTAAAGTCATTTCAATTTTTGAATAAATGTATCCTAAACTTTTTTTCATTTAATTTTATTTATTTATTACAATTTATTCACTTTGTATTCCCATTTTAGCCCCCTCCCTCATCTCCTCCTAGTCCGACCCATCCTCCCTCTTCTCTCGCTATGCGCTTACCCTGACTAGCAGGCTGCACTGTGATTTTTCTCAAGACACAGTTTGTTTACATAGTTATGGCTGTCCTGGAGCTGACTCTGTCGACCAGTCTGGCATCAAACTCAGAGATCTGCCTGGCTCTGTCTCTTGAGTACTGGGATTAAAAGAGTGTGCCACTATTTGATCACCTTCCCCTGAGCGGGGAGAAGCCTTACCAGGCCATAGAGGAAGACAATGTAGCCAGTCCTGTTGAGACCTGATTGGTTAGGGTCATCAGATGGAAGGGAAGGAGGACTTCCCCTATCAGTGGACTTGGAGAGAGTAGTGGGAGATGAGGAAGGGAGGGAGGATGACTGTGGGAGGGAAGGAGAGATTGGGCTACAGCTGGGATACACAGTGAATAAAATGTAATTCATATAAAATAATCACAGTGTTTTAAAAAAGTGCGTGCCACAATTGCCTGGGTTACGAGGAGTTTTGGAGTTGAAGTAAACATCTTTAGCATTATGATATGGTTGTGAGACTAAGAGAGCCAAGGAGTGGAACATCGTGGTTTGAATGAGATGCCCCTTACTGTTCTCAGGTATTCGGGTATTTGACACTGAGTTTGTGGCCATTTGGGGAAGATTAGGAAATGTTGCATTGCTGGATGAAATAGATCCCAGTGGATAGGCTCTGAGCTTTCGCAAAACTTATGTTATTTCAAGTTATCTCTCTCTGCTTCCTGTTTGTGCTTTGAGAAAGGAGTGATCAGCAGTTACACAAGCCACATCTGCCTGCTACCTGCTCTCCTCCACAGGTGATATCCAGAACTACAAGCCCATAATGCACTGTTTTTTCTATAAGTTGCCTTGGTCATGGAGATTTATTACAACAATAGAAATATAATTAATGAAATAGAAAGAGAGAGATTAAAAAGAGAGGAAGGAAAGGAGAGGAGAGGGAGGAGAAGAGAGGAAGAGGAGAGAGAAAGGAGGAGAAGAGAGGACATGAAAGGAGAGGAGAGGACATAAGAATTTTAGGCTTATAATCCAATGTTTTTAGAGAGATAAATATTCTCTTTTTTCTTTGTTAATCAAGAAATACATTAATTGTGAAGTGAAAATTCCATGAATATGTCCACCACAAGAATTATCTCTACAGGTTTTGCATCAAGTTACAAGAGGTAGGCATGCATTTTTTTTTTCTTGTGTGAAGAGAAATGGCACAAATTTCTTCACTGTACCAGCTAATTTGATGTAAATTTAGCAGAGGTTAAAATCATCTGAGAGGAAGAAATGTAAATTGAAAAGATTACTCATGAGATCTGGCTGTAGCAAGTCTGTTGATCATTTTCTATTAAGTGACTGATGTGGGAAGGTCCAGCCCATCTAGGGTGAAGTTTCCCTGGGAAGGTTGTCCTGTGTTTTATATGAAAGCAGGCTGAGAAAGCTGTGAGGAGCAAACAAGTAACAGGAACTATTATATGCTCTCTTTATCAGCTCCAGCCTCCAGATTCCTGGCCTACCTGAGTTCCTGCCCTGACTTCCTTTGATGATGAGAAGATGAGGAACTGTAAGCAAACAAACCATTTTGGCCCTGACTTGATTTGCTCATACTGTTTTTCACAGCAAATGAAACTCTGATTAAGACATGTAGTTTCCTTTGTTAGCCTCTAATGGCAGGTTTTCTACTTAGTCTACCACCTTCTCTAACATGTTTTTGGGGCTTACTATTTTTTTTCTCTTATTTGGGTACAATTTCACTGTTTAAGCCCTTGTATTTGATTTGTAATTCAATTCATGAGAATGGTGTGTTGGCTCAGCAGTTTTGCTGCTTGCTGCCAATTTTGAGAAACTGAATCTATTAGCAGAACATACCAACAATCTAGTTCCACAAACTGTCCTCAGCCCCCCCCACACACACACAGGGACTTTGGCACACGTAAACACTACACACACACACACACACACACAGAGAGAGAGAGAGAGAGAGGGAGAGAGAGAAACTGAAACAATCAATAAATGGAAACTTACAATTTATCTTTACCACTCTCCTTCAAGGACCCCTAGAGAGATACTAGTGCTTTTGCTGTTCACTGCCAGGTGATTCCACGTACTGAGAATGGCTAGCTATAAAATAGGTTGAGTCTTTTTCAACCACCTGATTAAGAGTAAGTACTTAGGAAGACCTTCCTATAGCTAAGTCAATGGACAAGTGGAAGTGCACCCTTTTGCAACTTTTGTTACTTGTTTGTTTTTCCTATCCCAGAATGATCTCTGATATGTAACATGTCTATTCACAGTATAGTACTATTTTGCATGCCTTTCTCTATGAACTGAAGATCAAGTGTTTGTAGTTTCAAGACCATCAAGTTCAAAATGTACTGGTCAAGTCAAATAAAAACTCAGTTGCTCAAATTTAAGCATTAAATCTATGCATTTTACATTATTTTATTCATTTTTGTGTGCATGCACTCATATCTGGGGTGACCAGAGTGGCCATTAGAAAGTGTTGAGTTCCACACAGTAGGAGTTAATAGGTGTTCACAAACCTCTCAAAATGGGATTCAGGTGCTGGGATCTGAACTCTGGTTGATGAAGCAGTAAGTGTTCTTAACCTCTGAACACACACACTCTCTTTGTCCTATTCTCTTTCTCCCCCTCTCATTCCTTCCCTCCCTCCCTTCAGCCATAACCATAGCACCTGATTTTTGTGCCATTCATTGTATGCTGTTCTAAAAGGGAGAAAAGGAAATATTTAAAGGGAAATACTGAACCACAGCAAGGCTGAAAACCAGATATCCAAACTCTAAACTCTCCATCTTCATATCTGATATCGAAGTGTGCTTTATATCTCTCACCCCTTTCAACTTTGTTGACTGCAACATACTTCTCTCTCTTAAACTGTTTTACAACCGATAAATAGCTTGCAGGTATCTTTAACATTTTGAGGTCTCCAGGTCAATCACGGCTTCACCTTTATAGCTCCAAATAATGGCATCTCTAGCCCCTCATTTAGGGACAACCCAGAACATGCCTGGCCTCAGTGGCTTTCCTTAGCTATAGAGAGAGATTCTATAACCTCTTCCTTCTATTCTTGACTTTAAACTAGAATCACATGGCCTGATGTGCAGTAGTCACCAGAGAAGACTGCTTGGATATGGGATACCAGTATAGCCCTGACCTTTTCTCAGAGGGTTTAAAGAGGAGAACTGTGTTACGGGTTGACATACTTCAGTTAACAATAACAGCTAGCTAGAAGCAGAACTACAAAAGCTAAAAGGCAAAGTTAGTAAATTTTGAGAGTTTCTCAGAACTATGCAGTCTTTGATGAATTAGGCCTTTTACTTTAAAACTTTATTTTTACCTTATTTTAAATTTGGCAAGTGTCTACAAGCTGAGTTCTACAGCCTGAAAGTGACTTTCATTATGCAGTCAGTTGTGCTAAGATCTGGGATCTCCTAAGTTCTGGGGCCCTATTACACTGACCACTGGTCTTAGTGAATAAGTCAAATCATGTACTCATCTTGTTTTAGCTGCACTGTTAATCAAATCAGAATGTGATTTAAAGGCAGCCAGTGCTGATAGCAGAGTAGTTAGCCAGCATGATCAAGAGAGCAGAGAGTAGTATCTATTATTTCCCCAGGCATGGCAAATTGTTTCTCTAATTACTCCTAATCAATTAGCATAGAAACAACAGTGTTTTAAGTAAAGCTATAGACAATTTCTTTTTTATTTTTTTAATTTTACTTATTTATGTATTTATTTATTTACTACAATTTATTTACTTTGTATTCCAACTGTACCCCCTTTCCTCCCAGCCCCACCTGCCATCTCTCTTCATGCCCTATGCCTCTTCCCTATGCCACTGATAGGGGAAGACTTTCTCCCCTTTCTATCTGACCCTAGCCTATCAAGTCTCTTTAGGGCTGGCTGCATCATCTTCCTCTGTGGCCTGGCAAACCTGTACCCCCAGGGGGAGATGATCAAAGAGTCAGCCCTTGTAACCCACTTGGAAACTGAGCATGGGGTCTAGGTCCTCACCATGCATGGTCCTTGGTTGAAGTATCAATCTCTGCAGAACCCCTGGGCCCAGTTGTTTGTTGTTTTGGTTTTTTTTGTTTGTTTGTTTGTTTGGCTCTGTTGGTCAGCTTGTACTGTTCAGGTCCCCTCCAGGCCTTTCTATCCCCCTCTTCTTCTATAAGGTTTCCTGCACTCTGCCCAAAGTTTAACTATGAATCTCAATATTGCCTTCCATACCCTCATGGGTAGAGTCTCTCGATGCCACCTATGGAAGGCTCCTGTCCTGTTCTTTGTCTTCTCCTACTTCTGATGTCTATTCTGTTTGCCCTTCTGAGTGCGATTTTAGCTTCATCCCTACGGTCCTCTTTGTTGTTTAGCTTCTTTAGGACTATAGATTTCATTGTGTTTATTGTATATTATATGTCTTATAGCCACTTATAAGTGAGTGTATACCATATGTGTCTTTCTGCTTCTTGGTTACCTCATTCAGGATCATCTTTTCTAGTTCCCACTAATTGCCTGCAAATTTCATGATTTCCTTGTTTTTAATAGCTGAGTAGTATTCCATTGTGTAAATGTTCCACAATTTCTGTATCCATTCTTCAGTTGAGGTCATCTAGGTTGTTTCCAGATTCTGGCTATTATGAATAATGCTACTATGAACATAGGTGATCAAATGTCTTTGTTGTATGGTTTACCTTCTTTTGGATGTATGCCCAGGAGTGGTATAGCTAGATCTTGAGGTAGCACCATTCCTAATTTTCTGAGAAACTGCCAGATTGATTTCCAAAAGTGCTTGTACAAGTTTACATTCCCACCAGCAATGGAGTAAGGTTCCTTTTTCTCCACAACATGTCTAGCATGTGTTATCCCTTGAGCTCTTGGTCTCAGCCACTTTGATGGGTGTAAGGTAAAATCTCAGGGTTGTTTTGATTTGCATTTCCCTGATGAGTAAGGATGCTGAACATTTCTTTAAGTGTTTCTCTTCCATTCAATATTCCTCTATTGAGAATTCTCCTTTTAGCTCTGTACCCCATTTTTAATTGGATTACTTGATTTATTGATGTTTAACTTATTGTGTTATTTATATATTCTGGATATTAGCCCTCTGTCAACTGTAGGTTTCATGAAGATCTTTTCCTAGTTTGTAGGCTGTCATTTTGTTCTGATGACAGTGTCTTTTGCTTTACAATTTACTTACTTTGTATTCAGGCTATAGTCCCTCTCCTCCCAGCCTCACCCAACCTCCCACAGAAACTTTTCAGTTTCATGAGGTCCCATTATTGATTGTGTTGAACTTAGAGCCAGTGCTATTGATATTCTGTTCAGGAATTTGTCTCTCATGCTCTTCCTCATTTTTTTTTATAAGAGATTTAGTGTGTCTGATTTTATGTTGAGGTCTTTGATCCACATGGACTTTACTTTTGTGCAGGGTAATAAACATGGGTACATTTGCATTTCTCTACATGTAGACATCCAGTTAGACCAGTGCCATTTGTTGAAGATCCTGTCTTTTTTCCATTGTATGGTTTTGGCTTCTTTGTCAAAAATTAAGTTTCCTTAGATGTGTGGGTTTATTTCTGGGTCTTCAATTTGATTCCATTGATCCACCAGTTTGTTTCTATGCCAGTACCATGCAATTTTTATTAATGTTGCTCTATAGTACAGCTTGAGATCAGTGATAGCGATACCTCCAGAAGTTCTGTTATTGTACAAGATTTTTTTTGTCTATTCTGGGTTTTTTGTTATTCCATATGAAGTTGAGAATTTTTCTTTCCAGGTCTGTAAAAATTATGTGGGTATTTTGCTGGGAATTGCATTGAATCTGTAGATTGCTTTTGGCAGGAGAGCCATTTTAACTATGTTAATCCTACTGATCCATGAGCACAGGATATCTTTCCATCTTTTGATATCTCCTTCAATTTCTTCAGAAACTTGAAGATTTTGTTTTGTTTTTTTGTTTTTTGTTTTTCCATACAGGTCTTTCACTTGCTTGGTTAGTCACACAAAAGTACTTTACGTTATTTGTGGCAATTGTGAAGGATGTTGTTTCCCTAATTTTTTTCTCTGACCCTTTGTTTTTTTATTTTTTTATTTAAATTATATATTAATTACACTTTATTCACCTTATACATCCCTGTGTTCTCTCCCACCTCCTGTCCCAATCCCTCCCTTTCTGCCGCTTCTGCACCCTTTTCCCTCCCCAAGACCACTGATAGGGGAGGTCCTCCTTTCCTTCCCTCTGATCCCAGTCTATTAGGTCTCATCAGGAGTGGCTTCATTGTCTTCCTCTGTGGCCTGGTAAGGCTGCTCCCCACTCAGGAGGAGGTGATCAAAAAACAGGCTAATCAGTTCATGTCAGAAACAGTCCCTGTTCCCATTACTATGGAACCCTTGGACACTGAACTGCAATGGGCTACATCTATGCAGGGGTCCTAGGTTATCTCCATGCAGGGTACTTGGTTGGACTATCAGTCTCAGGGAAGACCCCTGTGCTCAGATTATTTGGTTCTGTTGCTCTCCTTGTGGAGTTCCTGTCCTCTCCAGATCCCACTATTTCCCACTCCCCTCATAAGATTCCCTGCACTCTGCCCAAGTGTTGGACATAAGTCTCAGCATCTGTTTTAATAATCTGCAGGGCAGAGCCTTTCCGAGGCCCTCTGTAGCAGGCTCCTGAATTGTTCCCTGTTTTCTCTTTGTTCTGATGTCCATCCTCTTTGCCCTTCTGGATAGGGATTGGGCATTTTAGCAAGAGTCCTCCCTCTTGATTAGTTTATTTAGGTGTATAGATTTTAGTAGATTTATCCTATAGTATATGTCTATATGAGTGAGTATATACCGTGTGTGTCTTTCTGCTTCTGGTATAGCTCACTCAGGATAATCCTTTCCAGTTCCTACTATTTACCTGCAAATTTCATGATATCCTTGTTTTTTATTGCTGAGTAATATTCCATTGTGTAGGTGTACCACAATTTCTGTATCCATTCCTCTTTTGAGGGGCATCTGGGTTGTTTCCAGCTTCTGGTTATTACAAATAAAGCTGCTGCAAACATGGTTGAGCAAATGTCCTTATTGTGTACTTGAGCCTTATTTGGATATATGCCTAGAAGTGGTATAGCTGCATCTTTGAGGAAGCACTATTCCTAGGTGTCTGAGAAAGTGCCAGATTGATTTCCAGAGTGGTTGTACAAGTTTACATTCCCACCAGCAGTGGAGAAGGGTTCCCCTTTCTCCACAACCTTTCTAGCATGTGTTGTCACTTGCGTTTTTGATCTTGGCCATTCTGATGGGTGTAAGGTGAAATCTCAGGGTTGTTTTGATTTGCATTTCCCTGATGAGTAAGGATGTTGAACTTTTCTTTAAATGTTTCTCTGCCATTCGATATTCCTCTATTGAGAATCCTCAGTTTCATGAGGTCCATTTATTGGTTGTTGCTCTTAGAACCTGTGCTGTTGGTGTTCTCTTCAGGAAGTTGTCTCCTGTGCCAATGAGTTCAAGGCTCTTCCCCACTTTTTCTTCTAAGTGGTTTAGTGTGTCTGGTTTTATATTGAGGTCTTTGATCCACTTGGACTTTCATTTTGTGCAGGGTGATCAGTATGGATCTATTTGCATTTTTCTACATGTAGACATCCAGTTAGATCAGCACCATTTGTTGAAGATGCTGTCTTTTTTCCATTGAATGGTTTTGGCATCTTTGTCAAAAATCAGATGTCCATAGGTGTGTGGATTTATTTTAGGGTCTTCTATTCAACTCCATTGATCCACCAGTCTGTTTTATTATGTCAGTACCATGAAGTTTTTAGTGTTGTTGTTCTATAGGACAGTTTGAGATCAGGGATGGAGATACCTCCAGAAGATATTTTACTGTAGAGGATTGTTTTAGCAATTTTGGGTTTCTTGTTGTTCCATATGAAGTTGAGAATTTTTCTTTCAAGGTCTATAAAAATTGTGTTGGTAATTTTATGGGAATTGCATTGAGTCTGTAGATTGCTTTTGGTAAGATTGCCATTTTTACTATATTAATCCTGCCAAGCCATGAGCATGGGAGATCTTTCCATCTTCTGATATCTTCTTCTAATTCTTTCTTTAGAGACTGGAAATTTTTTTCATACAAGTCTTTGACTTGCTTGGTTAGGTTCACACCAAGATGACCCTTTGTTTTTTGCATTCACAGTTTCTTTTATCTTTTGAGATACTGAAGCCTCTCTAATTTTGTAAAACTATTTCTTCAAAGGGATTTAACTGTTATGTTTATTCAGGAACTGAAACTTTAAATAACTCTTGGTCCTGATCAACTTTTCTTCTTTATTTTAGAAAGTATCAGAAGAGGCCTCTTTAATCAACCCATTAGTACATGTCCACAAAGCAGACTCAAAGGTCTAATAATATTTTTGCTAAAACATGAGGCAGAATATCAAGCATCAGAAGAGGGGAAGTGTCTAGGCTAAAAGTTTTAGATATATATTAGACAGGCTTTTCTCCTTATAAGTTCTCTAACATTAATTTGGTATGCCACCAGTCACTCTGAGATGGGTAGAACATCTACTTATTTCTTATCCCCATGTACTGCAGGGACTGGGCATCCTGCCATAACCAGGATTCCTGGTTTTTATGTGTTTGCTTGTTTGGTCTGTTTGTTCATTTTATGTTCTAAAAAGCCACAAACTTTTAAACAATTTTATTTAAAAAGTATCAGTTTTATGAAACCAATTTTTGCAACGGAAACTCTTTTGTTCCTGGTAATTAGGGGGTCCAGTCATGGGAGATGCACAGAACTGTAAACTCCAAATTTCTTTCTCAATAGATAAACTCCCATACTTTTCCTTTATCCAGTACAACCAGACATTTAACATGGGCATCACTAAATAAAGCTCAAGACAGAATATGGCTTGCTGGTTTGTAGTCTCATTATCTTTCGTGTGTCTGTTTTCCTCAGTTCTGAGGCCAGGTCTGACAGCCATGGGGGTTGGACCATAACTCCATATTCATACCAAACACAAGTTTTAGGAGAATGTAGAGGAACCGGGAGTGGGCCCAATGAAACCTTAATTTCAATGAGTCCATGATCTGGAAACAGCCCATTTATCAGTAGCATCTGTGGCTTCCACTTTATTGACCTGGGTGAGGTGAATCCATTGTGTAATGGATTTTCATAACCATAGGAATGAAGCGATTCACTGTGATGAGTCCTTTCCATGTTGGTTTCCGTGCATCTTTGGCTTCCTGCTTGGCCCAGACAGTATCACTGGATTGGAACAAGGGGAAACTGGTGGTGAACTCAGAAGTCAGCTCACTTTCTTGGATACTACAATGAAGAGACTATCTGGAGGACTGGAGTACCTGTAGTGACTTGAGAATGTAATTGTTAGATAATTCTGACAATTGCTGGTTTTGAGCCTAGGAAGCAGTCAGGGAGATCTTCTCAGCATAATCCCATGGTGGATAAATCCCTGCCCATATGGGGTGTAGCATGCAGAAGGAAAATAAAGCAAGGAGGCCCATCTATCCTTTGATGGTCTTTATAATGAGAGTTTTGTTAAAATTTCTTTTAATGTCCTGTTTATTTTTTTAACCTGGCCAGAACTCTGAGGCCTATATACAGAATAGTTTTCATCCTATGTCTAAGGCTTTCACTATTAATTAAGAGGTTTGGCTATAAAATCCAGGACATTGTTGGACTCCATTGCTGGGAGACCATTTAAGGATTCTAGTTTCTGGGCGAGCCTTTTAGCTGCTATTTGAGCAGTTTAATCTGGGTGAAGAACACTTATACCTAGCAGGAAAAGATATCTATAAAATGTAGCAAGCCTTATCTTCCTCCAGAAGGCTGGATCTTGATGAAGTCAGCTTTTTTGTTTTTTTTGTTTTTTGTTTTTTTCAGAGATTGTAGAAGTATGGGTCTTTCCTTTGGACTCCTTTCCTGAATAAGGGCTTTCTATTTTGAATTCACTTGAGTACAAACCTGGCATCTGGCTGCGACATTCCATGCTAGACTGTTCAGTCTATGTATAACATGCCTTGGTCTGAGCAACTTAGAAAGATTTGTGGGCACCAGATGAGTATCCTGGTAAAGATTAGCTACCAACAGTCCAGTCAGGTATATCTAGGAGACTGATTTTTTTATTTTAATTGTTATTAATTATACTTTATTCACTTTGTATCCCCCTGTAAACCCTCCGTCCTCCCCTTCCAGTTCCATTTTCCCTCTGCCTTCTCCATGCATGCCCCTCCCCAAGTCCACTGATAGGGGAAGTCTTCTCCTTCCTTCTCATCCTAGTTTATCAGGTCTCATCAGGAGTGGCTGCATTGTCTTCCTCTGTGGCCTGGTAAGGCTGCTCCTCCCTCAGGGGGAGGTGATCAAAGAACAAGCCGCTGAGTTCATGTCAGAGACATAGGAGACTGATCTTTACATCGACGTCCTCCATCAACCTGTAGGTTTGTGCTATCCATTTTTCCTTTACCATGGGTTCTCAGGAAGTATCAGGTCAGAGTATGTCATCAGAATATTAACAGACTCCATTTGTTGTACGGCTGTTTCATGGGCAACCAGGACAGAAACCTAGCAGTGCAGGACAGCAACTTGTTGGGGAAGCCAAATAGCCTCTAGGAGGGCCAAGGTTTTTTAATATAATTTTTTCCGAGTGCTAAAAAGCCATTTTTCTCTATAGATCAAACCATGAAAATGTCCACTAGTACAACATACCTGCTGATGGTTTGTGTAAATGGTGTTGGATTTTTCCTTCTCCTATATGAGATCAATCAGTTCCGCTTTCTGGGCTGAACTTGGCCCAAATCATTTCAGTAATCATTAAAATAACTACTGCAGCTCTCATGTACCTGGTTTCATCGTTTATCTTGTAACAGTCATGGATGAGCCCCTGTGGGCTGGTCATCAATCAAGTCGGTAGCAGTATTGATGGTGGTGAGTTTCCAAAACCAGACTCAAGGGTGAGCCAGGAGTGTGGTCTGGTACTGGGTTACACAATCATTAGACAGCCAGTATCCCTGTATTTTTCAGAGGGGGGTACTGTTACCATAATATCTTGACCCAAAGTTAACTTCTTTTTCTCTTTTTTAAACTTCTTATAGCTGTGACAGTCCTTAGACAGGTAGGGCCATCCTATGGCTAAAGGGTCCACGGGGACTTTCCATGACACCAAGTTTTGGGTTGGGACACCAAACCCCTTTTGTCTCATACTTAGTCTCAGTCAAAATTAGAGGCTAAGTGCCCCTCCCCCTTTGTGCTCACGCGCTCGCGCTCTCTCTCTCTCTCTCTCTCTCTCTCTCTCTCTCTCTCGCTCTCGCTCTCGCTCTCGCTCTGAGAGCGAAATATCATGCTGCACCTGTCTCTCAAATCTCAAACTCTTAGGCTTTGGTGTTGGTGTCTGAAGGATGGCAGCAATCCTGCTCTGAGACATGCTCCTTTCACCCCTCTTCAGGTGGTAGCCAAGATACACAGTCTTTTATTAAAAAGTTGGTTTTCTTAGCTAACATTTTGTAGCCGAAGTTCTATAACTCTTGCTGCAGTCCCTAGATGGCCCTTCTGTAATTTAATTCCCAAGAACCACCTGATGGAAGTCTTCAGGTGTCTTAAAGTCTTTATTAGTGTTTTAAATCCTGGGGCAACCTGGTCTAGGTATGTTGTGCACTGTAACTTCCCACTAGGTCAGTCCATTTAAAAGCAATGACAGGTTGACTCACCTCTGCCAATGTGCGGCTGAAGAACACATCTTTCAGGCTCAAGACAGTGTAAACTTGTTTCTTTGGAAGAATCAGACTCATGGGAATTAGATGTTCAGTTTTCTCCACAAGCAGGAGAGATATATTCCATACTAATGGCAGGACACCAGGCTACCTATCTCTTTAATCCAGGTAATATGGACTGTGATTTCCCCTTTTGTTTCCAGAACCTTTGAGTATTGTTTAATCTGGATGGAAGTAGCAGAATTGGTTAGTTGAACAGTTGTAGGATCTTGGCAACAGGGCAGTACTCGGGCATTGGTTTCTTTAGATAGTGAGTGAGACACTACAATTTGCTTGGTTTCTGTATGTCTATCTATGTCTCATCATCAGAGATAGTGATGGTAGTTTTCAGTTTATACAAAAAGTCTTGTCCCAATCAGTTCTCTGATTCTCAAAGTGTGAGCTACCTCTAACAACTGGGACCTGCTAATACTTCTAAATTATTTTAACTTTTATAACTTATTTTCTAATATCTGTGACAAAGTGGATAACAAAAAAATCTTTTTAGCAGCTGTCTCTCTAAAATATATTTAGGAATTGCATTGAAGTCTCCTTGGTCAGTGTTGACAAAAGGAAAAATACATTTTGTCCAGGCTCTGTTGTCTGGCAGTGATCCCCCTGCCCAGCTTAGGGGCAGTTTTATTAGTTATTTTCAGAGAATGATGTGTTTTATGGATTGTTGATTAAAGAGAGTTTTCTTCTCCTTTAAACTCAGCCCAAGGGAACATTTCCCTTTCCCTTTCCCTGTGGCTGCTGAGAGCAACAAGAGTGGAAGAGAGGAAACGGTCACCAGAGAGAACTATTTCCCACTCTGCTCCCTGTGTGTATTCTGCTTAGAGGACAAAGGGCTATTGTTGAGAAGCCTGAGTTCTCCCCACAGGGACCAAAACTGACCATGAGAAAGAGTCAAGCAAAAAACAAGCAGGCTCTCCTGCTTTCACAGAGGAATCTTTATTTTTATTTTTATTGGGGGGGGGTCTCTGGGTGACGTGGCAGAGCCAAAAATTTGGGTCCCCAGTAGGATGGGAAACAATCCTCATACCAGAGAGAGCCACTGTCAATAAAAGGAAAAAGAACTGACAAAAAAACAAACAAAAACGACAGACAGAATGGCTCAGTAAAGTCAATCAGGAGTGGCTACCACATATTCCTACATCTGAGCACACAGAAAATTCCAGTGATGTGTCACATGGATCCTGGACACTGGATCAGCACCCACTGTTCCTTTACCACAGAAGCTGTTCATCCACTGGGAAGTCCCCAGTTCCTCTAGGCCTGGCTCCTTGAATTTACTTTCTCCCTGTGATTAAATAGAGTCTGAAAACAAAATGGTGGTACTTAGAATAAGTTTCTGTTGCTCCTTCCCAACAAGAACTACAGGGGCGTTGATAGATTAGGCCTTTGGCTTAGTTTCGGCAGGTGGTGTTTGCTAAAGTTCCTAAGTGCTTCAGGGCATGGCTGCTATACCCTGCCCACTACCTAGGGCAAGGGCTTCTTTCCCAGAGGCACTCCACTATACAATCAAGACATCTTCGTTCCTCTAACCCTTTACACCCTTTCTCCACCATTTCCTCCTTCCTGCCTTCTCCCCCAGTCCTCCATGATCTTTCCGTTCCCCCCTCCCTCACTGCTCTCAATAAATGTGCGTTTATATAATACAGCTTCAGAAGTCTCTCCATTAGCTCATTCTGTTTTATTTAATCAATCAGTGCTGCCTACATGCTGAGTGTCAAAGCCTGAATGTTAATTTCTTTTTTTAAATGTTATTTATTTATTTTTAAATTAGTCACAGGTTAGGTACTTTGTATCCCAGTCGTAGCCCCCTCCCTCATTTCCTCCCACTTTCCCCATCCCTCCCTCATTTCCTCTCTGCCCCTCTCCAAGTCCACTGATAGGGGAGGACCTCCTCCCCTTCCATCTGACCCTAGCTTATCTTGTCTCTTCAGGGCTGTCTGCAATGTCCTCTTCTGGGATCTAGCTAGGCTGCTCCTCCACGGTGTGTGTGTGTGTGGGGGGATGGTCGAAGAGCCAGCCATTGAGTTCATGACAGAAACGAATGTTACTTTCTTTATGAAATCAGTTGTGTTAAAATCTGGGAGGCTACTAAGGTTTAGGGTCCTGTTATATAATCAAAGCTGCCAAGTTCGGCTTTCTGAAGCAGGAATGTGGCCCCCTACTTTAACCATATCTTCACCAGCTTTTTGTTTTGGATGGTTTCCTTCTAAACTATTCTGCTCCTTGCTCTGACTTTGAATTTAGAGATCTGCCATCCTCTGCCTTCTGAGTACTGCGATTAAAGGTGTGTTCTACTTGCTTGGCCAAAGCTGCTTTTAAATTCCTTTTCACAAATGGAAGCTGGGTTGGGTGCGGTCTTGCCCTGAGGTCACCACTCCCTTTTTTCCATTTAGCTTCAGGCTTTTCTTTAAACTTTTTTCTGGTGTTCCTTTCCTCCTCAAACTGTGTGTTTTGTTTTTGGTTTTTTTTCTTGTTCAGCTTACCCCTTTTCATTACAAATCCACATGTTAATATCCACTAATAGCCAAGCAGCAAAGTCAATGCTACATTGTTTTGAAATGTCCTTTACCAAAAGACATTTCCCTATAAGACTTCAGGCAGAATTTCTGTACAAGGGCAGAAAGTAGCCATTTCACCGAAATATCACAAGAACAGTCGTCTTCTCCACTGAAGCTTCTTGAAATCCCAACAGTTCAAATTATCCTTAGCACCACTGTTTTCCTTGTTCCTATGAGTATGACCTATTAACCTGTACTTAAAGAATTCCACTGCTTTACTTACGCAAAATGTCAAAGTTCACATACCTCAAAAAAAAAAAGCATGTCTCAAAGAGGAATTAAGTATTATATCACTTAGTTTTCTCAGAATGACCACCTCCACATACATAGCATCATCACCTGCCAAGGTTTAAGGAACTCTTTCATTCCATGTCTAAATTTCTCAAAGTCCACTTCTTGGAAGCATGGCATTACACACCTTTAATTCCATTGCTTGGGAGGCAGAGGTGGGTGTATCTCTGAGTTAAAGGCATTCTGATCTACACAGCAAATTCCAGACAAGCCAGAGCTAACTCTCTATCCCAAAAGAATAGCAACAAAAACAGCAGCAGCAACAACAGATCTTTTCCAACAAAAGAAATTTTGATGCAGAATTTTAGTTTCCTATACTGGGTCCTAGCTGTGTAATGAATCATAGGGTTTTCCCTTTAATATATTAATAGTTGAGCCTGGGTAGAAAATTTTATCATTTTTAACTCACTTTCTCTCCATTCTTTTTTTTTTTTTTTTTTTTTTTTGCTATGTATAAGGAAATAAAACAAGGTGGAAGGGGAGGGAGACAGTTAGACAGTCTAATGTCCAAGAAAAATAACCATAGACACTACATTGGAGAAAACTAATTTTTCTTTATAAGTGGATTATCAGTTGCAGATAGCTTCTTGATGATGGGTGGGAGCCACTGTCTACTTCCCTCTCCAAGCCAGATGGAATGCCATCTACCTTGAACTTGTGTGGGCTTATGTATATATTAACCACAGTTCAGGCTGGTCGCAGTGTCCAGGTGTAGATGGCCAACACAAAACATAATTGCTGGTATTTTTGTAGACTTTTTTTTGTCTCATATTGTTTTGTTTAGGAATTTAAAAAAATCTCATTGGTCTTTGCTTGGATATTTTATTTGATTTTGTGTTTTTATGGTGTGTATACTTCCTGTGATTTTTCATATTTTTTGTTATGTTGGTTGTCTCTTTAGAGAGAGAGAGATGAATGGCATGGAGTAAGGGAGGTAGTAAGGGAGGATGGTGGGGAGAATCTGGGAGGAATTGAGGGAGAGGTAAGGATGGTCAGAGTATATTGTAAGAAAAAATTCTTTCAATTAAAAAAAAAAGATAGAAAAAGGCTAGTGCAGTGGTTCAGTGGTTAAAAGCAGAGGACTAAATTCACTTTGTAGCACCTACATGGAAGCTCACAACTGTCTGTAACCCTAGTTCCACACTCTTCTAGCCTCTGGGGACAACAGACATGCCCCTAGCACAGGCAAACACTCAAAAAGTAATAAAATAAACTTGAGAGAGAGACAGAGAAAAAGAGAGACAGACAGAGACAACTGGAGAGACAGAGAAACAAACAACACAGTAAAAAAACACCAAAGAAACCCCCAAAAAATGTTATCTCTCTAGAAACCCCTTTTGATCTCATGGGAAGATGCTGAGTCATGTCCTCAAGATGTCTTCTAGGTAGGAGACAATTGAGCTCCAAGTTTAGGATTCTTAAATTTCCAAACAACAATTAAAGAAAAGAGGCCATGAATTTGAAAGAGAGCAGGGAATCCTGGTGAGCTCTTGAAAGGAGGAAATGGAAGGCTAAAAGGTGCTATTCTATTATAATTTCAAAAAAGAAAAAAAGTGAAGACTCAACTATACTTTAGGGTGTCTTTGACCACTGTGACCACAGCGACATCTAGCATCCAACAAAACTGTGGCTGAAATTACATGAGAGTTCTGATAAATTCAAAAGAAAGCCTTATAAAAAGGTTTTGAAAGATGTGGGAGTCCATGAAAAATACAACAGAATATTTTTTAAAAAATGTTTATTTTAAAGGTAAAACATAATGCAAATTTGATGGACAGCGGTGTGCTATCATGCCTGGTGCTTTTGCTTATTTACAATATTATATGGCGTGTGTCGTTTGCGCAGAAATACTTTCATATCACTCAGGGGAGGCAACCTTTAGTATTCATAGCAATTCCTCTGCCTCAGGTTTCCTGGGTTAACAGGAATGAACCACTGTGGTTTTAGCCTAAAAGGGTCTATATTAGATTACATTCTAATCAGTGTGTAATAAGTTTTCAGGTCCTTGGTCTCAGTTATACTCAAGTGCACTAAGTATCCACCCAGAGTTTTGTTTCTTGCAAAACTGTAATGCCAGCACCAGGAAGCATAGTAGGAGTTTGAGGCCAGCTTGCTTTACTAGCAAGTTCCAGGCCAGTGAGAGCTGCATGGTGAGACTTGTCTAAAAAGTAACAACAAAACATCAGGTAGTATTTTTTATGAAGCCCAGACTTGCAAAGTGCTCTCTCTGTTTGATCTCTGTTATCACATTATTGCTAATCGAAGGTAGCATAGTCCACATGGTAAATTCCAGTCTAACTGAGACAGATCCTGTCTCAAAATCTCCCCCATTTGGGAAAAACAAAACACTCTTCTCCAACCAAAACAAACAAAGGAACAAAACTAGGAATGGGGATTCACACCTGTAATGTCAGCACTTGCGAGTAGGGGGTAGGTGGCACATACTGAGTTTTAAGCCAATTAGATCTACAGAGGATTTTCCTTGTACACCTGGGCTAGATTAACAACCTGCCTGAGAAAAGTAAGAAATAATTCACCCACCCCCAACCGAGCTGAGCTACATTCCTAACTCTACTCCATTGTGTTTTAGATTTTTCCCTAAGTAGTCTCTCATTGTGCTTTTCACATGCATTTCCATAATGACTGACAACACTATCTATTCATGTGTTTATATAATTGTAAATTTTTAAATCTTTTGTTGTGAGAAATGTCCATTTAAATACTTTCCCACTTACAAAAACAGGGATGTTTTGAGTTTAGTGAATACTCTGAATATTAGGTCCTAGTCAGTTTTTTTTGTTTGGCACATGACTTCTTTGAAACAAAACCTCTTAAATAATGGTTATATAACTTATATATTATTTTTGTTGTTTTTTATATATATAATAATATATATAATAATCTTAAATTACTATAACTGTGTTCTGATTTTCTTCTGAGTTATTAATATTTTAAATTCTATAATATTTTCCATTTTGTTTTTTATATTTAATGTGATATAGGAGTCTTGATCAGATTATGTAAATTATCTATTGTCAATACTATTAAAAGTAATTTTTTTTTGCCAGAGTTTGTATCTTAAAAGATAATTCATATAACAGTTTGCCTTGAGTGTTAAATATTTATGTTGGAAATAATCAAATAATTGGAGATAAATTAGAATCTGGCAATCTATTTAGACAAAATTTACTGACAAAATCTTGCGGCATTTTTCTTACTTTTATTTTGAATACTATGTTAACACAGACTTATAATTAACTTGTTATTATCTTTAAGGAGATGAGTGAGTCAAACAGTATGAGTTTTAAAATGCTGTCTGTAAGGCCTTTTTTAGAATCTAAAAATCCTGCTCTTTTATTTTCATCATAAAATAAAGGCCCACCTTGAACTCCATTCTGATCCTTCTTCTATCTCTATCATAGCAGGCTCAAAAGTTCATCTTTTAGTATGTTAAAACAAATAGGAGATTATAAGAAGTGAAATTAGATTTTGAAAAGACCAGCTCAAGAAGGGTAAAAGTAAGGATGAAAAACTACACAATTAACATTAAAATTAAATATACCTAATTCTTATATTGCAATTATTGAGGCAGTTTGTGATTACTAAGAAACCACAAAAAGGTATTGTATAAAATTTAAGAAAAAAAAAACAATATTCAAATTGCATGGGAAATCCAAGAAATATGATTAATGATTATTCAATCTAATGTGGTGTATTGTATGGAGTTAAGAGAAAAATACAACAAATAAGTATACAGCATAGCTTTTAGATAAGTTTCAGCTAAAACCCTTCACAGGGCTAATGGTCTACGTAAGGGTAGGTTAGAATCTCCTGACAGAGTTGGGCTGGGAAAGTGTGTGTGGGTTATTGTTTCTCTACTACCAGCGCACATGAAAAATCCTCGGTGACTCCAAAGACTCGGTCCCTGCGGCCTATCCTAGTCTCCCAAGGACTGACATTACAGGTGTTTAATCCCATGCCTGGTTTTGTTGTTTTTTGGTGTTTTTTTTTTTAATTTATGATTTAAAAAAATTTATATTAGGTCATATAATATTGAGATTATTGTATGAATATCGTTCTTTTCTCATTTAAGCAAAAATGAAAAGCAAAACAGTTTGTACATTTTTAAGAACCCTGCCCAAACTTCAGGATTGGTCAAGTATCACATATATTTTAAGTCAAAAGCATCGAAATTCAAAGGCATGAATTTTAACATTGTGTGTATATATATAAATATAGACATAGTTTCTTAATTTTAAGTGACTATATGAACACATCTTCATGGCATATGTTTGTAGTTTCTTTTACACTGTATTTTTCAACTTATTCCTAACATATAACATACACATATTTAAAAATTAATAAAAACTGTAAATTGAATAGGGAAGTGGAAGTGCTTTGATAACTCATTCTTGGTAGGCAAATGATTTTCATATCCACTTCTGAGTATTGACAATTTTCTATTATTCAACCTAGTAGGTTATTCTTTGTATCAGAAATATTTAATTTTTCTTGTTTATATGTAAATAAACGCCGTCACCTGTTTTTAAAAGTTATTTAAAACGTTATTTGTTAAACTTGAAATTGACTGTGTCTTCATTCACGTTGAATACAGGATGTTTTGGAACTGAACTGTAGCTCAATAGGGAAATGACAGGGAGAGAATATCAGTTCCTTAATACCCATTACAATACCTCACCAACAGTTCTTGGAGGTAGTCAACAAAAAAAACTGTAAAGTTAGGTTAAATCTTATGTAAATGTAGCTTCCTTAGTTTTCTGTATGAATACCTGCATATTGGAGCTAACAGCATAACAATGCATTTACGTAGAGACATGAAATTAATAGGTCAAAAATTACAGAAAAATAAGCATGTGTATGTATTCACAATCTACATAATGCTTTTTTGAGACAGTGTAACACACTGAACCCAAGATGACCTTGAGTATGCAAAAAGTCCTAGAACCGGAATTATAAGACTGCATCATCATGATGGGGCTGAGGTCATATTGTTTTTCCCCACCTATTATTCGTTATTGGAAATACTTTAAATATGTCAAAATTTAATAGGCAGAGATATTTCTTTTTTATTTTTGCTGGGAGACTTCTCTTTAAAAGCTGCTAGAGCTGGGTAGTGGTGGTGTGCCCTTTAATTCCCAGCGCTCAGGTATGCAGTTCCTGGGCAGGCTGGTCAACAGAGCAAGTTCCAAACAGCAATAACAACATCAACAGAAGATTCATAACTGAATGCTCTTTCTGTTGAAATATGATTGCATTATGATTTGGAAGAATTCTTTTCTTCCCTAGTCATATACAAAATAAAGAAAACACAAATATAATCACATTTAAAAAATGTAGAATTAAGAGTCATGATAATTTTATTCTGTACATAATTATATATATGTGACAATTTGAATGGGCTCAGGTTTGGTCATTATTTTTCTGTATAATTTAAAAAATTGTGACCCACTATGTAGCACATTATAGTCTAAAAATCACAATCTTTTGAATACTGGAGATCAAACCAATTTTTTTTTTCATCAAAATCATGCTCTTTTGACCAGTGATGCTTGCAACCACTAGGAAACTAAACTCTAAATATATTTAAAAATAGGTGACTGTGTCCATCAGCCCAGGTCGACGGCTCTTTTATGAAAATACTTCCTCAAATTGCAATAGCAGGAAGGCTCCGGGCCTCATAGCCTGCCCTTTGCAGGTCATTGCGGTCAGAGAGACGCTGAGACCCCTGCATTGCGGCAAAAATGTGCGCATGTGCGGCCGTTGGCTGAGACGCATGCGTAGGGAGAGGCACGATAAACCCTAGCCACTGCGGCACGTCTAGCGCAGAGAGGAGAGGACGCTGGAGATGTCTGACGCTCGCTTCTGAGGAGTGATTTGCAACGCGATGGAGCGAGCAAGGTCAGCTGGGCCAGTGGTTTCTAGTACTGAGGGTGTTCGCTTTTAGACACTAACATGCTGGATTTCGAGACCTTTAGGTTTCGGGTAACCCGGAAACCTTTATTTTTAAAATCGGAGCGCCATCCTTGGGAGCCATCAGACTTCTTGGGTGGGTCTAGTGCGGCATCTGGGGTATAAGCCACTGCGGGTGCTTTGGCGGTGGTCTGAGCAGGTGACTGTGGGCTCCGGGATGACCGAGCTGTTTTGCCGCGGCCCGTGGGCTCCGGGAGGTGGGAACTGCGTTGCCGCGGCCTGATGGCTCCAGGATGACGGAGTTCTGTTTCTGCAGCCTGTGGGCTCCGGGAGGTGGGGACCGCGTTGCCGCGACCAGTGGGCTCCGCAGTGACGGAGTTGGGTTGCCATGGTCTGATCGCTCGGGATGACAGAGCTGTGTTGTGGTTGTCGTGGCGCGGCACTGGGCAGACCAAGGTGAGCGTGGTCTGCGGCCGACGGCTGGTTTGCTAGGGAACCTTTGCGACCGCTTCAAGATGCATGTGGCTTTGTGGTTAGAAGATACTCGCAACTCAGAAGTGATGCGGTCAGGTTCTGGTTTGGCTGCTTTTGAATCAGTGGTTTGGAGCCTTGGAAATTGGGTTTGTGAATTAGCCCTGATCTGGGCTCTGCCTGGGTGGGGCCTCTTGAGGGTCGGCAGAGGTGTATCTGGAAAATCTACCATTACAGGGGAGGGGTAAGAAGAAACCTGTGTGGGCTGGCCTAAGCTCAGTCTAAGTACTTTTCTCTTACGATCTTCTCTTATAATTAGCTTGTATACTGTACCTATGTTGTTTCCTTTTGTAGATTTGGGCCCTGCTTACAAGATAGCGTTGAAAGCCGCAGTGTTCCATTTTGTTTATTTTGTCACTGTCAACCATCCCCAGCTGCAGTGGCTAATGAATGAAATGTATGAAAAAATTGCTATTACCCATTCACTGAATTGTAGAGGTAACAAGGCAATGTCCTTTGGTTTCATTAGTTTTTCTTGGGTTCAGAATTTAATCTTTGGTCGTCTTGGTATTATCAAGGGGTCGTGTCCTATGTCAAACGCCATTGTGATGTTCCCTAAAGATGGCCGCTGCTGCAGAGGTGCTGATGTGCGCAGGCGCAGTATGGTGGTGCATGGAGGTAGACCCCTCCCCACTATGGTGCAATTCATAGCAGGTGACTGCATTTGTCATTTTTGAGGTATTGGAATTTCAGCCACACCCTCTTCTAAGGACCATTGGAACTGAACCTGCGTAAGATAACTGGCTTACTCCGCTTTCCACAGGAAAAGCAGATGCAGTAGCAGTGACCCCCCACCTCAGCCCGCATTGACACCAGAAGGGAATTAGCTGAGTAATTGTGCAGTGTCTGCGTGGAGGGGGTGGTAGTCATTAAACTCATGCCATTGCTGCTCCTCTTTACCCCTCCTTTACTGCAATGTCTCAGTGGGGAGGGGGGAGGGAAAGGAGACTTGTTTGCACAGGCTCCTTCAAACAGGCCCTTAGGTCCTATCTTTCCATGACCTTTGGTAATGGAAGATGGGTCTGGAGGGGGTGGGTGGGTGGAGTCTTTCCATGACCTTTGGTAATGGAAGATAGAGTGCGGGGAGGTGGAATAATATACAGAGGTGAGAGGAGTGTACGACTTGTTCCTGTTTGACAGAGCAGATGTCTTCCCTATCTTTGTTTTGCAGTACAATAGGTGGGTGAGAGTTCATTCAGAACAACAGTATAGACACCTCAGGACCTATTAGTGATGCTTAAGACAGCCTTACATACTGGGTAGGGAATTTATATTTATTTTTAATATGCTTATTTTTTATTAATATCTCTACTGTTTCAGGTTTATTTGTATAGTCAGGTTTGTTATTTTTAAGGCAGACTCAATAATTCATTAATCGATTCTTTTCCACATGTGTTCTTTTTTTATTGCCATTTTCCAGATTTCAATAATTAACAGTAGTCTTAAAGTTAGTATTATGCCATCCATCTTAATGTTTTGGTAACCTCTCATTCACGGCAATGTTTTTGTTAACATGGGGGAAGGAGGAGCATTATTCAACAAATCTGAGGGACATGCCCATAAATGAACCCACCCACTCTAGCCTGTAGCAGCTAAAATCAGAAATTGTAGCTTTTTAAAGAAAAGAAAAAAGGTAGAAAATCAGGGGCATTCATGCTATAAGAATTACTCCCCAAGAATAGTTTTATTGAGGTATTAAGTTAATGATTTTTTTGAGACTTTTGAAATTGTAGGTACTCTGAAAATTTAAACGAATAGTGAACCAAATAACCACATTTTAAATATTCCTAATTAATTCATTATTAATATTCTTTATTAAACACATTTTAGAAATTTAATACAAGATTATGACTTGTGTATTAATGTCAGACTTTGTGTGATCTATTCCCTGTCTCCTTAAACTAGTCCTTGAAACCACATCTGTGAGCTACTATGTGTGCATTTTAAGTTGTACTTTTAAACGTTTTTCTTTCCAAACTTTATGTGCTTAGTTTCTTTTTTAAGTCCTGATTTTCTTCACATTTATGGGTAGGTAGTTTTTATGGTTGTAATAGGTTGTGATCTTTAAAAGGGTAAATTTAAGAAGATAGGCTACAGTTTTGAGCTTTCAAGATTCTTTAATTACCTATCAAAGGTCTTTCATTTGTCCTTTCTGGATTGATATTTCTAATTTCAGTCTTATGAATGGTTCCTGCAGTTCTTAACATGGCCACGCTGTGGCAGTTGCTCTAATTTAAATTTGACAGATGGCCATTTTGTGACGTGTTCCCAGATCTCAACGTAGTGGTTTTGTCGTAGCATTTTGATAGCATTTTGCTTAAGCAACCCTCCTATTTCTCTGTAAATTCTGACAGCTACATTTACATATGGGTATTTTTAATTAATAATTTTACAGTTTAATTTTTTTATCCTTCATTACTCTGTTATATAAATGGGTTATGATTTAAAAATATTTTCCCAAATATTTTGGAGTCAGCTTTGCTACATTTGATGAATAGGGCTAGTGCATATTCTTATATATCTGTATGTGTGTGCCTGTGTGTCTCATCCGTATTTATGTTTGAGAATATAGTTGAAGATAAATATATTTTACTTTATTTCCTTATCTTAAAGGCCAGGTTTTCTGATGTAATGTTTTTCTTAGATTATATGTAAATCAAAGATTCTAATATTTTTAAATATAAAATATTCTGATTTAATTTTACCTTGTTTTATCACTCCATTGTTTGACACAGGGCCTATATGTTAGCACTGGCTGTCTTGGAAATGACTGGTTTTGAATGTAGAAGGATCTGCCTGCCTTTCCCACTCAAATACTGGGATTAAAGGCATACTTCATCATAAATTTAACTTGCTTGAGTTAGATCATGAATACCTTTTAACATCCACTGTGCTAAAGATAAAGGTTCTAAATGAAGCATTTTTTTTTTTCATTCCAACTCTTATTTTGTTAAGAGTATGTGTTTGTTGAGGTAGGGAGGGTCACCATTTATGCTATGGCACATATGTGAAAGTCAGCTTAATTGTATGGAGTAGTTTCTCTACCTTTTTAAAGTCCAGTCATCAGTCTTGGATTGTCTGGATTGTACCTTTAATGAGCCATTTTGTCAATCCCTATAATTTTTTAGCTTAAGGACTCATTTAGCCTAGACCTATCCCACATTTGTTAGATATCTGAGGATGTTCTTGAACTTTTACATTATTGAGCCCTGTCTTTACCTCCTTAGTGGTAAGTTTACAGCATATATGACCAACTCTGGTTTACACAGTTCTGGGAATGGAGCATAGGACCTTCTGTTTCCTAGTCAAGAGCTTTGAGTACCATTGCCAACCTTCATAATGCATTTAAATATTTTTTCATAAACCAATGAATTTCCTAATTTTTTTCTTATTTTAGGGATCGCTTACACCTGAGAAGAACTACTGAACAGCACGTGCCAGAGGTAGAAGTCCAGGTCAAACGCAGAAGGACAGCCTCACTGAGCAACCAAGAGTATGTGAAGTCTCAGTTAAGATCAAATCATAGAAAACTAACCTATAAAGAAGAGAGTACAATGACATTAACTGTATATGTATACCTAAAATGGAAAATGTAACAAAATAAGAAATCCTTAAGTGTATTGTCTTATGTTAAAGTCAACTTTTATTTCATTCATCCCCTGTTTGATTTTCAGAGACACACCTGCCTCCACCTCAGGAGTGCTGGGATCAAAGGCACCTACACACCTTGCTCCTTAAATGCTATCCAGTAGAACATGTGATGTTTCCTGACATTTTCAATTATTGTAGTATTGCTTCCTTCTTTTTCTCATTTGTTTGTTACTATAATTAAACTTACAGCTTACATTTAATTTTTACGTTCTACATTCTATACAAATGCTCTTATTTTTGCATGTTCAAGGGATTTTTCCCTTTAGAATTTTATATTCTTTACTATATTCTTTACTATCTGAATATCTGAGCTATTTTATGTAATTCATTTTACATTGTTGCTTTTTTCTGCATTGGTGAGTCATAAATGTACAATTTGCTCTTTTCCTGTAATATTTAAGCTTTATTGATTTTGTATTAAGATGAATAGCCTATGCTGACCTAGACATCAAAAAGCAAAGCATGGTTTTAGCTCTGTTTGTTTGTTTGTTTTGATTTTTCAAGACAGTTTCTCTCTGTAGCCTTGCCTGTCCTGGACTCAAAGTCACATGATCTTAACTCTTGAGCTTTCTCCACATCCCAACTGCTGGTATTATATTTGTGTACAATGTATAATATCTGGCTATATTTAGATTCTTTAATTAGTATATCTTTTGTTTTGTTGAGACAGGGTTTCTCTGTGTAGCCTTGGCTATCTAGAACTCACTTTGTAGATCAGATTGGCCTGGAATTCCCAGATATCCACCTGCATCTGCTTCCCAGAGTGCTGGGATTACAGGTGTGTGCAACCGTGCATGGCTAAGATTTATTATTTATTATTTATACAGTACTCTGCCTGCATGTACACCTACATACCAGAAGAGGGCACCAAATCTCATTGTAGATGGTTTTGAGCCACCATGTTGCTGCTGAGAACTCGGGATCTTTGGAAGAACAGCCAGTACTTTGAATCTCCAGCCCTATTTAGTATATCTTAGCCAGCTAAAATTTTAAAAATATTTTATGAATTCTTTTAATATACGTGCATACAGAAATCATATTAATGAATCTTATAATTGATGTCTTTATTGTCTTAAGTGAGCATCTTTAACATATTCTGATTATTCATATTCGTATAAAAACTCTCAAATTGAGTCCCAAAAAGTTATTACCAATTCATTCTACTTTTCATAGAAATCTCTAATTGGTCTCATTTCAGGGATTTTTCTTATCATTCATGTGTGGGTGTAAGGAAAGATGAGATTTTGGTTTTCAACAATATACCTTTGTTACCTTTTCACATTGGTTCATCTACATATTGACTTTATTTTACAGAATACAGATTATGAGTGGTATAACAACAGTTATTTCATACTTATGTTAGACTATTTAATAATTGTTTTTACATTCAGGGGCAGTCACTGCAAATATGATTTATTGTTATTTGTTTTACATCCTTTATTCTACAGGAACTTTTTCAAAATTATAGACAATAGGCATCATTTTGTGTCTTAATTTTTATTTCTTCATTGTATATTTAAATGGTGTAGAGGAATTTTAATCCAGCAATATGGCCACTCTGGCAAGGGGTCACATCCAAACACCTTGTAGGTCTGTATGGCTGGAATGCAGACAGCTGAATTACAGACATGCCCTTAGTATGTGATAAACCTTATTGGTGAATATGAGCTAATGGAAGACAAGTTACAGTTTATAAATTTAGGTTTATTGGGAGCAGCCCTCAGCTACCATGCAGGGGAAGGAGCAGAGAGATAAAGGCACAGAGAGAGAGTAGAGGAAGTGGGGACAAAGAGGAGAAACACAGAAACAAGGAAGAGAGGAGGAGAGAGTGGAAGTAAAATGTCTGGATTATATAGTGAAGGGGAGAGAAAGCCCCTATCCCTGGCTAGAAAGTTGAGAGTAGATGGCAGGGTATGTCAGCCATGACTTCCAGCATGTAGAGACAGAGGGCTGCTGTAAGAACCTAGATGCAGGTCCACCATGGTTGAAAGGCACCTCAGCTGCTTATCTGGGTCTGAAGCCCAACAATACATACCTTTAATCCAGAACGATGAAGGAAAAGGTTAGTTTATACAAGTTTAGAAGAAGGCAAAGTTAGTTAGTAGAAGTTAGTTTATAGCAGCCATGTTTGAAAGTGACGTAATTGAGGGGCAGACAAAGTGACTAGTCAGTGAATGGTTTCACAGGATAAGTTAGAGATAGGATGCATCCAACTCTCAGGAGAATAGGACAGGAAGAGGAAGATACTTAAGAGCAGCACAAGGGAGGAAGAGGTTTTTTGAGAGTTTCTTAAACCAACAGCTTTACAGAGATAGGTTGGAGAGAAAACAGGCCACACAGAGATAAAGTGCCAGATAATGAGGAGACAGAAGATTTAAACATTGCGATAAACTGAGGATAGGCAGAGCAAGTCATTCAGAAGCCAATTTGAATCTGTCTGGGAAGTTTAGGCCAGAACAACTTAATTGAACCAGCCAGCGAGAGTTTAGGGAGAGCTAAAAAGGCTTGGGAATGGCTCTCATTTCATCCCCTAATCTGATAAAATAAAAACATTACAAAATGGTTGTTAAAGGTTTACAGGGTAAACAACTGGCAGGAGCCAAAACATTCTTAGTTAGGTATAATGTCATTTGCCTTTAATCCCGGAGGCAAGAGGATCACTGAATTTGAGTCTAGCCTGATCTACATAGTGAGTTCCAGAACAGCCACATAATGAGACCCTGTCTTGGAAAAAGAATAATAATAAAGAAAAAAATCTTAATCATGTTTTAAAATTAAATTTTTACTTTATTGATTGCTTTCAGTGTATTTTATAAACATTAATACTTATATTTGTGCAAATATTTTAATGTCTTTAGTATAATTAACTATTTCAGTGCAGTGTGGCACCTTCAATATGGACTATTATATATTCAAAGATTTTAAAAATGATTATATGCCAGAGGCATTTTAGGACTTATTTGAGATTGTAAGGGGAAGCATCCCCCCTCCCCCCTTTAAAATTGGTTTTGAGGAGTTTTGGTATTAGGCTAGTATTCACAATATAGCTAAGATGGGTCTTGAACTGGAAATCACAGCAATCTTGCTTTATATTCTTCAGTATTATAGGTTGTGCTACCGCAATACACATCTCTTGGTTTTTGTTTATTTTTCCCTCTTGTTTTGTTCCTTTTTTTCATGGAGGTTTTACCACATAGACCTTGGCTGTCTTAAAATTCACTCTGTATACCAGATTGGCATTATACTTGTGGCAATCTAATCTCTGCCTCCTGAGTTCTTGCATTGTAGGTTTGACACATTGTACCTCAATAGCAGTGGCGTTTTGCTAAAATGTTTTATTTTTACAACTATAACATAGATGATTCAACAAAAATCTCATCTTAATTTGAATTTAGCTTTTTTCAGGTATCAAATATATAGGCATGTTTTTTAAAAGGTATATGTGTGTATGTCCATAGCACATATGTACCTGTTACCCACCAAGGCCAGAAGAGGTCACTCAGATCCCCTGGGACTGGAATTAACAGAAGGTTTTGATCCACTATATGGATGTTAGGAACTGAACACTTGTCCTAAGAGCAACAAATGTTCCTAACTGCTGAACCATTTCTGCAGTCTCTCTTACTTTGTAGATGGTGGGGCTTGAGACAGCATTTCTCAAAATCCAGTTTTCTGGCTGTCCTGGACTCAATTTATAGACAAGGATGGTTTCAAACTCAGAGATCCACCTGCCTCTTTCTCTCCCTCCTGAGTTCTGGAATTAAAGAGATGGACAATCACACCTGTTTTTTGTTTTTGTTTTTAATCTGTGTATAACAGGTTCTTGCTATGGAAGAAGTAGGGCTTGAACTAGTTCTACTATTTTCACATTCTAGGTGCTGGGATCAATAATTTGTGTCATTTTGATGCCTGCTCATTTTTTTTTTTTTTTTTGAGAAAAGTCTTACTCATTTTTTCTAGTTCTCTCTCTCTCTGGCTTTGAAACTGTATTCTTTTCTGTGTAGCCCTGGTTGTCCTGGAATTATTTCTGTAGATCACTTGGGCTTTGTACTCTCTCACGGAGATCTGCCTGCTTCTGCTTCCCAAGTTTTGGGACTAATGGCATGGGCCATCAACCACTAGAAGAAGGTCTCATTTTACAGTTTAATATTGTTTGTAACTCAATACATACATTTATAATGAGCTTGTGCCTGTCCCCTTGTCTGTTCTTCTTGCATGCGAATTAAAGCCATATGTGACAAAACTTAGCATTTTGATTTTGAAGAAGAAAACTTATTTTTCTCAGATCTCTAATATGTTTAAATACTATATGGTAGGTCGGGAAAAGAAAAGTGAGTTGGAAATGGCATAAATTTCCCATTTGTCTTTTTTCATATTGAGGATAAGTAAGTGCCTGGGGAGGATGGATAGGAATGGCCTCATTTATGCAAACCTCTTGCCCATCACAGAGTTGAAATTATTTTCACATAATGTGATTGAAATATGAATACATATTATATTGATAGTTTCTATATAAGTACTTTTGAGTTTTTGTTTGTAGTATACACCTTATACTACTAGAATAAATATCTGGTAGTTGTTTATCCATTTGTGTGGGCAGAAATCCCTGTTTGCTGTATACACTACATAACTCATTGTGTAATGTACCTGAAAGGCAATATTTTAAAGTATGTTAGCCTTTTCCTGGTGACCCTTATTTAAAGGAGTATAAAAAGTATATTTTCTTTATTACTGTTACATAGATGTGTTTTTGACATTTAAAAGTTTTGCTTTTGCTGTAGGTGTCACTTGTACCCACGACGTTCACAGCAGCAGCAGCAGCAGCAGCAGCAAGTTCCTGTGGTGGATTTCCAAGCAGAACTGAGACAGGCATTCTTAGCTGAGACTCCGAGAGGTGGTTAAAGCCGCACTGGAGCATCGAGGGTGGTGGAAGTCAAGGAAAAGAGGTTAGAGTTAATTTCAAAACTAGCAGAAGTAAAAGGAAAGAAGAGTGTATGTGGGGTTTAACTGATAAAATTACTTTTTCTTAAAAGATTTGTGTATCCCAGCACAACATGCACAGAAATTTCATACAATAAACATTGAATGACATTTAAAACAGTATTTTTGTGATTTTATGTATTTCCCTGACATTTCCTTATTCTATTTTGAATGCATTAAGAAAATGCAAATTAAAATTTTGGTTTTAAAATAAAACAAATTAAATTTTTTTCATTGAATTTTCAACTTCTCAAGAAAAATACTTCATTTTTTAGTTAATGTCATGTAAGTCCCTTTTTCCTTTTGATATTTTAAAAAATATTGTATATGCTTTTGTTATCTTCAGGAAATAGTATTCTGATTTTGAATATATTGAATTGGTTATTTTAATTACAAATCTGCAAAAGTCCTTGTTGTGTACTTGAGCAACTTTTGGATGAATGCCTATGAGTGGTATAGATGGATCTTCCTAATTTTCTGAGAAAGCACCAGATTGATTTAGAAAGTGGTTGTACAGGTTTACATTCCCACGAACAATGGAGGAGGGTTCTCCTTTCTTCACATCTTCTCTATCATGTAATGTCACTTGAGTTTTTGATCTTACCTACGCTGATAGGTATAAGGTGGAATCAGGGTTGTTTTGATTTGCATCTCTCTGATGACTAAGGACACTGAGCATTTTTCTGCCATTTGATATTCCTCTGTTGAGAATTCTCTCTTTAGCTCCTTTGACAGGTTTGAGTACCAGACATGCCTTACCTCCTTTGGAGTGAGTCTTAACATCAATTATTTTTATCTATCTATCTGTCTGTCTGTCTGTCTGTCTGTCTGTCTGTCTACCTACCTACCTATCTTGAGGCAGGGTTTCTCTGCATAGCCTTGGCTGTCCTAGAACTCACTTTGTAGACCAGGCTCTCAAACTCAGATTAATCCATCTGCCTCTGCCTCCCGAGTACTGTGATTAAAGGCATACTCTACCATGCCTGGCTTAACTTCAGTTATTTATTACTTAAGAAATAATTGTGTGTTTTTGCAGGAATCTGCAGAGGCCTGAGACAACATTATGATCCCCTGGAGGTGTAGAGAGAAAGTGATAAGCTCCTATGTGGTTTATGAGAACTGCGTTAGGGTTCTCCACCAAACCACAGTAGGAAGCACTGTGTCATCTCCTCATTCTGTTTTCAGTTTCTAAAACTTAATCAGTTTAGCTGGGCATTAATCCCAGCACTCAGGAGGCAAAGGAAGATGGATCTTTGGTTTCTAGGACAGCCAGGTCTACATTATGACCTCCAGGCAAGGCAGTGGTATATATAGAGTACCTGAAAAATCTAATAAAAGAGTTAATCAATTAAAAGTCTACAGCTAAATGTGGAAGTTTGCTACTCTTCTAGATTGATGTTTTTATTTTATTTTATTTTTTTATCATGTAGCATTGTTAGATTTTTGTAAAAGGAATTTTCTGCATCTTTAGAGATGGACATGTGACTTATCTTTCTCTATTTATGAGATTTATTATTGCATGTATGCTGAACTACCCCTATAGCTTTTTGATAAAACCAGCTTGATTACAGTAAATGATGTTTTTTTTTTAATGTATGTCTGTATTAATTTGTTAGGTATTTGGTTGAAAATTTTCATGTGTTTATTAGGGATTTATGGTCTCTTTTCATTTTTTGTGACTTTACCTGGCTTTGATATTACAGTAATAACAGTTTCACTAGAAGGGTTTGAATTTTTCCATATATATATTATATATATATGTATATATTATATATATATAATATATATATATATATATATGATAATTTGTGTATGCTACCACACTTGACCAATTTTTTGTATTGGCTCTTAGGCATCATAACCCCAGCCCTCATGTTTGTGAGGCAGGGTTACCCTATTTTTGGTAATTTAAATTTAATTGAATATAGCTCTGAAAATACTCTTTCTTCTTTCCTTTCTTTCTTCCTTTCTTTGTTTCTGTTCATTTGCTGTGCAGCCCTGGCAGTCCTAGAGCTTGCTATGTAGATCAGGCTTGCCTTGAAATCAGATCCTTGTACCTCTGCCTTCTAAGTGCTAGGTTTGGAGGTGTGTGCTACTGCTATATGGCTAATGCTTTTTCCAATAACTTTTTTGAATTTTAGACAGTTATTTACACATCATTATCCATGAATTTGACTTTACTGAGATTACAATAGTTGGCAGCTTTAAATATTATGATTTGTTAAATGATAGGAAGAAGTAATTTCATTCTGAACATGATGATGTTTGCCATTAATCTCAGCATTCAAAAAGCAGAGCCAGTCAGATCTATTTGAGGCTAGCCAGGTCTACATAGTGAATTTCAGGATAGCTGGAGAAATGTAAAGAAACACCCTTTCTCAAAAGGAAGTAATGTATGACCTGAAGGACAGCGTGCTCCCATTTGTGGAACTATACACCAAAACAAAGATTTGCTAGTTCGGGTAATGGTGATACCTGAAGACAGGAAAGAAAGCTATAGAAAAAAATGAAATAAGATTATGCATCATAGGCTGAGAGCTACATAAACTTTGGAGTGAGAAAAGTGGTTTTAGAATTATGACAACAGCTGTCTGATGGCACATGCCTTTAATACCAGCAATTCAGGACAGGCAGGCAGGTTTCCAGATGCTACATAGCAAGTTCTAGGTCAAACATATATAATGAGACTATGATGTAAAGAAAAATATGATTAAGTTTTGTACAAATGTCAGGTGGTAGTAACTTTCAGTACTTTCAAAGTTCTCAGTTTTTCCTTAAACTGTTTCTGCCTTCTATCCCTTGAACTCTGCCTCAGCATTCTGAATACTTTGATTACAACCATATGCCAGATCAGTTTCTACAGTTTATGCTGGTTAATGACATACTTGGTTCTTTGTGGAGTAAGATTAACCTGTGTAGCCAGGAGTGGTGGTACACACCTTTAACCCCAGCACTCCGCAGACAGGCGGGCAGTTCAGGACCAGCCTGGCTTAAAAAGTGAGTCCAGGACAGCTAAGGTAATGCAGAGAAACTGTGTCTCAAAAAATAAAAACAACAAAAAACAAACCAACAAAAAAAAAGATTACCCTCTGATTTTGAGGTGCCTACAGATTAAATATGTTAAGCTAAAAAGTAGACTTAACTATAAAAGTAAATGACAAAATGATAATTTTTGGGAGTGGAAGAGTGTAGGTAGGATATGTATGTATGAATGAATGTATTACAGTGTTTTTAAAATGTTTTAATATTATAAAGATAAATATTTAAAGAATTTGTTTTGATGAAACAGCTTTGACTGTCTCAGAACTTATTCCATAGACTAGGCTGGCCTTGAACTGAGAGATCTGCCTTCCTCTGCGCTGGTTTTAAGGTGTGCACTGCTACCACCCAGCCATTTAATTACTCTTTTAATTACTCTTTTAATGGGTGTGCGGTTTCAAGGCAGGGTTTTCTGTGTAGCCTTAGCTGTCCTGGAATCACTTTGTACACCATGCTGGCATTGAACTCACAGAGATATGTCAGCCTCTGCTGCCCTGAGTGCTGGGATTATAGGTGTGCACCACCATGCCAGTCTCTCATTTGATTATTCTTAATGGAGTTTGGGAAGAATGGTCAGTTGGCAAAGTGAATTTCTTAGAAGGCAGAGGATTTTTTTTATCTGATTTTCTATTTATGTATATATTGATTGATTTCAATTTATTCACTTTGTATCCCGGTTGTAGTCCCATCCCTTTTCTCCTCCTAGTCCCACTCACATTCCCTCTTCTCCCCTAGTCCCCTGATAGGGGACAACCTGCTCCCCTTCTGACAGCCCCTAGTCTGTCAGGTCTCATCAGGGCTGGCTGCATCTATGGCCTGGCAAGGTTGCCACCCCCCTCAGGGGGAGGTGATCAAAGAGCAGACCACTGAGTTCACATCAGAGATACAAAGATACATATGCAGACAAAGCAAAAACCTTTTTTAAAAAAATGCTGGGAATAGTAGGCTACAGCTTTAAATCCACTCCTGGGAAGCCAGAGACAGGTGGATTTCTGGAGCTTAAAGTAAACCCTGTGTTCACAATTTAGCCAGAAAGGCAGGCAGGCACCATTGCTATCTAGACACATAAATTCAGGAATTCTTCACAATACTGGTGGCCAATGAGTTTCATATATCTTGAAGGTAAAATGAGTGTTAAGATGGAAGACAGAAATTTATTCATTGTTGGATATGAGAACATGGATATTTATAAAGCTATACTGTTTGAAAAGTTTTGTTTCTTAAACTGTAGATTGAAGAGCAGTCAATTATAATATGCTTTCCTCTGTAGGACCCATCTACTGTTTGTGAAAATTTGATCAAAATTACATTGTGTCTAAGAGCCTGCATCACACCTTTATTTTTAACCCTTCCCAAGTATTAAAGATCTTGAAATTTTACTATTGACAACAGCTATTGTGGAAGAGCAATCATGGTAAGTTGTACATTAAAGCAAAGGGTTGGATATCTATTGTAATGACCCCAAGTCATAGTTTCTTAATGTGTGGGATTTTTCAGTTCTGAAATTTAGAAATGGGTTTATCCAAAGAGGTGGGTGCTTGTTTCATTGCTTAACAATTAAGATATGACCTATTACTGTCCTGTTTATGGTGGTCAAAAGCTTTGCAAAGAATGACAAGGGGTGTCTTATCATTTAGATTTTAGTCGATTATAGCTTTTAAGGGATTAACCTTTAAATAGATGACTTTTTGATTGATAAAATTGCAGAATACCATCATAGACTACTGGGAAATAATAGCTTTTGATTAATATAGAGAAGTAAAATTGGATAAAGAGAGTATCCTAAATAGAGTACTGTTATTCTGAAAGTCAAGGGCAGAGATTTACAAAGGAAAAGGATGCTACTGAAATTCAAGGGTGGTGACTCTGCCTAAAACCCCTACTTTGGGGAGGTAGAGCCAGGAAGAACAAAGGCTCATAGTCATCTGTGTAGCAACTTGAAATACTAATCTTGTTACCCTGATTCCTTTTTACAACTATCAGAAGAGTCTTAATAATAGTGATGTAGGTCTGAATCTGGAAGCAGTTTAAGGAATTAATAGATCATTGTCAGTTCATTGAGTTGGCATTTATTGTTTTTTATTGAGGTGCTTTTTAAAGTCAACAAAAAGTAATTCCTAGGGCTAGATGCTCTGTTAGAAGTTTATAAATTCTTATTTGAAGCAAAGCATGAAAATTTAATAGCAACTCTAAAGGTAGAGTCTTCATCTTAGGAATAAATTTATTAATCTTACTAGATATTAATCTTTCTTAGGGTTCAGAGACAGATTTAAAGTCATCGATAGTCAATTAGTATTTAGAAAATGAAGAATAAAGGAAAACTTTATTAAGCTTGGTTATAAATGTAGGTGATGACCAAGGACCTGTTTAAAAAAAAACCGGTCTACAGATGAACTTATTTTTGTTTTTTACAACTTGCAGACTGTGGGTAAGAGTAGCAAAATGCTGCAGCACATTGATTATAGAATGAGATGTATCCTGCAAGATGGAAGAATCTTCATTGGCACTTTTAAGGCTTTTGACAAGCATATGAATTTGATCCTCTGTGATTGTGATGAGTTCAGGAAGATCAAGTAAGTCTGTTTTGAGTCCTGGATGTAGAATGCATGAGCTAAAGTAAAATTACATAGGGGTGACTGAGGTAATACAGAAAATGTAATGTGGCTATTCTGTTATTTTACCTGTTAGGTCTTTCTCAGAATTGGGTCAGATCCTTACATTGCATCCATGCTACTGCATACAAATGATGTTGGCAAAAAAAGGTCTGATGTCAATATTATTTGGCTATAATTACCTTTAATATATTTATCATTTTCATATAAATGCAGCTTCAGTTATGTATACCTTAATAGCTTTGTTATGTCATTTGCATCTGAATTTTGCAGAAGACCATCATTTTGCATACTTATGTAATAGCCAGAGATTATTCATAGGAAAATAATTTTTGTCTTTTAAATTATAATTTTATTTATATATTTTTACAATTTATTCACTTTTTATCACCACTGCAGCCCCTTCCTTTGTCTCCTCCCAGTCCCACTCAACTTCCCTCTTCTTCCCCTATGCCCTTTCTCTAGTTCCCCGATAGGGGAGGACTTACTTCCCTTCTATCTGACCCTAGCCTATCAGCTCTCATCAAGGCTGGCTGCATCATCTTCCTCTGTGGCCTGGCAAGGCTGCACCACCCACAGAGAAGTGATCAAGGAATCTGTCACTGAGTGGCCCTTATGAGGGAACCTGTTTGGAAACTGAGCAGCTGATGGGCTTCCTTTGAACAAGGGGTCTAAGTCCTCTCCATGCATGGTCCTTAGTTGGAGTACCTGTCTCTGCAGGTACCCCTGGGCCCAGGTACTTTGGCTGTTGTTCTCCTTGTGGAGTTCCTGTCCCCTCCAGGTCTTTCTATCTCCCTCCTCTTCCATGAGGATTCTGGTACTCTCCCCAAAGTTTGGCTATGAGTCTCAGTATTTCCTTCGATACTGTGGTGGGTAGAGTCTTTCAGAGGTCCTCTGTGGAGGGCTTGGGAATCATTTAACCTGGGACATACAGACAAAAGATGATAAAAAGTGATGATGGGGCTCAACAAACTGATAATCAGGACAGTAAACAAAAACATTGATAAACATTGATATATAGACCTGATGGGTAGAGTTTTTCAGAGGCCCCCTGTGGAAGGGTCCTGTCATGTTCCTTGTCTTCTACTTCCAATATTTATCCTGTTTGCCATTCTGAGTGGGGTTTCAACCTCTTCCCTAGGGTCTTCCTTGTTTTTTAGGGTCTTTAGGACTATAGATTTTAGTATGTTTATCATGTATTATATGTCTAATATCCACTTAAGTGAGTATATACCATGTGTGTCTTTCTGCTTCTGGGTTACCTCATTCAGAATGTTCTTTTCTAGTTCCCACCAATTGCCTGCAAATTTCATGATTTCATTGTTTTTAATAGCTGAGTAGTATTTCATTGTGTAAATTTCTGTATCCATTCCAGTTGAGGGTCATCTAGGTTGTTTCCAGATTCTTCCCATTATGAATAACCTTTCTATGAACATAGTTGAACAAATGTCCTTGTTGTATGGACAGATTGATTTCCAAATGACAGATTGATTTCCAAAGTGATTTACAAGGTTACACCAGCAATGGAGGAGGGTTTCCTGTTCTCCACATCCTCTCCAGCATGCATTATCCCTTGAGTTTTTGATCTTAGCTTTTCTGATGTGTAAGGTGAAATCTCAGGGTTGTTTTGATTTGCCTTTCCCGAATGACTAAGGATGTGGAGAGTTTCTTTAAGTCTTTCTCTGCTATTCCATATCCTCTGTTAAAAATTTTCTCTTTGGCTCTGTACCCCATTTTTTAATTGGATTACTTGCTTTGTTGGTGTGTAACTTCTTTATATATTCTTTATATACCTCTCTGTCAAAGGTAGGGTTGGTGAAGTTCTTTTCCCAGTCTGTAGGCTGTAGTTTTGTTCTAATGACAGTGTCCTTTGCTTTACAAATGCTTTTCAGTTTCATTAGGTCCCATTAGCCATTGTGAAAATGGCTATCCTACAAAAAGCAATGTACATATTCAATGTAATTCCCAGCAAAATAATCAGTTTTTTAATGACATTGAAAGAATAATTCTCAGTTTTATATGCAAAACAAAAAACAAAACAAAACAGAGTAGCTAAAACAATCATGAACAATAAAAGATCTTCTGGAGGTTTCATTTCAGATCTCAAGCTGTACTATAGACCAACAGTTATAAAAATGGCATGGTGGATCAATGGAACCGAGTACAGGACCCTGAAATAAACCCACACCTTCAGAAGCTTAATTTTTGACAAAGAAGCCAAAACCATATAGTAGAAAAAAGATAGTATTTTCAACAAATGTTGCTGGTCTAACTGGATGTCTACATGTAGAAAAATGCAAATAAATCCATATTTACCATCCTGCACAAAATTAAAGTCCAAGTGGATCAAATACCTCAACATAAAACCTGATACACTAAATCTGTTAAAGTGGGGAAGATCCCCAATCTCATTGGCACTTGAGACAACTTCCTGAACAGAACACCAACAGCACAGGCTCTAAGCTCAATAGGAAAACTATTTTACTACTTCTCATGGTAACTAATTCCTCAGAGTAAGCAGGCAGTTAAGTTACTGTTTATATATGAAACTTTGCATAAAGTTTTGTCTCAATTGATAGCTTTTATATGTATGGGTTATAAAAATTTATTTCACTCATTTGTATTTAATTTTCATTTATAGGCCAAAGAATGCAAAACAGCCAGAGCGTGAAGAAAAACGGGTTTTAGGTCTGGTGTTGCTTCGTGGGGAGAACTTGGTTTCCATGACTGTGGAGGGTCCACCTCCTAAAGATGTAAGGAAGATGTAGGGAAAGACATTCATGTTTTTGACTTTCATTTTTAATTTATACTTGAAGGTTAGATCTGTAATGTGGACGATGCTTTGTTCTTTGATTGTCTTATCAGTATGCAGTAGAGGCACATTATAATATACTTAATCAAATAAAGTGTGCCTATTACTTAATATCAGTACTGGGTTCAGCTGGATATTTGGGAATAAAGGATTTATTTGTGATTCTACCTATGTGCTGTATACTCCTTAAGTTATGGTAAGGAGTGGACTTTTTTAAAATAAAGTGCACTTTAATTTTATGTTACTTTCATGTTACATGGGGTATAACAGTTTTAAAAGGCTTTTTTGGGATGGCAATCAATAATTGCAAACATGTAATATAGTGGTCCAGCTCTTGAAAGAACAATCACTGGAAAAACTGGATACCCTCTTAAATGAGTATAAATCTGCATAGAAAAGTACTATACATCAACAGTACTGTAAACTTGGACTTGTGGACTTTATTTCTCCTTTGCAGTGATTTAACTGAGTTAATTTACCCAAAGCAATGGTTTTACTCTGATAACAACATGTTAAGTCTATTACAAGGTAAAGTGACTACCAGAGATTCCCTTGAAAGTAGAGGTATTAGTGATTTTTTTTTTAATTAGAAAGTTTTTTATGAGTTGACCTCTTTTTGTGTGCAAGAATATAGGTTCACAGTTGGCAAAGCATATATTCAAAATCTGAAGGGTACTGTTGTGTTATACCATCATTTATTAGTTTGTCTATAGAGTGAATAGAAGGTAGGTAGATTGTGAACATGACTAATAGGATTTGATTTTCAACAGAATTACTCACATTTGAACGAATTTGCCATGTTTTGTAAGCTATACATTCTTTTTTTTTTAAATTTCAGACTGGCATTGCTCGTGTGCCACTTGCTGGGGCTGCAGGTGGCCCTGGGGTTGGGAGGGCAGCTGGCAGAGGGGTACCAGCTGGTGTACCTATTCCCCAAGCTCCTGCTGGATTAGCAGGCCCTGTCCGAGGAGTTGGAGGTCCATCCCAGCAGGTAGGAACCAGAACAAGGTTTTCTTTTTTTTTTTTTAAGTAGCTCAATATATTTTTATTTTAACATTTTTTATTATTATACTTTTTTAGTTTTGAGATTACAATACAACCACATCATTTGCCTCGCTCCCTCTCCATTCTCCAACCCCTTCTATGCACCAACTCTTTACTCTCTCTCAAATTTTTCTTTTTTTTGGGGGGGGGGCTATTATTTTGCAGTTTATTCCTTAGGATACCTCTTAACATAACGGCATACTCAAGGAATGTCCTGAAATTCTAAAGAATAAATAAAACAATTCTTACTTTTTTTTTTTTAATCAATCACAGGTTAGGTACTTTGCATCCCAGGCATAGCCTCCTCCCTCATTCCCTTCCACCCTCCCACTCCCTCCCTCATCTCCCTCCTCCTCGCCCCCTCCAAGTCCACCAACAGG
>CM053758.1:39859859-39922772 GCA_028658305.1 Pachyuromys duprasi | reverse complement strand
AGGTTCTGGCTATTACAAATAAAGCAGCTACGAACATAGTTGAGCAAATGTCCTTGTTGTGTACTTGAGCATCTTTTGGGTATATGCCTAAGAGTGGTATAGCTGGGTCTTGAGGAATCACTATTCCTAATTGTCTAAGGTTTTCTATTAATGAGAAAATATAAGTAGAGCCTGGGAATAAGGAAATGTGGAAACTTAAGGCTATCTATCTGTCTTATCTGTCTGTCTGTCTACAATTTAAGTTGTATATGTTCTAAGACTGGATAAATCAAGTGTGTAGAAGGGGACCAATACTTGCAAAGTATATGCCAGTTTGAAAAAATTCAAAGGCTTAGAAAATGTTAATATGCGAAGATTTAAAACCATGAGACTGAAGATGAATGAGGTAGTGCATGCCTTTGATATCACACACCATTCTGGAGGCTAAGGCAGGCAGGTCTCCGTGACTTCTAGGGTAGCCAGGACTATTACATAGAAATTAGCAAAGAAACTACCTTCTACCAAACCTAAACTCACAAAGCAAAACAAAAAAAGACACAAAAATCTGAAATTGCAGCATAGGAGTATTTGCTTAGCATACATAATTCCAGGAGTTATTCTTCATAAACTACATTTGTAGTAGAAGATAAAATGCAAGGATTCCTCATCTTTCTTGTCTTTTTGGTCTCATTTCTCAGGTCATGACTCCGCAGGGAAGAGGGACTGTAGCAGCTGCTGCCGTTGCTGCTACTGCCAGCATTGCTGGAGCCCCAACACAGTACCCACCAGGACGGGGGACTCCTCCTCCTGTAGGTAGAGCAACCCCACCTCCAGGTAAAGGCTTTATGATAAAGAGTGATTTGAATTTCTAAGACATATTATCATCTTATGGAAATAACATCTTAAATTATGAATGATATGAGATGAGGCATCATCTCTTTGCCTTGCTAAGTTTAGGAACTGTGCTACAAGTTTTACTTATTTTTTTACTGAAAACAATTTTTGTTTGTTTTTGGTTTCTCTGTGTAGCCCTGGAACTTCTATAGACCAGGCTGGCCTTGAACCCTTGATAATCTGCATGCCTTTGCCTCCTGAGTATAGGGACTAAAGATGTGTTCCCATGCTCTGCTCTGTGCTGTGGCAAAATATTGTTTTTCTTTAATACAGAATATTCTGATTATGGGTTTCACCCCTCCAACTCATCCCTACTTTCTCATTCACCAAATTGACACCCTTTCTTTCTCACATTACGTTTTGAGAAGCCATCTAAATAATAATAAAATGAAGTAAAGTGAAATGAAACCAAACAAAGCAGATTATGACAAAAACAAACAGCAGAAGAAGAGCTAAAGAAACACCCCCCCCCACAAAAAGCAAAAACAAAGCACACACATACACCAAAAACCCCCAAACCCGTACACTGAAACGCCTTCATTTTCACAGAAAATCCATAAAAACAAAACCAGAAATCATAGTATAAAAGCAAAAATTAAAATTAGTTAACATTCAGACAAAGAATTAACAGACAAAGCCGAAAATACTATTGGGTTTTTTTCTTTTCGCCATCTACTGCTGGGCATAGGTTTGTCTGTTTAATTGTGGTTTGACTCTAATTTTTTCTTTGCATCTGGGTACCAACCTGGGATGAATTGTGGGGTAGGGTGAAAGTTTGTTTCCACTTCTGCTCTCAGTACTGGGATCTCACATGACATGACATGTGTGTACTCTGCATGCTACCACTACATCCGACTGCATGTGTCTAGAGGGTCTTGTGGTATTTCTTTCTTTCTTTCTTTCTTTCTTTTTTTTTTGATGTCTTCCATCTTCACTGACTCTTGTAATTTCTTCTTCAGTAGAATTCACCAGGGGGAGGAATTTGATACAAGCATTCCAATTAGCACCGAGTATTACAGGGCCTCTCATTCTGTACATTGTTTCATCGTGCGTCTCTATTTGTTGTCTATTGGAGGAGGAGGCATCTATGATCTATGAGTATAGCAAAATGTTGTTATTGCTACAGTCCTTTAGCAGAACAATAATACTTTGTTTTCCCCTAGGTTTGTGGCCAATCTAGTCTCAGGTTCTTGGGTTCATTTCTGAGAAGCTATGTGTCTGGGATAGGTTTCATCTCAAGAAGTGGACCTTAAATCCAATCAGATAATGCTTACTCCCACAAGCTTGTACCAGTGCATCTTTCTGAAAGGTCAGCTTTGTAGGTCATAGGGTTTAAAGCATGGTTGACATTACTACTTGTAGTGAAAGGCTATAGATTCTTTGGAATTGGGTGGCACTCTGGTATTATAAGAATGTTCATTTCTCATTAACATTGTTGACTTATTTCTTTAACCACTATCTTTTATGCAAAATTGGAACAGCTTTACTGAGCTGATATATGAAGAGTTTATTTATTTTTGTGAATTTATCAGGAATTATGGCTCCTCCACCCGGTATGAGACCACCCATGGGCCCACCAATTGGCCTTCCCCCTGCTCGAGGTACACCTATCGGCATGCCCCCTCCAGGAATGAGACCCCCTCCACCAGGAATTAGAGGTTAGTGATTATGTTAGGACCTGGGAATGATATTCAGGTCCTTCAATATCTATATACTTTTGATAGTTTTAATGGAATTTTGTTATTTTTTCCATTCTAGGCCCACCTCCCCCAGGAATGCGTCCACCAAGACCCTAAGATATAGTTGATAAATATCAGCCCTTCTTCTCCCTGGAATGCATCTTGTGAAATTGTGTAGCCTGCAAGTTTTTTGACCCCTCTTACTGCATTAATGATAGATAATAAATACATAGAGCAATTGAATGGAGGTTTTTCTTTGTCTGTTGATTTTGTTAAAGTCAGTGAAAGTGAATGTTTTCTGGTGGTGTAATTATTGTGAAACAATAATTATTATATTAAGTACATGCAGGCATGCAATTTACTCAAGGTAGTTTCTTAGGATAAAATGGTTGTGATATATTTTCTTGAATCCTGACATTTACTTCAGGCATTAGTTCAATATTTATTTTGTAAGGTTCACATAGCATTTTGGTCACTTTAGTATGTCCTATTAAAGGTGTGTAGAGATTGTTAATCAGATATTTAATTCGCTTAAATTATTGCTGTGGCATTTCATTTTTGCTCATAAAAACATGCAATACAAGTTAATGCTTTTGATAAAGGGATTACTTTAGTGAGTCAGGATTTCCATTTGTTTATGAGTATGGAATACCTGATCTGGGATTGAATTCTCACCATGTGTTCTACACATCCTAAATAAGTGTAAGTTCATTGGAAAACAAGCACATGGGTCAATAAAATTTATATTAAGTTTATAACTATTATCACATTAGTGTGGATTTACTACAACCACTCAGGGGAGCAGAGGATGTCTTTGAGTTATTAAGTAAAGGAATCTCTTGGTAGATAATTTTAGTTTGAATTAATCATCAAACCAAAAAGCTGTTACAGAGTGAACAGTTTTCTAGATAGAGGTAATGAGGGAATTGCCTATTTTTAAATGAAGAAATAATCTAATACATGAGTATTATATTTGTATCATTTTTTGTTCTTTTTCTTGGTTTTACATCCTCCAAACATTCTCTCTTACTTGACCTTCTAAAATTACACCCACCCAGACACACACACACTACACACCCCATGTACTGGGTCCATTTTGTTTCTTGTATATATAGATAAATTATTGGGTCTTTTCCCTTAAAAAACTGATTCTCAGCTGTGTGTGGCCTTGTGACATCTCTAGTATCCATGTCATTTGTCTGCTGGTGATATTGCACATGTCTTGTTTTAGTAATATTATTGTTGAGATTTTGTGGATGTCACTTCGCTGTAGTGTTTAAAGCCCTTTTCCCATATTCTGGATGCTGATAACAGGAGGCTCTGAGATTTGATATGAGTGATAAAAGCATATTTGAAAAAAATCATTGTCTTTTTCCTGAACAAATGTTGATGAAAATCATTGTCTTTTTCCTGAACAAATGTTCATTCGCCCAGCCTGGCTTCTTTGTATTTCCAAATCAGAGGTGAGTTATAAATAACCTGGCTTGTAAGATACTCATCTTTGAAAAATATTTTACTAGTATAAATCCTATTCTTTTTGCCTGTATTATTTTTGGAATTTCATTAATGTTTACTAGTGTGCTCTGTATCATAGACAATTATAAATATTTTTCTTAAAAATTTCTTCAGGTAATAAATAGACACCAACATGCCACATGATAAATTTCCATGTAAGTACTTTTCTTATATAAACTTCTAATTACTTAGAAGACATCCTACATTCTCATTTAGGGGAATTTGATACAGGGTCTCATTAATTCATATTAATTTTCATATTGAGATGAGTCCATGTTTCCTAAAACAATTTGGGAGTATCTTTCTGATTTCTTAAGATGCATAGTTATTAGCTCTGAATCAATAAATAATTTTTGATTGGCATCATTTATTTTTTTAGCAGAGGTTATAGAGGTTTATTTGGAAACAACAGAAGGAATACATTAAAAATATGAAAAAAGAATATTGAGGTTGAATATGCAGGTCAGTTCTGCTGAGCATGCGTGAAGCTATGAGTTTGAGTCCCAGAACATAAACCAATTATATTGGTCCCTGCTGGAAATGGAGGCAGAGAGCTCAGTAATCCAGTTTCAAGGCTATGTAGTGAATTATAGGGCAGCCTTTGATAAATCAAATCCTGTATCAAAAACAGAATTTTGAAGGTTATTAGGAAAGTATCTTTCAGCTTTTTAGCCCTTAATTGTGACCTAATTTTTATAGACATCTGTTATTAATATGTTCGAAGCTGGTTTCCCTAAGAAATCAAATTTTCTTATATAATAGACACGATGTACAAAGTGAATTATAAAAGTTATACTATAAATATCTAGTGATTTCACAGCCTTACTTTTGTATCTATCTAATGATTTTAAGAGGTTTAAATGCTTAAATTTTTGAAAATGCTTATTATTTCTTTCCTCACCTTTCAAAGAAAGTATTCATCATGCCTTTTTTGTTTATAGGTATCATCTCAGTATACTAATCTTAAAACATATTAAAGCATATTAGTTTTTGCAGAACATTACCTGATCCCAAAATAGGATATATCTGTGTTCATCATACTGAATTGTCATCTGATGTCTTGTCAACTTGGTGGATGACTGAAGAATTTCTTCAATGACTGTTATGAAGATTCATGAGCTTGAATAAAACCCTGTAGTGTAAATTATAGTATCTGCATTTTGAATACAACACTGTGGTGTAAATCATAATACCTGTATTTAACGCAGACATTCAAGCCATCAAAGGTAATGTAATTTTTGATGAAAATTAGACTTCTACAGAGGCTAGTTTTATGATGACATAGCACCTTATCTGACCATAGTGATATCAGAAGTTGAGCTTAGATTAATTCTGAAATCTAGTCAGTTTCTCACCATATTACATTAATTGATCCTGATAGAAAAATATTTGTTTAGATGGCCATAGTGGTGTGTGCATACTTGCAGCTCGTGGGATGCTCTGGTGAGGATTTTACAAGTTCAGGCCATCCTAAGCTACATAATAAGACCCTGTTATAGAAAACGAAAGCAAGTAATCATGTATCTTGCAATAACTTTGCATACTCAGAACTGGAAAGTATGGTATACTTTACTATTTTCTCTAATATCTTTTATTGTTATTAATTACAATTTATTCACTTTGTGTCCCGGCTGTAGCCCCTTCCCTCATCTCCTCTCATTCCCACTGTTCTTCCCTCTTCCTGCCATCTGCCATGTCGCTCCTATAGTCCACTGAGGCCCTACTTCCCTACTATCTGACCCTAGATCCTCTTTCTCTGTGGCTTAGTAAGGCCACTTTGCCAGGGGGAGGTGATCAAAAAGCAGACATCTGAGTTCATGCCAGAGACTGCCCCTGCTCCCCTTTCTAGAGAACCCTCATGGAGACTGAGATGTGCAAGGGCTATATCTGAGGAGGGGGTCTAGATCCTCTCCATACATAGTCCTTAGTTGATTCATTCATCTCTGCAGGCCCCTCTGGACCCAGGTATTTTTGGCTCTGTTTGTCTCTTTGAGGAGCAACTGTCCCATTCCCTTCAGGTCTTTCTATCTCCCCCTTCTTCCATAATATTCCCTGCACTAATATCTTTTAATAATTATTTTAAAGTATCGTTTTCTGCATTATATATTTGTGGAAAGCAAAAAATGATATGTCCTTCCATCATAAAAGGCATAGGCCCTTGGTGATATGGATATAAGGATTTATAAAAAACGGAGCTCTCAACTCCTGGGAAATGGAAAGCTCCATTTCGGATTGGTAAGTTACACCAGAGGAAAGGGTAATGTTAATGGAGCCAAGTGCGTTGTGGAGTGTGGTGAGTGTAGCAAGAGCCTGTTCTGATATCTATAATTTGATTAGCATGGTCAGATTCCATCATAGTAAATAAATAAATGTAGCTGTTCTTCATTATATTAGAAGATATGTTTTAAGTATTATATTTTCTTGATATATAACATTAAGAACTAATGACTATTGGTTAGCTGCACCCATTTTCTGATCTCTTAGCTTACTAGTCAAACATTGCTTAAATATTTGTATTTGTTCTTGTTCTTGTATTTTTTTAAAACCGCGTTACTATGTATTTGTAGTAATGATTCAGTTATCTTTTGTTACAACATAAAACACAAGTGCCATTAATTTTATTGGTGTGAAGTCATATCTTGGGTTACTGTTGCAAAAAGTCAAGAATTTCATTGATAATATTTTTAAAAAATGTTTTAAAATGTTATATTTATTTTGTGTTTATAATGTCAGGTTAATAATATTGAGCTAGTAGCTACAGCTTTTGCAGCTTATGTGGTCATATTAAATTAATGACATAATAACAAACAGTTCAAAAATTTCTCTGACTCTTTTGGTACCTAATTTTATGTCTTCTCAGTTGTCATCCAGATGGGAAATGTAAAGTCACTAAAATAGAGCGAAAAATGACTCATCATTCTGAGGTATTAACTTGAATTAAGAAAAGAAAGAAGTAACTAGCATGCTAACATTTGGAGGACTATAATGAGCAAAAGACTCAGTTGTTAGCAAATCAAAATTATTTTAATGCTAGCACATGATGCCTTAAACAAATGATGTTCCGAAAGTAACCTCCCTAAGTGTACAGTATCCAAAAATACAATCCTAACAACCTCCTGGAAATAAATCAATGAACTATTAAACAAGGCAGAGAAGTTCTCAGTCACTCTTATTAATGTCCACCTAAGGAAGTAACACCAATTAGAAATACAAAGCCACATGTTGGTTGGTACCTGTCCCATGTCTGGGGGACACCATATTGAGATCAACTTCCCCCAGAACATGTCAGAACAGAAATAGAATACAACAGTCATCTCAAAGAGAGTTTCTTCTAGAAAAGAATATGAAGGGTCGAGACAGATTCAAGTTGCCTCATGATTCATTGTGTAGTACCAGTTGTATGGGACTTTTTATAATAATACTATATAATGTAATATAAATTAGGACTATAATATTTACTTTTGCCTATACCAGAACTAGTTCTGTACACCAGGATGTCCTCAACATAACTCTGATCTCCCTTGCTTTTTTCTGCTGAACGTTGGCATGAAAGGCATACACCACTGCTGCACCGCGATAGTCTTAGCTTTTGAAATGGTAAAAGCTAGTTCTTTGTTAAGAACACATTTAAGAGCTATGTACACACCTATAATCCCAACACTCAGGGAGGCAGAGGCAGCCAGATCACTGTGAGTCCAAGGCTAGCCTGGTCAAGGACAGCCAGGGCTGCACAGAGAAACCCTGTCTCAATAGATAGATAGATAAAGGCACTTAAAGAACTTCTACTGATTATCAAGATGTAAAGTTAGGCCTAAGTGTAATCAGTGAACCACTTTGAAAGTGGCTAAAAATAGCATAAGTTACATTAAGTTTTGGTTGGTTACATTGGCCATTCTGCATTATAAGATATTGTAACTTGCCATTATAGAATCATCAGCATGTGAGCTCTTTTTGTACCCCTTGAAGTTTCAGTTAACAGATGTTAAAATTGGATTATAAAAGCCCTGGTAAGAAAATAACTTGTTGCTGTCTCTAAGAGGTATCAACTCTGGGATGATTTACTTGTGGAAAAGGATAATTATGAGTTTGATTTGTCCTGTGGAAGCTAAGATCTTACTTTGTTGCTTGTTTGATCTGTTTGTGCCTTTGCATTGATTTGCGTATTGATTATATTTTTATGCTGTCAATTGAACCATCATCTCCAGGTCTTACTTATCTCTCATTTCTTTCATAAGATTCCCTGTACTCTGACCAAAGTTTGACTATGAGTCTCAGCATCTTCCTCTATACCCTGTAGGGTAGAGCCTTTCAGAGGCCCTCTCTGGTAGGCTTCTGTCCTGTTCCTTGTTTTCTCCCTCCTCAGATGTCCATCCTTTTTGCCTTTCTGAATGGGAATTGAGCATTTAGACAGTCTTCCTTCTTGATTGGCTTCCTTAGGTGTACAGATTTTAATATGTTTATCCTGTATTATATGTCTAGTATCCACTTATGAGTGAGTACATACCCTGTGTGTCTTTCTGGTTCTGGTATACCTCACTCAGGATGATCTTTTCTAGTTCCCACCATTTACCTGCAGATTTCATGAATTCCTTGTTGGTTTTTTTTTTTTTTTGTTGTTGTTGTTGTTTGTTTGTTTTGATCACTGAGGAAGCCTGTGGTATGAATGGCTCAGCAGGTTGAGCACCTGCTGCTCTTCTAAAGGACAGTGTTCTGCTTGCATGTATACCTGTAAACCAGAAGAGGGCACCAGATCTCATTCATTATAGCTGGTTGTGGGCCACCATGTGGTTGCTGGGGATTGAACTCAGGACCTTTGGAAGAGAAGGTAGTGCTTTTAACCTCTGCGCTCTCTCTCTAGCCCCCTTTAGTACACCTTCTAACATATCTCATTATTTACATTTATTTAGTGTATTTGTATGTGTGCATGCAGATACACATACATGCATATATGCAGACACCTGGGCTTTTGTGCTTTCTGTTGTGATGTTCTTGTTGAGGTCTGAGGTCAACTTTTATGACTCAGTTCTCTTACTTCATTGTCAAACTATCTAATCTAATTCAGTTATTATATAAAGCTTGTCACTCATTCTCATGCTTTGATTTTCTTTGTTAAGACTACTTTCTGTATATTTTAAAACTATTTCAGTGTGTGTACATGTGTATAGAGGGAAAGAGAGACAGAGGGAGAGACAGAAAGAGACAGAGGGAGAATGGGAGGGAAAGAGAAAACCAATGAGAATTGCGGCTTGAATTTAGGACTTCCTGTATGTACACCTCATTGGGTAACTAACCACACACAGCATGCCCAGGCTACATGTTTTTAAGGCTGTTTATTTAGCTCTGACTCTTGGTCATGTGTAACAGTTGCTCTGTTATTGCTATATTTTTTTCAGGGTATTATCATTTTTAGTTTTTTCGATGCAGTTGCTTTGCCATTGAACTGTTTCTTTAATACTTGAGGTTCTTTTTTAACACAGTCCCCACAGACCCACTGTCTTCCCTACCCCATCATTACTGGAAAATAATGAACCATGTTTGGTTTTTACAGTTTGGTTAAATACCTTGTGAAGGACCTTGGCTGGATTTATGATGAGCTATGTTTACTGAGCATGATGAAATGATGCTCAAAGTAATTACTCTGAAGTCTAGCCAAAGTGTCATTTTAAGGACTTGGGTAACACTTTTGAGACTTAAGTTCTTGGAATATCATATCACAAGGCTTTTTTAAGGAGACTGGAGCTGTAGATTTTTCCAGTAAAGCAAAATTGGTTTTAAACCTATTACATTTCCCAACACACACAGCTTTTACCTTCATTTCCATGTGATACATTCTACAAAGAACTTGGAAGCTAGTATATCTATCTCACAACTAACCAGTCTTACTCTGTGTGATAGTTTCTTAAGCATGCTCAGAATCATTGTGACTGCTTTTCCATTTACTGTGTTAATGAGATGTTGCTATATTGTTATAAGAAATCCATTGAATTTTGCATAAGATAGGGATTTTATGTTTTACTAGAATGCTGTGATTAAACTCGGGGAAGTTAGTCAATTTTTATCCCCATAAGGCATTGGTGGAGTAGTGATATTCATTGTGAGAATTACTTGGCAAATAGTTTGGCAGTAAAATAGCTTACTATTCCTATTTTGGAACATTTGGTTGGGCAGTGTCGGTATGATAATCTGCATGCCAGTTTGTTTTTGTTCCTCTGGATTATGAGTCTATGTGTGTTTTTCTTTTTGTATATCACTTACTGCTGTAGTATTTCCTTGCTGTGGAGTATCCTCCTGCCTTTGTAAGATTTACCTGTGTCTGTATATCTGCATGCATACATATACAACAAGTAATTTTAAAAACATCTGTAAATCTTCAGGGTATGATAACTTTATAGCTGTGACATGACTGAATTTTATATATGCTAGCTTATTGGCATATTCAGTTAACATGTAAGATTATTGAATGAAAAAATATATCTTACATGGTTCAGGGTACTTAATTTTAGTAAAAATATCTTAGATTTTGAACAGGAAATGATTGCTATCATAAAATAACTGATCACAAGGTAAATTTCTATAATGCACTCTGTAAAGTCATCATTTCGTGAAGATTAGGGAAGGCAAGATAATTTTCTGTTCATATTTGAGTGGTTTAGAGCTAGGGATAGGATGAAATGAGCTACGGGAGGTCAATTAAGTATGTTTTGTGAATGAATCTAGTGTTAAAGAATGTTTTGCCTTTGTCATAGGCAATTTGTCTCTAAACATTAAATCCTGGTTTTACAGAGACTGTTATTTGTTTTTTAACATATGAAAAGAGTTCTTATGTAACATCGAACACCCCCATGCAAAGCACACAGACCCATACAAATATACCATTCCATATCTAAAAAATACAACAGGGCAAAAGTTTATTTATTTTGATTAATTATTACATCCTGATTTTAGCCTCCTTTTATTTTTATCTGTATTTAAAATTTATTAAATGTTTATTTAGCACATCCAGATTGCACTCTCCTATCTATATCTATTCGTTTATTATGTTTATTTTAATAATTATTCAATTATCACATCCTGATTACAAACCTCTGTTCTATCTGCCTACCTATCTGTTTCATACTGATTGCAGCCTCCTTTTTTTATTTATTTGTTCTAATTTATTATAAAAGCTCCATTTATTTCTTTAGTTCTGATTGCAGCCTCTGATCTTTTCTTTATTCTTACATATTCTAAAGCAGGGTAAAAATTGATTTTTATTTTTTAAAATATTTATTATATATTACTTGAAGCCTTGTCTATTAATTCTTATTTCAAAATGTATTTATTCATTAAGTCCTGAGTGCAGCCTCCTCCTCCTTAAATTCTATATTCTTATTTATTCATTCATCCATTTATTTATTTATTTATTTATTTATTTATTTATTTATTTATTTATATCCTGGTTGGATCCTCCTCATTCTATTTATTATTAATTTTCAAACTTATTTATTTAACTATTTCTGATTACAGTGCCCTCTATTTATTCACACTAAAAACTAATTTAATTTTGCTTATTTTATTGCATCTAGATTATAGCCTTCTTTTTTAATCTTGTTTATTTTAAAACTTATGTATTTGCTTCTTTATATATTTATTTACTTATGTATTTGTTTACTGTGTCTGATGGGTAGATTCCTCCTCTATTGCAAATTCTATCTAAATTTTTATTTATCCATTTATCCAATAAATGGTTATTTTATTTATTTATTGCATTTTGATTGGAGCCTCTTCCTTTTATTCACCCTGAATTCTATTTATTTATTAATTAGTATTGTGTCCCCACTGCAGGCTTCTCTTTTTAATTTAGACTTGTTTTTTAAAACATTTATCTATGTACTTCATTTCATGAAGTTGTTTACTTATTTATTATATCCTGATTTAAGCCTCCTGAATTTATTCTGATTGGGGCCTTCTCACTTTTTATTTATTAATGTCCATTTATTTATTTATTTATTTATTGTCTATTTATTTATTTTCTACCTACCTATGTATCTGTCTATCCATTTATTTATTCATTTATTTATTGTATCCTCATTGCAGCCTCTTTATTGACCCTAAAATTTATATATCCATCTACCCATTTATATTGTATCCTGATTTGACCATCCATCTGTTATTTCTCTATTGATTCATTTTAAAATTTATTTATTTATTTATTTATTTATCGAGCCATTTATTTTTTATCTATTTATCTACCCATTTATCCAATTATTTATTTATTTTTCCCCTATTTGGAGTCTCTTCCATTTATTTATTTATTATTTCTTTTCAAACATATTTATTCATCTATTTATCTACTCATTTATTTATTTATTTATCTATCTATCTATCCCTCATTGGAGTCTCTGTTTATTATTTCTTTTCAATCTATTTATTTATCCACCTACCTATTTGTTTGTCTATTTATTTATTGAGCCCTTATTGGAATCTCCTCCATTTATTTATTATTTGTTTTCAAGCCTATTTATTTATCTATTTAACCATTTTCCATCCATCTACCTCCCATTTATTTATTTATTTATTTTTATTGCATCCCGGTTGGAGTCTCCTCCAATTATTTATTTGTTTTCAAACCTCTCTATTTGCCCATTTTTCTATTTATCTGTTTACCCATTTATCCTTTTATATGTTTATTTATTCATCTTATTATCTATTTATCTATTTATTATAGTTATTTATTTATCCACTTATTTATTTTTTTCAAACCTCTCTATTTACCCATTTTCCCATTTATCTATTTATTTATCCATCTATTTATCTATTTACCCATTTATCGTTTTATCTACTTATTTATTCATCTATTTATTTATATATTTACCCATTTATCCTTTTACCTATTTATTATTTACTTTTATATTTATTTATCTATTTACCCATTTATCTATTATTTAGTTATTTATCCATCTATTTATTTATTTATTTATTTATTTATTGAAGCCTGATTGTAGTCTCTTCCAAATATTTATTTATCCTTTGTTTTCAAACCTCTAATTTATTTACACATTTTTCATTTAAATATTTATTTATCCATATATTTACCTATTTACCCATTTACCCTTTTTTCTATTATTTACTTATTTATCTATCTCCTTATCTATTTACCCATTTATCTATTTAATTCTGTACCCATTTATTTATTTATGTATTTATTTATTGCTCCCTTATTGGAGTCCCCTCCATTTATTTATTTATTATTTGTTTTCAAGCCTATTTATTTATCTAACCATTTCCCATACATCTACCTCCCATTTATTCATTTATTTATTTATATATTTTTATTGCATCCTGGTTGGAGTCTCCTTCAATTATTTCTTTGTTTTCAAACCTCTCTATTTGCCCATTTTTCTATTTATCTATTTACCCATTTATCCTTTTATATATGTATTTATTTATCTATATATAGTTATTTATTTATCTACTTATTTATTTATTCATTTATTTATCCACTTGTTATTTTTTTCAAACCTCACTGTTTACCCATTTTCCCATTTATCTATTTATTTATCCATCTTTATCTATTTACCCATTTATCCTTTTATCTACTTATTTATTCATTTATTTATCCATCTATTTATTTATATATTTACCCATTTATCCTTTTATCTATTTATTATTTACTTTTATATTTATTTATCTATTTACCCATTTATCTATTATTTAGTTGTTTATCCATCTATTCATTCATTTATTTATTTATTTATTTATTTATTTATTTATTTATTTATTGCAGCCTGATTGTAGTCTCCTCCAAATATTTATTTATCATTTGTTTTCAAACCTCTAATCTATTTACACATTTTTCATTTATCTATTTATTTATTTATCCATATATTTACCTATTTACCCATTTACCCTTTTTTCTGTTATTTATTTACTTATTTATGTATCTCCTTATCTATTTACCCATTTATCTATTATTTAATTCTGTATCCATTTATTTATTTATGTATTTATTTATTTATTGCTCCCTTATTGGAGTCCCTTCCATTTATTTATTTATTATTTGTTTTCAAGCCTATTTATTTATCTATTTAACCATTTTCCATCCACCTACCCCCACTTATTTATTTATTTATTTATTTATTTATTTATTTATTTATTTATTTATGTATTTATATTGCATCCTGGTTGGAGTCTCCTCCAATTATTTATTTGTTTTCAAACCTCTCTATTTACCTATTTTTCTATTTATCTATTTACCCATTTATCCTTTTATATGTGTATTTATTTATCTTATTATCTATTTATCTATTTATTATATAGTTATTTATTTATCTAATTATTTATTCATTTATTTATCCACTTATTATTTTTTAAAACCTCACTATTTACCCATTTTCCTTTTTATCTATTTATCCATCTATTTATCTACTTATTTATTCATCTATATCCATCTATTTATTTATATATTTACCCATTTATCCTTTTACCTATTTATTATTTACTTTTATATTTATTTATCTATTTACCCATTTATCTATTATTTAGTTATTTATCCATCCATTTGTTTGTTTGTTTGTTTATTTATTTATTTATTGCAGCCTGATTGTAGTCTCCTCCAAATATTTATTTATCATTTGTTTTCAAACCTCTAATCTATTTACACATTTTTCATTTAAATATTTATTTATCCATATATTTATCTATTTACCCATTTACCCTTTTTTCTATTATTTATTTACTTATTTATCTCATCTATTTACCCATTTATCTATTATTTAATTCTGTATCCATTTATTTGTTTATGTATTTATTTATTTATTTATTTATTGCTCCCTTATTGGCGTCCCCTCCATTTATTTATTATTTGTTTTCAAGCCTATTTATTTATCTATTTAACCATTTTCCATCCACCTACCTCCCATTTATTTATTTATTTATCCACTTATTTATTTTTTTTCAAACCTCTCTATTTACCCATTTTCCCATTCATCTATTTATTTATCCATCTTTATCTATTTACCCATTTATCCTTTTATCTACTTACTTATTCATCTATTCATCTATTTATTTATATATTTATCCATTTATCTTTTAATCTATTTATTAATTACTTTTATATTTATTTATCTATTTACCCATTTATCTATTATTTAGTTATTTATCCATCTATCTATCTATCTATTTATTTATTTATTTATTTATTTATTGAAGCCTGATTGTAGTCTCTTCCAAATATTTATTTATCCTTTGTTTTCGAACCTCTAATCTATTTACACATTTTTCATTTATCTATTAATTTATTTATCCATATATTTATCTATTTACCCATTTACCCTTTTTTCTATTATTTATTTACTTATTTATCTCATCTATTTACCCATTTATCTATTATTTAATTCTGTATCCATTTATTTGTTTATGTATTTATTTATTTATTTATTGCTCCCTTATTGGCGTCCCCTCCATTTATTTATTATTTGTTTTCAAGCCTATTTATTTATCTATTTAACCAATTTCCGTCCATCTACCTCCCACTTATTTATTTATTTATTTATTTATTTATTTATTTATTTATTTTTACTGCATCCTGGTGGAGTCTCCTCCAATTATTTGTTTTCAAACCTCTCTATTTGCCCATTTTTCTATTTATCTGTTTACCCATTTATCCTTTTATATGTTTATTTATCTTATTATCTATTTATTTATTATAGTTATTTATTTATCTACTTATTTATTTATCCACTTATTTATTATTTTTTTCAAACCTCTCTATTTACCCATTTTCCCATTCATCTATTTATTTATCCATCTTTATCTATTTACCCATTTATCGTTTTATCTACTTATTTATTCATCTATTTATCCATCTATTTATTTATATATTTACCCATTTATCCTTTTATCTATTTATTATTTACTTTTATATTTATCTATTTACCCATTTATCTATTATTTAATTATTTATCCATTTATTTATTTATTTATTTATTGCAGCCTGATTGTAGTCTCCTCCAAATATTTATCATTTGTTTTCAAACCTCTAATCTATTTATACATTTTTCATTTATCTATTTATTTATTTATCCATATATTTACCTATTTACCCATTTACCCTTTTTTCTGTTATTTATTTACTTATTTATCTATCTCCTTATCTATTTACCCATTTATCTATTATTTAATTCTGTATCCATTTATTTATTTATGTATTTATTTATTTATTGCTCCCTTATTGGAGTCCCCGCCATTTATTTATTTATTGTTTTCAAACCCATTTGTCTATTTTTTATCCATTTATTTATTTATTTATCTATTTACCCATTTATCTATTTATTATTTAGTTCTTTATTTATCTACTTATTTATTGCTCTATTTTTTAGAGCCCCATTTATCTATCTATTTATTTATTTATTTCCTGGTCCACTCATCCTTTATTTTTTTATTTATTTCCAAGCCTTTATCTATTCATCTATTTATTTATTGTTCTTTTATTAGAGCCCTTATTTATTTATTTATTTCCAAGCCCACTCATCTTTTATTTGCTTGTTTGTTTCTTTATTTATTTGTTTATTCATTTATTTCCAAGCCAACCCCACTCATCCTTTATTTATTTATTTATTCCTCTGTTATTGGAGCCCCATTTATTTATTTATTTACTTCCAAGCCCACTCATCCTTTATTTATCTCTCTCTCTATTTATTTATTGCTCTGTAATTGGAGCCCCCACTTATTTATTTACAAGCCCACTCTTCTTTTATTTGTTTGTTTGTTTATTTTTATTTATTCATTTATTTCCAAGCCACTCATCCTTTATTTATCTCTTTCTCTCTCTCTATTTATTTATTTATTTATTTATTTATCTATCTATTTATTCCTCTGATATTGGAGCCCTATTTATTTATTTATTTATTTATTTATTCATTTATTTCCAAGCCCACATATCCTTTTTTATCTCTTTCTCTCTCTATATATATTTATTCCTCTGTTATTGGAGCCCCCATTTATTCATCTATCTATTTATTTATTTATTTATTTCTAAGACCACTCATCCTTCATCTATTTATTTATTTATTTATTTATTTATTTATTTATTTATTTATTTATTGCTTTGTCATTGGAGCCCCCATTTATTTATTCATTTATTTCCAAGCCCACTCATCCTTTATCTATTTATTTATTTATTTATTTATTTACGCTTGATTGAAATCTCCAATTATTTATTATTTGTTTTCAAATAATCTTTTTATCTATTTAGCCATTTTTCCATTTATTTATTATTTACTTATTTATCTGCTTATTTATTTATTGCTCCCTTATTAGAGTCCCCTCCATTTATGTATTTATTATTTCTTTTCAAACCCATTTATCTGTTTTTACCCATTTATCCTTTTATCTATTCATTTATTTACCTATTTATCCATCTATTTCTCTATTTACCCATTTATCTCTTATTTAGTTCTTTGCTTATTTATTTATTTATCTATTTATTCCTCTGATATTGGAGCCCTATTTATTTATTTATTTAATTTATTTATTTATTCATTTATTTCCAAGCTCACTCATCCTTTATCTCTTTCTCTCTCTCTCTATTTATTTATTCCTCTGTTATTGGAGCCCCCGTTCATTTATTTATTTATTTATGTATTTATTAATTAATTTATTTCTAAGACCATTCATCCTTCATCTATTTATTTATTTATTTATTTATTTATTTATTTATTTATTTATTTATTGCTCTGTCATTGGAGCCCCCATTTATTTATTCATTTATTTGCAAGCCCACCCATCCTTTATTTATTTATTTATTCATTTATTTATTTATTTAGGCTTGATTGAAATCTCCAATTATTTATTATTTGTTTTCAAACCTATCTTTTTATCTATTTACCCATTTTCCATTTATTTATTATTTACATATTTATCTGCTTATTTATTTATTGCTCCCTTATTAGAGTCCCCTCCATTTATGTATTTATTATTTCTTTTCAAACCCATTTATCTGTTTTTACCCATTTATCCTTTTATCTATTCATTTATTTACCTATTTATCCATCTATTTCTCTGTTTACACATTTTTCTATTATTTAGCTCTTTGCTTATTTATTTATTTATTTATTTATCTATTTATTGCTCCCTTTTTGGAGTCCCTTCCATTTATTTACTTTTTATTTCAAACCCATTTATCTATCTTTTATTTTTTTATCTATTTATTATTTATTTTTCAAACCCATTTATCTATTTTATCTTTTTATCTTTATTATTTATTTATCCATTTACCATTTATTTATTTATTATTTAGCTCTTTATTTATCTACTTATTTATTACTTTCTTATTGGAGTCCCCTGCATTTATTTATTTATTATTTGTTTCTAAGCCCATTCACTTATTCACTCAGTTATTTATTTATTCATTTCATCTTGGCTGGAATCTCCAATTTGTTATTTTTTTCAAACCTATCTATTTACCCATTTTTTCATTTATCTATTTATTATTTAGTAACTTATTTAATCCATTAATTTATTGCTCCCTTATGGGAGTCCCATCCATTTATTTATTATTTGTTTTCAAATTTATCTATTTAATCTGCTTACCTATTGATTGATTGATTTATTTATTTATTTATTTATTTATTTATTTATTGTGCCTTGATTGGCATCTCCTCCATTTAGTTACCTATCTGTATATCCATTTATGTATCTATTTACTTATGTATCTATTTATTTATTACGCCTTGTTTGGAGTCTCCTTTTATTTATTATTTGTTTCAAACCTATATATTTATCTATTTATCCAGTTATCTATCTATTTTGTCCTGATTGCAACCTCTTTCCGTTTAATCTCCCCAAATTTTATTAATTAATGAGCTTCCTTCACTAGATTATGGCTTTCTCCTCTTTCCTTTATTCTTGTTCACTTAAAACTTACTTGTATATTCATTTACTTATTCATATATTTATTTGTTTATTATGTTCTGATCACAAACTCCTATTTATACTAAATCTAATTAATTATTTTATTGGATCCTATTTGGCCCCTCCTCCTTTTATTTATCTATTATTTATCTTCAAATGTTTGTTTATTATATCCTGATTGCAGCTTACTTTTCATCAACTCTAAATCTCTGTTGCTCTATGTGTATTTATTTATTTATTCTGTTGATTATACCCTCCTTTTTATTCACCCTAAATATTTCATATTTGTTTATTTTTGCTCATTTATGTACTTATTTATATATTACTGTCCAACTAACTATTCACCCTAAATTATTCTTATTTTTTAATTTCAGATTATTAGACCCTCCTCCCTTTATTTCTTTAGTGATTATTTTTGAACCTATATATTTATTTATTGATTGAATATTTTGTGATTGTAGCCTTGTTTTTATTTACCCTGTACTTATTTATTTGTTTATTTATTGCATTCAAATTACAGCCATCTCTCCTTTTATTTATTCTTTATTTTTATACTCATGTATGAAGTTATTTACTTATTTATGTATTATTATGTATTACATCATGTTTTATTGATTTTGATTATATCCTGATTGAACCCTCCTTTTATTTATTATTTATTTTCAAACCTTATTTATTTATTCCATCCTAATTGCAGCCTTATGCTCTTTATTCTAAATTTTATTTTATTTTTTTGTTTACATATTGTAACCTGGCTTGGGCCTCCTCCTTTTATTTATGATTTATTTCCAAACCTATTTACTTTACTTATATTCTGAGTCAGCCTTCTTTTTATTCACCCTTAATCTTATTTATTTGTTTCGTCCAGATTACAGACTGCTTTTCTTTTATTGTTTATTTTAAAATTTATTTATGCAGTTAGTTATGTGTATTTATATATATTTATTTATTATGTCTGATTACAGCATCCTTTTCTTTATTGTAACTATGTATTTATTTATTGCATCCTGATTTTACCCTTCTCATTTTATTTATTTATTATTTATTTTCAAACCTCTTTTATGTCCTGATTGCAGCCACTTTTTCATTCATTCTAAATTTAATTAATTTCATCCTGATTAGTGCCTCCTCCTTTTATTTATTGATTTTCAGTGTTACTTATTTCTTGTTTCCAGATTGTAGCCTCCTTTACCCACCCTCAATTTTATTACTTATTTATTGTATCTAGATTACAACATCCTCTCCTTTATTGTTTTTTTAATTTTAAAACTTATTTATGTGCTTATTTATATACTTATTTACTTATTTATATATTTATTATGTCCTGATTGCAGCTTCTTCCTTATTCTAAATTTTATTCATTTATTGCTTCTATGATTTGAGCCTCCTCCATTTATTTATTTATAGCTACTTATTTACTTATTTACTTATTATGGTCTGATTGCAGTCTCTTTCCTCCTCATTCTAAATTTTATTTATTTATTGCATCCTGACTACTCTTCTCTCCTGTCATTAATTCTTGTTTATTTTTAAACTTACTTACATGTGTATGTTAAATATATATTATGACTTTCTTGAATGTCTGTATTGCTTGTAAATATGTATTATGACAGTCTCCTTTATTCTAAATTTATTTGATCATTATATCCTGATATTTTATCATTTTATTATTTATTTTCAGACATATTTATTATGTCCCGTTTGTAGGTTGTTTCCTCTTTATACACCCTCAATTTTATTTACTTATTTCAAAAAATTGTATATATATTTTATTTTCTTATTACAGTTTATTCACTTTGTCCTAGCTGTAACCCCCTCCCTCATCACCACCGTATCTCATCCTACCTCACCTCCCATGCCCCCCTCCAAGTCCACTGACAGGGGAGGTCCTCCTCCCCATGCATTTGTTTACTTATCACATCCTGATTAGAACCCCCTCTTTTTAAATATTTTTTTATTTACTTTCAAACCTATTTATTTATTTAGTTATTCATCACCATTACTGTTATTTATTCTTGGTTGATTTTAAAATTTATCTATTAATGCACTGATTCATGAACTTATTTACTTATTTATGTATTTTTATGTCCTGATTGTAGCCTCTTCAGCTTTATGCAATCTAAAATTTATCTATTTATTTATTGCTTTCTGATTGTAGCCTCCTTTTATTTATTTATTTATTATTTATTTAAAAACCTATGTATTTATTCATTATATCCTGATTGCAACCTCTTTACTCATTCTAAACTTTACTCATTTGCTATTTATTTACCTATTTATTTATTTATTTACTTACTTATTTATTGTATCTTGATTGGAGCCACCTCCTTTTATGTATTTATTTATTTTCCAACCTATATATTATTTGTTTGTCTATCTTATGTCCTGATTGTAGTCTCCTTTATTCACTCCCAACCCTGCTCATCCATTTATTCATTTTTTCTTTCTATCTATCTATCTATCTATCTATCTATCTATCTATCTATCTATCTATCTATCTATCTATCTATCTATTGTGTCCAGATTACAGGCTTCTCTCCATTTATTCTTGTTTATTTTAAAACTTATTTAAACCTATGTATTTAAAACTTATTAATGTACTTATTTTCTTATTTATGTTTATTATCATTTAATTATTTATGTACTTAATTTATGTACATATTTACTTATTTTGTTACTTATTATTTACTTATTTATTTTGTCCTATATTCATCCTCCTCTTTATTTATTTACATATTTATTGTATCCTTGTTGTAGCCTCCTTTTATTTTTTTCTGGCCCAACTTCAAACCTATTTATTTATTATATTCTGAGTGAAACCTGCTCTTTAGCGTTCTAAATTTATCTCTTTATTATATGTCTGTCCATTTATTCATCTATCTATTCATTTATTACATCCGAATTTCAGCCCTTTCTATTTTATGTATTCTTATTTATGTCCCTTCCTAGTCCATGGATAGCCAGAATGTGGAAACAACCTAGATGCCCTTCAACCAAAGAATGGACACAGAAATTGCGAAACATTTATACAAGGGACTACTAAGCAATTAAAAACAAGGAAATCCTGAAATTTTCAGTCAGATGGTGGGAACTAGAAAAGATCATTCTGAGTGAGGTATCCCAGAAGCAGAAAGACACTTGGTATACACTCATAAGTGGATATAGACATAATATAGGATAAACACACTAAAATCTATAGTCCTAATGAAAGTAAACAACCAGGTTATGTACGCAAGGCAAGAGGCTTAACCTACATACATAAGGGCAAACACGATATATTTATTTAGTATATCCTAAGAGTATCCTTCTCTTTTCTTTATTCTGAATTTACTTATTTATTTATTGAATCCTGATTGCAATATCCTTTTATTTATTGTTTATTTTAAAGTTTATGTATATGTCTACTTCATATACTTATGTATCTAATTATTTTATATCTCCTTATTGCAGCTGTCTCCTCATTTATGTATTTATCTATTCATGTATTTATCTGTTGTCTTTGATCCCATCTGTAGGCCTTTCCTGCATCTACTCCTGGTCCCACCCTCCATACCTCTTCCTGATATATGCCTCTTCCCTAGTCCACTGATAGGGTGGGTCCTGTCACCCACTGTCTTGGTCTAACCTATCAAGTCTCATCAGGACTGCCTCGATCCTCTTCCTCTGTAGGCTGGCTAGATCTCCCCACCAAGGAGAAGTTTTCAAGGAACAGGCAATCAAGTTCATGTCAGAGACTGTCTTTTCTCCTTTTACTAGGGAATCAACATTTTAAATTTCTTGCACTTATATTCTGTATTTCAAAATATTTGTTACATAAAGTTTGGAGCCTCCTTATTTACTCACCTTTATTTTAAAACGTATCTGTTTTTTACTGTGTCTTGGTTACAGCCCCCTTCTTTATTTATTAATTTATTTATCCATTCATTTATTTATTTATTGCATCCTGATTGCGGACTCCTTTATTGTAAAATATTCATTATGTACAGATTGCAGCTTCTTTTAATTATTCTTTACTTTTAAAAGTATTTAAGTTGTTTTATTGATTATTCATCAATCTAGTTATCTGTTGTGTCCTGATTACAGTTTCCTTTTTTCTTCATTTTTTTCTACATTTATTTATGTACTTATTCATTTATATATTTATATATTTATTACTTCTAATTGTAGGTCCCACGCTTTCCTTCTTATTTATTTTTAACTTATTTACTTATTTATTACACTCATAATATGAGATAACATATCTAAAATGTTTTACATATTGATTTCAGCCTCTTATTTATTTATAACATTTATTACATACCAATTGTATCCCCCTCTCCCTTATTTATTCTTATTTATTTTAAAAGGATTTATTTACTGCCCTGATTGCATCCTCCTCCTATTTTTATTCTAAAATGTATTTGCTTATTATTTATTTCATTCTAAATGCAACCTTCTCTTTTATTTATTTATTCTTATTCATTTCAAAACTTGTTTATTTTCTACTTTTTTATCTTCTTAATTTATCTATTCATTTATTGCATCCTTAGTTATTGTAAAACTTGTTTATATACTTGGTTATTTACATGTCTATTTATTTACTTGTTAGGTCCTGATTGCAACCTCTTCTATTTATTTTACATTTTATTTGTTTGTTTGTTTATTATGTCCTGATTACAGCTTCCACTCCACTTTTCCTTCTTATTTATTGTAAACTTTTTACTTATTTTTATTACGCCTATAATAATATGCCATTGCATATCTAAAAATACAACAGGGCAGAAATTTAGTTATTTTTAATATTATTTATTTTTATCCTGATTTTAGTGTCCTTTCTCTCTTATTATTTGTTTTAAAACTTGTATTTATTGTCCTGATTGCAGCCTTTCTCCTAGTATATATTTATTTCTATCTATTCAAAATTATTTATTTCAATCGGATTGCAACCTCTTTCCTTTTTTTTTAACTTATTTTCAAATTTATACATCCTGATTTCAGCCTCCTTTTATTTGTTTATTGCAAAATTTATTTTATTACATCTTGATTACAGCCTATTTTTATATATTTTAAATATTATTTATTTGGTTGTTTATTACATCCTATTGTAACCTTCTCCTCTCTGTCCCCCTCCTCACTCCTCATAGAAGATGGAGGTCCCCCATGGGTACCAGCCTCACAGGTACATTCAATTACTGTAGGAACAGGTGCATTCTCCAACTGAGGCCAGACGTTAGTCCAGTTTGGGGAATACGATCAAAGGGACAGCTTAGAGTCAGAAAAATGGTCTCTGATCCAGTTGTTGGGGTTCCAAGTCAAGATCAATTTGTGCATCTGCTACATGTACTTGGTCTTTGCTTGGTGTTTCAGTCTCTTAGCCCCCATGGGCTCAGGTTAGTGTTTTGTCTATAATTATTCGGTTGTGATCCTGAACTGACAACATTTGATTACTGAAGAAATAATAGAAATTTGAATACTAAAGAAATAATAACTTTTTGTAGACTGCATGAGATTCCTATGTTTTTAGAAACACCAAGTAACTTCAACTACTATACATACATACATGATATTAATGTTTAATCAGTCTTTTGGAAGTATCAAACCCTATTTATTTTATATTTCATTTTTACAATGAGGTCTATTTTATCTTGGTTTTGTTTTTATACAGTTTCCTATGTGCAGAATTTGTGATTAAATTTTCTTAATATATTTTACTGAAAATATAAGAAATGCTTTTTTTGTGGTAAAATGTAATGTACTTAGCCTATGTATACTGTTTAAGCTGTATGTAGTGACTTTGTTTTAAACATTTCACTAATAGAAACTTTGTTAACATGTTTATTGATAAAAACAATTTTTTGTTTTTATATTTAAGACAGTTGGCAATAATAATTCCAATTCCAACTTTTAAATGTTTATGAATTGTAGAAAAGGCAAGTTTATTTTTACTGTTAAAATATTATTTGGCCTTTATGTAGGCCTCATTGTAGTGGTGTGATAGTGAAAGCCAAAATACCTGAACATTGTATTAACAAAGGCATCTCTTATTATATGTGTATACTTTACCATGCTATCAATGAGAAGTCTTTTTAGCTACTAAGCTATTTATGAGTATAACTAGTACAAGCATGAAAATGTCTCTTATGAAAAGTATATATGTGATATAAAAGGCATGTAATTTCACTTTATTTTTCTAGTCACTAACATATGTGATTTAGATACCTCAAAATTACATGGTTTTCTAGTCATCTGATACATGACAGAAATGTAACTTTGTAAGTAATGAGGTATTTTTATATCAAACATCTAAAATTATATAAGTATTGAGACTGAAATTTTAAGTTTCTAAATGTACTTTAAATACTATTGTCTTATAATGATGATGATAATGGAGTCAAAATTTTTCTGACCCTAACCCAGAGAAGAAAGATATAAACACTATGCATTTACTCTATTCTCTTAGAAGAATAGTTTACCATTTTGTCATGTGAGTTGCACATTAAAAAAAGGACAGGCAATTCAGGCGGCTTGTTGAGCACTAATGAACTTACTGATACACCTCTTTTATCTATTTGTCAACATTCATGAATACATTATGTACTACCTCTTGGAACACTACAAAGCTTTGTATGTGTCCCCTGGTTGCATGACAATATTCAAGACAACTTTGTAAATAATAGTCAAATATAAAATTTTAACATCTAGTCTTTCTAGATGTATAGAGTGTGAAAGGGTAAATTTTGTAAATGCATTATTGTAAACTGTCATAACTTTTTAAAAAAGATTTTGACACTTGTCCATTTTATTTTGCTTCTTACTTGTTAACTGCTTAGCTAGGAGTATAAGGCTTTTTAATTTTTGAGTATTTTAGTTTTTTGAGACCATATTTCTCTGGGTGGCTTTGGCTGTCCTAGACTCACTTTGTAGACCAGGCTGATGTTGAACTTACAGAGGTTCACCTTCCTCTGCCTCTCAAGTGCTAGGATTACAGGCATGCACCATTGTGCCATGCCCATTGAGATTGAGATATTTTTAAAAGAATATTCAATTTAAATGATTTTTCATCTCAAGAAAAATCTTCATTAACCATAGGATAAGACTTATATTTTACATGGACAAATATTAAGGGCACAAATTATAATGCTGTGGTGTACTAAAGAAAGACCATTATGCAACTTATTTTGTTGTAGACACAATAGGAAATGTCTTGAAATAATTTCTTCTGCATCTTTGAATTAATACAATATTATATTTAATTTGCATGATAGCGTTAAAGACAAGTATCAAATAACTGATATATGTATACATATATATGTATATATATAACTGATCTGTACGTCAGTTTAAAAAATCCATTTTTTAAGATATGAATATTTCATTGTAACCTAAATTTAATAAAATTATACCTTTAAATGCTTTTTCAATGCAATAGATAAGTTTGATTTGGGCTATCAAGTATAAAGCTGTTTTAGGACGGTTTATCATGTAGAGAAGAATTCTGTAATTCTTTGTATACTGTTTACCTGAGGAAAAATTGTTTACTGTAAATGAGGTTCTGTTTTTAAACTTAATGAAGAAATATGAAAGGGAAAATTAGATGTTTTATATTAAATTAGTGAAAGAACTACTAAAATCATTGTAACTTGATTATTTACCCTCTGTACGTGTATTTACTTTTATCTGTAGTTATTCACATTACATCTTATGTTATAGGAGTATCTAGATCACTTAGTATTTCTCATTAATTGTGTACATATTGTTGATTTAAATATGTATTTCTGCTTTACAAGTTGTAAAATTAGCATTTTATTTCTAATTCAGGTAACTCTGCATTCTCAATGTTATTATCGAACACATTTGGTTGTTTTTATACATCTTTATTGTATACAGTATTAAAACTGGTTAATTTTTGAAAAAAATTATCTACAACTATTACAGATAAACATCTAAAACGTCTAGTGTTTCTTCTATTATACTATAAGAAAAAGTAGCCTATAGGACATTAAAAAGACAATACAAAGGTTATACCCAGATCCATATTCCATTTGAGGCCAGTCTTGCCTCATAAACCCCTATGTCAAAAAAGCGTGAAAACGAGGAAAAACTGAACACCTCCATCAATGTAAAGATCATAAGGATTGTAGTTTAAGGTGAATGTAATTTAACAATGAAGTATCATTTGTCTACAGAATGGGGTAAAACTGAACACCTCCATCAATGTAAAGAGCATAAGGATTGTAGTTTAAGGTGAATGTAATTTAACAATGAAGTATCATTTGTCTACAGAATGGGGTTTCTTTTGTTTAATTGAAGAAAAGGAGAATTTGCCTACATGTAGATATATTTTCATTCTTAATCAAAATGGATAATTAAGAAAACCCTAAGTATACATATGGAGTAGCATTCTGAAAGTTAGTATTTTTGTATTATAATGTGTGTTACTTTTCATTAATGATTGAAGATTTGTTCAAGTGAATTAAACAGCGAATACATGCTTGCAACCTATCACCATCTAGAATGAACAGTTACTGCAAACAAAAAACATGTTCAAGAAGAATGATAAAATTTTAACACTTTTACCTGCCTTTGTAATTATGAAAGCATTTGGAAATAATCTAAACAAGAAGAAAATATGAAAAAGACAATTTGTACCAATACCTTTGGTTGTCAGCATTATGATAGTGCTGCGTTGCCATATCCCAGCACTCTTGAGTCAGCAAAGAGTATTGCAAAAACCGATGGAAAAGAAGTAAAGATGGAATTTCATGTGAGTATTAAACTAATTGTATTTTGAATGATGATTGTGTGACTGACATAATGTCTTTGCTAGAAAACATTACTGACCAAAGCAACTCTTATAATGGAAATAATTTAATTTTTGCTCTCATAGCAATACACAGGCAGACATTATGCTGAAGAAGCTGAGAGTTCTATATTTTAATCTACAGGAGCAATGGTCATAGCTTGAGTATACATTTCAGAGCCTGCCCCACATCAGCATTATTCCTCAGGAAAGACCCGACCTCCTAATGGCGTTGCTTCCTATGGACGGAGCACGAGTCTATGGTGGCCATTCCTATTTAAACCACTACACATAGTAAGTAAGAGAATGTCTTTAAGCTTTCATAATGGCGTATATCTTCATAGATTTAGCATGTTATATTAGATAAAGTTTGATTAAGATATATAGGGGATAAGTGTTAAGTTTCCTTTTACTTATTTGTTTTTAGAATATAACCCAGAATCTGAAACATGAAACACTAAACTACCTTCTAATCATCCCAGTTTTTTTTTCTATATGAAGAGTAGATTATTCCTGTATTCTATGTAATTGAGTTGCTTTAGAGATCTGAAGTAGATATTCAGGGGATTTGCACAATTACCTGCAAGAACTGTAAATGTTGACATCATTTAAATAAAAACTGAGGATGTTAGATAACTTGTACCTAATCTTTTTTTTTTTTTCTTTTAGATGACCTGAATTATGTTCCAGTTGCCCCAGGTGGTGGATCACTGCTAACCTGCTACTCCTGGGCAATGTGACACATCTGGCCTCAGGCACGTGAATGACATGCATGTATGTACATAGGCTGTACCTTTTCAGAGGACCATAGTTTAGTTAGTAGATAGTAACCATATCTTATTTCATCTTTGGAGGATCTGATGCCTCTGACCTCTGTGGACTCACACACATGTAACAAATTGGGCTGGAAATATTTGCTATTAAATACAAGTTATTACTATATTTCCCCCAGACCAGGCTAATTCTTGTAATACTTGTTTTATATACAACATACTGTCTATTGGGCACTCAACCTCTAAATTTGTCAAATTTTAATTGTAAATTGAACTCAATAATGGTAACTTAATTGAGCTATTGTGATGATCAAAAATTAGAACATTTTCTGAACATTTTAATTTTTTTTCTTAAATTATTTTTTATAAGTTACAGTTATTCACGTTGTATCCCAGCTGTTGCACCCTCAATCAACCCCTCCAGTTCCACCCCCCTTCCCTCATCTCCTGGCCTTAGCCTATAAGGAATGGCGATATTTTTTTCCTCTGTAGCCTGGTATTGCTGCCCTCTGTGGCATCCTCCTGTACTATCGCACATTTTCTCTCTTATGATGTCCATCCTGTTTGCCTTTCTGCATGAGGATTGATCATCTTACCCAGGGTCCACCTTCTTGCTTACCTTCTTTAGGTGAACAGATTTTAGTATGTTTATAGTATATGTTTAATATCCATTTATAAGTGACTACATACCATGTGTGTCTTTCTGCTTCTGGGATACCTCACTAAGGATGGTTTATTCTAGGTCCCTAGGTCCCACCATTGCCTGCAAATTTCATCATTTCTTTGCTTTAATTTCTTAGTAGTAGTCCATTGTCTAAATTTACCAGTTTCTGTATGCATTCCTCCCTTAAAGGACATCTGGGTTGTTTCCAGGTTCTGGATATTAGAAATAAGGCTGCTACAAACATAACTGAGCAAGTGACCTTGTGGTAATCTTGAGTATATTTTGGATATATGCCTAGGAGTGGTACTGCTGGATCTTCAGGTAGCACTATTCCTAATTGTCTGAGAAAGCACCAGATTGATTTCCAAAGTGGGTGTATAAGTTTACATTCCCACCAGCAATGGAGGAGGGTTCCCCTTTCTCCACATCCTCTCCAGCATGTGTTGTCACTTGAGCTTTTGATCTTAGCCATTCTGATGGGTCTCAGGGTTGTTTTGATTTGCATTTCCCTGATGACTAAGGATGTTGAGCATTTCTTCAAGTGCTTTTCTGCCATTTGGTATCCCTCAATTGAGAATTCTCTTTAGTTCTGTATCCCATTTTTTAATTGAATTACTTGATTTGCTGCTTTTTAACTTCTTGAGTTCTTTATATATTCTGGATATTAGCCCTCTGTCAGATGTACGTTGGTGAAGATCCTTTCCCAGTCTGTAGGCTGTAGTTTTGTTCTGACGACAGTGTCCTTTGCTTCACTGAAGCTTTTTAGTTTCATGAGGTCCCATTTACTGATTGTTGATCTTAGAGATTGTTCTGTTGGTTTTCTGTTTAGGAAGTTGTCTCCTCACTTTTTCTTCTAACGGATTTAGTGTGTCTGGTTTTAGTTTGAGGTCTTTTATCTACCTGGACTCGAGTTTTATGCAGTGTCATAAATATGGATCTATTTCCATTTTTTTTCTACATGTGAGCATCCAGTTAGACCAGCTCCATTTGTTGAAGATGCTGTCTGTTTTCATTGTATGGTTTTGGCTTCTTGGTCAAAAATCAAGTATCCGTAGTTGTGTGGCTTATTTCTGGGACTTCTATTTGATTCCATTGTTCCACCATTCTGTTTCTATGCTAGTACCATGCAGTTTTATTACTATTGCTCTGAAGTAGAGCTTGAGATCAGAGATAGAGATACCTCCATATGATCTGTTGTTGTATAGGATTTTTAGCAATCCTGCATTTTTTTTTTCTTTTTCCATATGAGTTGAAAATTGTTCTTTCAAGGTCTGTAAAAATTGTGTTGGTATTTTGGTTGTAGTTGCAGTGAATCAGTAGATTGCTTTTGGCAGGATCACCATTTTCACTGTGTTAATCCTACCAATCCATGAACATGGAAGATCTTTTCCATATTTTGATACCTTCTTCAATTTCTTTCTTTATAGATTTGAAGTTATTTTTGAACAGGTCTTTCACTTGCTTTGTTAGATTCACACCAGTGTTCTGTATGTTAGTAGTGGCTATTGTAAAGGATGCTGGTTCCCTAATTTCTTTCTTAGCCCCTTTGACTTTTTATATAAGAGGGCTGCTTATTTTTGTTGTTGTTGTTAATTTTGTATCCAGCCACTTTGATGAAGATTTTTTTCAGCTGAATGAGTTCTCCAGTTAATTTTTGCGGGGGTCAATCATGCATATTCTCACATAATCTGTTAATAATGATACTTTGACGTCTTCCTTTCAGATTTGTATTCCCTTTATCTCCCTTAACTAACTGGACATTTTAATTTAAAGTATGTAAAAATAAAAGGTAGACCATAAAAATACATTAAGGATAAAGATGGAGCAGAAATTGATACAGTGGCAAATCAGTGACTGTCCCAACTGGAGCCTACCCAGAGGAGAGAGACAACCACTCTGAATCTTGATGATACACTGGTACAGTTTAATCATTACTATTCACATGGAATACTTTGTATTTTTCAGGTGCTCATGATAATAGACTTAATACACCTAACCTGGGTAATACTGAAAGAGTCTATGAAAAGTGTTGCCTAAAAAAAAAATAGGTAAGAAAGTATATGACTGTCATTCCTTTAGAATGAATGAAGAAATATTATTTCAAACATTATTGTTTTTATATATTTAATTTTCTGAATTAACTTTTTTCAGTGTTGTGTGTGAAAGTTCCATGTTAAGCCATGTGTTCTATGAAGAAACTGCAACTGCAGTCTTTAATCATTTTAATTTTTTCTTCTCATTGGGTCTGAGTGTTCCAGGCTAGCTATGTAGCTGAGGATGGATAGGAAGTTCTTTCTTATCCCATAGCTTACCAATCTTATGTACTAGGACTAGAAACGTATATACTCATGCCTGGACTATGCAGTTGCAGGAACCGAACCCTTTTTGCAATCCTGCAAAGTACAAGCTAACAATATTTCATTCCTCCTGAAATAGTCTCTTTTGGAAGATTTTTTTTTTCAAATAAAGTAAGTTCATACATGTACAGATGGTTTATCCTTTTCAATATCTTACTTTTTCCATATTAATTACTTGATATACTGCTTAGAAAATATGTATCAAGATAAGTCTAGAGGGATATAGCTCAGCAGTTGAATTGAATACTGCTCTTAACAAAGGCTCTGAGTTTAGTTCCTAGTAGCCATTCATGCTAACTCATGATTATTGTACACACGCAAATCAAAAGGCTGATAATTAAAATGTTAAAAAGTAAGTACTTAAAAGTGCATGACCCAAGAAATTTAAGTGTTAATTTGGGCTCATAGTATGGTGGCCATTTAATCATGGAAGAGAGGGCATGAAAGCAGGAACATGATGTTGGTGGTCACACTATATTCTTAGTCAGAAGTCACAGAGTAAACATTACTGGAACATTGAATGGGAAATATAGGTTCAAGATACAATATATACTCCTTTGAAAATGTTTGCAATTCATAAAGTCTCAAGGACAATGAATGAATGCTCACCAAGATACATATTTTCATAATAGAAATAAAAAATGTTGCACTTTGATAATGAACTGATGTTTCTGGTTTTTCTTCCTGTTTGCTCTTAGGTAATTACCACATTGGATAGCAGGCGTTTTTACAAACTTCACAGGGCTCTGAAAGGTCTCAGAAGGTCTTGCCAATCATTAAAAGTGAACACAGCTAATTGGATAGAGACTTTGAAGACAGTTACTTTATATTTACAGAGACTTTCTGATTGTTGGACAAACCCAAGAACTGGAGACACTGCTGCATGGATAAAATGGTAGAATTGACATTGACTTCATCTCAGTGAAAGTATGAAGTGGATTTCATGATAATATTGAAGCTTTTGAAGTTATCACTGAATATAAATTTATAATCTTAATTTATAAAAGGATACCTTTTTAGTTTGTTATCCTTTTCAAAGGATTTAAATATGTAGCAAGTCTGACCTGAGTGTTGGGATTATAGAGATTTACAATGTGCTAAGTTAGAGCAGTATTGAAGATTTATTTTTACTATTAAAATTCTTCCTAATTTAACATAGATTGTATACCAAAGTTTTTGGAGTTTCTGGTAGTTTTATTGTGTTTTATTTATAAATACTTGTTGTAAATGCATCTTGGGTAGATATCTTCACATTTTCATGTAAATTTTTTTAATTCCATTTTTTTGGTTACTAATAAGTTAATATAAATAAAGTGCTATTTATTTAGTATTAAACCATGATATTCATTTCTGTTCATTGTTTGAATTTTCATGCTGCTTGTCTGTTAATTATTCATGCACTCATTTGTGAATTAGCCTGTAATCTGGTCATCATGTGTATCAAATATTTTGTTTTCCATTTACTTTCTTTTTTCAATACTAGGTTGTACATGAATTATGCATTAAAATACAATAATGTTCTCTTGAATCATGGTGTTTTGTTTTTCCTTTGCAAGCATGTTTTGTTCATATCATGGTTATTCGTGTTGTCAGGCCAGTTTTTCATCAGACATTTTTGTCATTCGTTTCAATTATTAACTAATATTAACTAATAAGATTACTACTTTGTCCGAGTCTGTTTGCTTTTTCTTGTATTAACTTGTTAATTGCTGATGATTTGTACTGTGTTACCTATTCTGTTGAGTTCAGCCTTCATTCTCTTCTCTTTCAGACTATTCCCTGTATTTAGTCAAATTATTCCTCAGAGTTGATGCTTAAAATTATTTGTCAAGTTGGACCAAATGCACTTTTCCTTTGATTTGCAACACATTTAATAGATTAAGTAGGAGAGAATAGATTTCTTTAAAATTGAACCTTCCTATACAACCTCAAGGTATGTTTTTCTTTTTGTAACAATGTTTCATTCCTATCCATTCCATATATTTAATTAATATACTGGCTTGTAACATCTATTCAGTATAATTGGTATAAGAAATTTCCTTTCATATCCCTTTTTCAATAATATCTGAATTTTTAAGATGGTAAAATTCATACGATCATTTGATCATGAATAGATAATTGGGAAGTACTCTAGAATATGCAGTTATAAACAGCTGTGATTCTCTGATGCAACGTTACATATTAAGGATTTTTTGAGATACTTAGTTTTGATATTTTTCATTTATTTTTTTAGTTAACCTTTAAGGTATCAATTGTTTTAGATAAAATGTGGCATTATGTAGACTAGTCCACATTATGATGTGTTTCAGGCTGGAATTGAACTTATAGGACTCCTTTTGCCTTAGCACCTCCCTCATAAAATGTAGTATTTTTCAAAGTTGAGTATTATTAAACTTGTTCCTGTACCTGGAGTGACATCTAAGAAAAATCAGAGGGTCTTGTTCTTAGAGACTGAGATTCATTCCCACTACCGACTTTACCCCTGCAGTTCCCTGTAAGTGCAAGTCAAAGGGTATCCAATGCCTTTCATTCTGTGGTAACATGGACTCTTGTTTACATAGTCCTACCTAGGCACATAGTAATAATATTTTCAAAATAACCCTTTTTAAGGAAAGTCTGAACCTAGGCTTTAGATGTTGCATATCTTTGATTCTACCATTAGGGAGACAGAAGCAGGTCTCTGAGAGCTAGGACAGCCTGGTGCAGAAAACAATTTCCAGGGCAGTTACACAGAGAAACCTTATTTCAGAAAAGAAAGTCCCTGTTAGTGTGATCTCTAATTGTTATTATGAAGTATGTTATTGGAGGAGTTTACAAATATCTTTGGCATCATTCATCTAATTTTAATATTCATTTATATCTGTTTCTAAAAGCACCAGGACAGTTACACAAAGGAGGAAGGTAGGAAGGATGGAAGAGAAAGAAAGGAAGGAAAAGAAAGAATGACCCCAAAAGAAAGTCTGAATTACTAAACTGTATTTTCTGTACATTTGTATTTTACACTGTTTCTGTGGTTTCTGAGAGACCATTTAAATGGTGAAGTTTAATTAGATCATAGCATGTTAAATTACATTGTGTAGTGGTGTACATTCTAATCAGTTTTATGATTAGGTAGTACTATTAGTATTTAAGGACAGACTGTGTGAAGCCTTCTCTCAAAATAACAATTTCATATAACATTTATATTAATCTCCACCTACTCTTTAGATGTTTACCTAAGTTCAGAAATTGTCACAGCAGTGTTAGCTAATTCACAAACCTTATTCATGTGTGCATTGCCGTGTCATTTTCTTGGCCCTTTCCAAACTACATAGATTCAATATCATTTTTATTTAGGATGTTCCATAGCCTTCGATTTGTATAGTTTGTATATTGAAATAGTACAAACTATACATTGCATAATTTGTACATTGAGTATTTGATGATTAAATGTTCTGCTTTGTCTAATCTTTTTAATTGAGATTATGAGTATAGTGGTAACGGCACTGTTGATTTAGTATGAATGACGTGGTTGGTCTATTTTAGTTCCTATTACTTTGATCTCTTTGTATCTTATCTGAGGAGTATACAAATATCTTGGGCAACATCTAATTTTACTGTTCATACATACTTGGTTCTAAAGGAGCCTTTTATATCTATTTGCTTTATTTGTATATTGTGTATTGTGTTTCTATTGTGTTTGTCCAATGCATAAAATATTTCATAATTTAGTTTAAACTTTTTCTTTATAACTTTCTTTGATAGAGATGGTTCAGCAGTTAAGAGCAATTTAAGAGTACTTTATTTGGATTTCCAGTATTGACATGGCAAGTTCTAGGATATCTTCAGCACATTTCTGGATTCATTGGGTACACATGAGTACAAAGATATACATACAAGGAAAATAGCATTTTAAAGAAATTACATAATTTCATTGTTTAAAATGAGTAAATGATTCATATATGTTTATTATCAGTTGATTGACATCTGGGCTGACCTAATTTTCAAGGTAAGCCCAGAAAAAATTTAAAATCCTGTGAAACATGGATATGCAGATATTGCTAACTAGATCAGCTATTCTAATCCTGTAGGTTACAACCACTTTGGGGTCAAATGACCCATTCACAGTGATTGAATATCAGAAATTTACTTGATTTATTTTCTCATTAAATGTAAATTAACAGGTTAAGTCCCTGTGAGTGGATATTATGGGGCTCCAGTCCAATTATTCCAGGCTGGGAATAATTGTTTTCATATAGGGGTAATTTCTCCCAATGTCTATGAGATTACAGAGCTCCATGATGGCTGTTTGTAGAGGTTCTGTAGGTTGTGTGGTGCAGGAGCACAGGTGAGGGAGGGCTTATCTGAATGTTTTTGAGAGCCTTGGTCTTGCTTCCCTGTCCTTTGCCCTCTGTTGCCAGTGAGGATGTAGAGTTTTTGTTCTCTGTAGCCAGTGAAGGCTCGTATTGAGGAAGAAACAGAAGGTACAGGTATTGTGGACTGGAAAGTAGCTTTTCTTTAATTAAATCAATTGCTTTTCCTAAACCAGCTAAATCAGCCACTGGACAATTCTCAAGAGTCTTCCTCATTTGAGTCCCCTCTCCTTGGTCTTTTCTGTCACCTATTTGGTGTTCTATATATATATTTTTAATTTAATTTTTAAAATGTATTTATTTATTCCCTTTACATTCCTGTTGTAGCTTCTTCCTCCCTCCCGTTCCACCCTCCCTCTTCCTCCTATTCGCTCTCCCCTACCCCTCAGAAAATGGGAGCCACCCTCAACAACCCACCCCAGCACAACAAGTTGTATCAGGACTGAGCACATTCTCTTACCCTGTGGCCCTGCAAGGCAGCACCTCTAGGGAGAAGTGGTCAAACAGGCAAGAGAGTCCATGTCAGAGACAGCCCCCACTTCCCTTACTAGGAAAACCACATGAAGCTACATCTGTGTCAGGGGTCTAGGTCTAGTCCTTGGTGCTTCAGTTTCCACAAGCCCCTATGGGCCCTTGTTAATTTGCTCTGTTTGTCTTCTTGTGGTACTCCTGTCCACTCTGGGTCCTTCCCTGCACTTTTTCACAAGACTTCCCATGCTTCATCCAATTCTGTGAGTCTCAGTATCTGTTTTGAGGCACCTCTTGGTAGTGTCTCTCAGAGAACAAGTCTGTCAGACTCCTGTATGCAAGCTTAGCAGAGCATCATTCATAGTATCAGGTATTAACACTCTCTCACAGGGTAGGTCTTTGGTTGAGCCAGGCATTGGATGGGCATTTCCTCAATCTGTACCATCTTTATCCCAGCACCTATTCTAGGCAGTGTAAATTTTTGATTGAAGTTTTTGTGGGTGGGTTGATGTTCCCCACCATTTAGTAGAAGATTAGTCTAGTTACAAGGTGTCCTCTTCAGTACCTGTGGTTTCTGATACTAAGAGTCTCTGCCTGAATACCTCATATCCTTCCAGGAGCCTGTCCTGAATTAGGTCTCCAGCTTGTCACAAAAATGTCCCCGCCCTCACTTTCTCTTTTCTCTATAGGCCTTCTGCATAGCCCTGGCTTTCCTAAAACTCACTTTGTAGACATGGATGGCCCCCTTTATATATAACTATATATTGTAATATATGTACATGTATCTGTTAGCACACAGGCAATCCAACTGGCCTGCTCTTAGGCACCTAAGCAGCTGCTTGCCACATCCAGGTGCAGATAAAAGAGCCCTCATCAATCTCAGAGCTCTCTCTGCATTGTCTTTCCTCTGCCCTCATGTTTCTCTTTCTCTCTCTGCTCCATCTCTTTCTGTCTGCCTGATGACTTCTGACCTAGTTCTGTGAGACTAGTGAACCCACCTGAGATTTGCAAACCTGCTTTTATACTTTTAAATTGGCTTGATTTGGATTATTATGTTAGAGAAACTTATTACCTGGGGCAGAAAGATTAATATGTGCACACATATTTGCATATTATACATTTGTATATATTTGTAGATATACATATATATTCGTGTAGTTTCAAGTTCCATTCATGAGTTGGTTAATCATATATGTGTGTGTGTATAAAAGATGGATAGGTTCCAGTACCTGTGATGAACCAACTACTCAACTCATGAGTGGAATTTAAGATAAACTAGACATCCATTTGTTACCATAGAATAATGAGTGTCTCTTATTGTATGTTTATGAATACTTTGTCATTCTTGTGCTTGTGCTACATTTATGTAAGATATTTTAATTACTTTTCTCCCTTGACATCTTGCATAGTATTTTCTAGAACCACGGAAGCTAGACAACAAAAACAGGCTTTCATGTTAGATCTGTCTCATGTCATCTGAATCAACAATAGTGGTAGATCCTCAACTTGGGATAGGCAATCAACAGCTGCGTAAATATTCTCTATTGTATTTGGAGTCAATTGCACCATAATAACCAACCCTTGAAAGGTTTTTTTTTCATGTCTGGTACTGCCTATGGTTCCTGTAGAGAACATTGTCTGCCCAGTTGGCTTAACTTCCTGTAAGAAATACACATACATATGCATGCACAGACAAAAATACAGAGACATATGTATGTGTGTTTATATATGTATACACAATTATTTTATGTACAAATGAAACTAATTTCTTGAGGCTCTATCATGGTGTTATTTTAACTTCCCTTTCTTTATTGAGTTTCTTTTGCTCAGTTGATGTCCCACTTGATATCTCTTGTATTCTGGTGGCATTTTGGGGAATCCATAATATGTCACTTAAAAGGGGATAATTCTAGTGTGTTCTTTACCTATTGTAGCTTTACCTATTGTAGCTTTTAGTTTTCTTAACTTGCCTTACATTTCCGGCTGGTGCTTTCAGAAATAAGTAAGGACAGTGAACATTTCTGTGTCATTTCTGATTTTAATGACATCATTACAAGTATTTCCCAGTTATCAGAGTTCTGTCTATAACTTTTTTTTAATGATGAGCTTTGCCCCCTGCAGTGCTAGGACATTCACTATGAAGGGACATTAGAACTTTACACTACTGATGTGATTATGTACTTCTGTCTTTAACTTCAGGTATATGATTCTCAAATTTAATTATTTATAAATGTTTCCCAACTCTGCATTTCCAGGGTAAAGTCACCCATGATTATGGTAGATGCTCTTCTTGATATGTACTTGTATTGAGTTTGCTAGTTATGATATTGAAAACTTTTGCATCTATATTCATCAGATATACCAGGCTAAGGTTTTGTTTGCATGTAAATGTATTTTTGCCTGATTTGAGAACTAGAGTAATACCTGCTTCTTACAGTGAGTTGGGGAGTGATTATTCCGTTTAGTTTTTGAAGACTTTAAGGATTTGTTGTAGGTCATTTCTGAATATCTGTGAGATTTGTTCCGAATCCATTTAGGCATGGGTTTCTTAATATGCAATCTTAATCAAAGTAACCATAATATCTTTCACAAAAATTTAAAGATCCTAAAATTCATTGGAACCAGCAAAAATCCCAGATAGCCAAATGAATCCTGAGGGGGAAAAATAGAGCAATTTCTATTTCAGACTCTCACATGTTATAAAGGTTCCTTATAATAAATCTGAAGCAATAAGAATAGTATGGCAAGGGCAACAAACAAACATGTAGACCAATGGAATAAAATAAAAGCAGCTACATTTCATACTGAGACATAAAACATACACTGGAGAAAACTAGAGAATTTTCACATGCAGAAGATAGAGGTAGACTTATCTGTCACATTGAACAGAAAATAAGTCCAAGTAGATCAACGACCTGAATTCAGAAACACTACAACATCTAGAAGATGGCTAAATCCTACAGACTTTTTGAACAGGACTCTATTTGCCAAAAAATTATATTCAACAACCGGCTGATAAACTCACTTTGCTATTGGAGAGCACCTGAATTCATTTCTAAGAATCTATGTTCGATAATTCATAATTTTTGATCATTTTAGCTTAACTTGTTTTGAAGCTCTTTCCTGGCCTTTATGGATACTACAATCAAGTATATAAACATACAGAAAGACATACACATATACAAACAATTTCAATGTTTTAAATAAATGTAGGGATGTACCACAATTTATTTTTCCATTCTTTAACTGAGGGCCATCTGGGCCGTTTCCAGCTTCTGGCTGTTACACATAAAGCTGCTACAAACATGGTTGAGCAGATGTTCTTGTTGTATACTTGAGCATCTTTTGGATATATGCCTAAGAGTGGTATAGCTGGATCTTCAGGAAGCACTATTCCTAATTGAGAAAGCGCCAGGTTTACTTCCAAAGTGGTTGTACAAGTTGACATTCCCAACAGAAGTGACAGAGGGTTCCCCTTTCTCCATATGCTCTCCAGCATGTGTTGTCACTTGAATTTTTCATCTTAGCCATTCTGATAACTGTAAGGTGAAATATCAGGGTGTTTTGATTTTCATTTCCCTGATGACTTACGGCATTGAACGTTTCTTTAAGTGTTGTACATCTACACAATGGAACATTACTCAGCAACAAAAAACAAGGAAATCATGAAATTTGCAGGTAAATGGTGGGAATTGGAAAAGATCATCCTGAGTGAGTTATCCCAGAAGCAGAAAGGCACAGGGTATATACTCACTCAAGTGGATATTAGCCATAATACAGGATAAACATACTAAAATTTGTACATCTAAGGAAGCTAGTAAAGAAGGAAGACTAGCTAAATGCTCAATTCCCATTCAGAAAGCCTACCAGAGTGCCTCTGAAAGGCTCTACCCTACAGGGTATAGAGGCAGATGCTGAGACTCATAGCCAAACTTTGGGCAGAGTACAGGGAATCTTATGAAAGAAGTAGGAGATAGTAAGACCTGGAGAGGACAGAAGCTCCACAAGGATCGCAACAGGTCTGAAAAGTCTGGGCACAGGGGTCTTTTCTGAGACTTATACTGCACCAAGGATCACTCATGGAGATGGCCTGGAACCCCTGCACAGAGGTAGCCCATGGCAGTTCAGTGTCCAAAGTAGTGTGGATAGGGACTGTCTGACAGGAAATGATTGGCCTCCTCTTTGATTACCTTCCCCTGAGGGGGGAGCAGCCTTACCATGCAACAGAGGAAGACAGTGCAGCCACTCCTGATGAGACCTGATAGACTAGGATCAGAGGGAAGGGGAAGATGACCTCCCTTATCAGTGGACTGGGTGAGGGGCACAGGTAGGAAAGAGGGAGGAAGGGTGAGGTAGGGTTGGGAGGGGAGGAGGAGGAAGCTACACGGAGGATACAAAGTGAATAAACTGTAATTAATAAAAATAATTAAAAATAAATGTAGGGAAGTGTGCATAGACTAATCTAATTGATAATTTAATAATACTTATTAATTGATTCAAAGAAAGAATGCTAATGGGTAGTGGCTGTGCCTGTCTTTAATCCCAGTACTTAAGAAGAGGCAAGCAGATCTCTGTGACTTCAAGGACAGCTTGATCTCTAACATGAATTCAAGGAGAGCTACACATAAGACAGAGAACCTATCTAGAAAACAGCAAAACCCCAAACAACCAATACTACAGAGATTGTCCACATAATAAAAATTTGATATTAGCAAATCATGTACAAAGCTGAAGGAAAAAAAGCAGCTAAGGAGTGAAATTTTAATAGTAATAATTAACCAAAGTATTTTGACAATAAGAGAAGATAAAATTGAAAAATACTACTGAGTTCACAAACAAATTTTCTTCTAATCAAAATTTGTTCCACTTTATCTTAGTTATAGGCCATTGCTATATATCTCAGGCTTACCTTTAATGGATTATTTAGCAGTAGACAATTATTTAACTTTAGATTATCCTGTCCCTTCTTTAGGTGGATTCTGGGATTACAGTCATTATTACAACACTCAGGGCTGTTCTAGGGCTCAAACTCAGATTCCTGTGGGCTGAACAACTCCTCTATCAGTTAAGCTACTATATCTCTAGCCAAAGACAAACTTTTATGGCTCAATAGTATAGAGTCTGGTGTCATAGCTGATTCCCATATTTCCCATACTCAGGAAACTGATATAGGAGGATCACAAGAATTCAATGACAAATTATGTAACACATGGTATAGTGACTTCTACCTTTAATCCCAGTGTTCAGGATGCTAAGGTTGAAGGAGCACTGAGAATTCAAGGACTGTCTGGGTATATACTGAGTTCTAGGTTAGGCTGGGACAGAGAGCCAGACAATGTATAAAACTAGCAATAGTAAATATATAATAATTATATAAACCCAAGACAATTTGGGTACTTCTTTGGATGTTATGTCTGTCTGTCAAAACTTTCTGGCTACATTTTGGACATGCTTTTTTGAAACAAACACTGCATGTAGTATCTGCAGAAGTTTGTACATGAAGTTTTTTGGACTTCAGGAACACTAGATATTTGTTTTTGTTTTCAGAGACATGGATTCTACTACACATCTTACTTTGCAAGCAATATACGTTCCTTCTTCTGTAACCTCCCTAATGTGATTTTGATTTTTGGAAAATATTTCTGTGAAATATATTAAATATAGTGCATATTTTAATGTATTAGTTGCTAAGTAAGCAGGTACAAAGGAAAAATTAGGCCAACATATTAGTAAGTGATTAAATAGCCTGTGGACAGTTTATAATAAATGAGAGAATTATAACCATAATTGCATAGAATATTTTCATTTTTTTCGGATTTAGTAGTGGCTACTATGTAGGTCTGATACAATCTTGAGGGCGATTTCTGTCTATTGGAAATCAGATAGCATACTAATTTTTTTCACTTACAATTTACTTTTTTGTGCTCTCCCAGGTGGTGATCATCTTGACTAACACACCAAATGTATCTTCTGAAGAGTTTTCATCTACAGAATCTCCTAAGTACTGTTTTATATTTATTGTTTATGGAGTATTATTTTACTTTTATTATCTCACAACTTCCAAGAAAACCTCTCAAGGAATATAAATGACCTGCTTTTGGCAAGTAATTGCCTGGAATGTTCAGTACTTCTGGTTTCAGTATATCTTGTACTCCTATATTATATGTTGCCAATTATCTTTTTTTATTTTACTTTGCAAATAGAAGAGAGTTTATGTATAGGTGGTATAGGGAATGATACTTCAGACTGTAACAAAGTTTTCTGACTGAGTCTCCCTACATACCAGTTTTGTAATCATTTGTGAGATCATTTCCTCCTGCTTTGAACAAGAAACTCAAAATTTTAGGCAGGTCGCAACAAAAAAGATTGTTTTGCATACTGGTGTTCTCTAGAGGAAATTTTCTGGTTGTTGTTTTGGCTGATATTACTGGTTTCTATCTGATGCAGTAATATTAATCTATGTGGTTTGCTTTTTTTCCAATATCCAGACTTCAGTGTCATTGCAACTGTGAGTGTTTACAGAATTGTGCTTGCACTGATAAGGAGAGCTGTGGTGATGCTATCTTGAAGAATGTGTGGCATAATCATTTTATTGGTATCACCTTTCAGGTTAGGGTATCAATGAGATTTTAGTTTATTCCATATTATGTTGTTTTTCTCTTGCTTCTGGTTAAACTAAGCAAAGTCAGTATGAAGTACTGTTCATTTTAAATATTAGTTGGCTGATTCTAGACCATAAACCATACCGTTCATTAGAAAAGTATTTTCAGCATTTCTCAACCCATTTCAATAATTGTTAGGAGTAAAAATAATTCCTAAGAGTTTTTAGAGTGTGTAAGCATGTATGCCTGTTTGTGAGTGTATGCCTGTCAGATATCTGTAGAGGACAGAAATGAAAGTCAGATCCCCTGGAACTGAGGTTTCAGGTTAGCCATGATCACTCAGGCCCCAGATGTTTTAAGATTATATAATACTTCCTTTCTTTTAAGAATTTTGTCCTTTAATAACATTATTTAATAAGGGCCAGCAATATGAATCAATGGATAAAGGGGTTCTCCATCCAATCCGGGCAACTCCTGTTAGATCACTGTAACCCAGGTTGTAGGTGGGATAGGATATAGCAGTGAACTTAGAAACCTTAATAAAAATTTTTTAAGTCTCATAAATTTGTAGTACAACCCATTTGTTGTTACCCATTATATTATTGCATTTTATAGTTCCATTTTTGCTAGATTCTGAGCTATGACCTGTGTTCTTTTTATAATACTCATTTATTTTACATGCAGTGGTATTCTTTTTTTAATTACAAAATTAAATTGTTTTATTTCAGTTATGTTAACATTTTCTGAGTTCAGACTGATCTTGACTCTAATCAAACACAGTGACAGTGTATGATGCAGAAGCTAATACAATTTGTTAGGTTGTTTTGGGGATCATAAAACTTTGTCAATAAGGCTCCAGATTTACAGATCATATTGTTACAACTGGGAATCTGTTCTTGCAGAACAGCACCTATGGCTAATTCTTAAACTATGCCCTGTAAATAGTTACGGTATATTAAGCATGGGTCAGAATTGGACTTTAGCAGATTGTTTTCTAACCGTTAGCCTACTTTATAGGTCTAGTTTCATCCACAGGATCTTTGAAAGATATAGAAACAGAGAATGCATACATACAAAAATGTCATTCCTTGTAGTAGTTGCTGAATCCATTAATTCAGTGGTTCTCAACCTGTGGGTCCTGATTCCTTTTCGGTGGCAAACAACCTTTACACAGGGGGCGCATAAGACCATTGGAGAATACAGTTATATCACATTATATAACACTTACGAAGTAGCAATGAAAATCATTTGATGGTTGGGGATCACTACAACATGAAGATCTGTATTAAAGTGTCACAGAGTTAGAAAGGTTGAGATCCACTGGCCTACACTGTATTGTTGTATTTATTAGTGAGAGAAATATTTATGCTTTTGATACTTGGCTCTTAAAATATTGTATTCATAAAGTTAAATGCCTCAGTAGATTGAAATGTTACCATCAACAGTGTTTATAGCATTTTATAGTCATTCATTCTTAATCTTCTATTCCTGTCCCATAGCAGTCATAACTGTATGTGGAGTTTTTAGATGTATGATCTTTGTATGCTTTTAAACTGTCTAGTTAAGATATCATGGAGGTTTAAAAAGTTTATAAAATGTGCTACTACGTGTGATGCTGCTTCTGCTGTATATAATTATATAACTATGATAATACATTTGAATTCCTACTTGTTTAATAGCTTTCCCAGTATGGTAATATTAGATAATCATCTGTATATACTTTTGGTTGCTGTCAATATTGTGAAATTACCATTAAATGCTTTCTGGGAAAACTAGAACAGTAGTGTAATGACAGTGCTAATTTTCATAGGTTTATGCTAGGTGTCAATGGCCTTTTAAATAATAGCCAATCTAATAGGTGAAATAGTACCTTTAAGACTTAAGACTAATTTAAATGTTAAATGGCCATGAAATTTTATGAAATTAAATAGTTTTTATAGATTTGGAAACCACTAAATGTTTCCAAATTTTTGCATTTTTTTCATTAATTTCTTGAGTATACGCTATGTTAACAAGTTTTCTTCTTTCTTTTATTTTGATATTATTTTAGAGCTTTATGCTCTTTATCTAGGCTGACATACTTTCTGCATTCTCTCACTTATCATTCCCTTTTGTCTTTCCCTCACTTTTCTTCTCATGTTATTTATGTTTATATATGTAACTTTGTTTTCTGAACTATGTATTCATTGAAGATATGCTTTTTAAATTGCCCAATATTTTTCTATAATATACTTTATAAAACCGTGTGTATGTTCCTTTAAAACAAATATAAAATTTAAGAATATCTGTTTGCCTTGTCCAATTCTGACATTCATTAAATTAATCACATTATATTATGTTTCCTTCAAAGAAAGATTTCTAATGAGAGAGAGAAAAGGGTTGTCCCCTATGGGAAGAAAAGTGAAGAGGAATTGGGACTAGTAGGGGTAGGGAAAACCATAGTTAGAATATTTTATGTGAAATAAAATGAAGAAAAATGAAATTTAAGAGTATCAGATGCATCATCAGTAGCCTAAAATAGGCCTTATTCATTGTGTCTATTAACATTTAACTATTTTGTGTAGTCTTTTTATTTTCTATGGTATCAAATAGTATTTTCAGTAGCCTTGCCATTTTTATATTATTTAATCAGAATCAATTATTTGTATACCTTGGTCCTTCGTAGCACTGGTGTTCTTGAAAAATAGCACCTTTCAGGTTTTGAGATTCCTGAATTTTTTTTTTTATACTTGTGAAAGGGTTGAGGGCACATATTTTTCTTGGAATATGTCAGAATGTATATGTTGTCTTCAATAAATCCTATCAAGTTTAAATGTCGTGGTCTCAATATGGATGGTCATTTAGTTTAATTGGATGTGACCACTTTCTTGAATGCTAAAGTTAATTCAGAAAATATTACATGGAGAGGTAGAGAGCCACTTGACCTTATGTAAATCTCTTTACAAGCAAACTTTAACAGTATCAATTTAAATACTCCTTGTGTTTTTATTTTTGAATACTGGAAGAAAATTTGTTGTCAGATCTTCTTTGAAAGTCTGTAGAACACGTTTATAAATGAATCTGAGCCTGGGATTTTTGCTTCTCTTTCCTTATCCTTGTTTATTTCAAGTTTGTTGATCTGTTGATCTCTTCTTGGTTTAACTTTGGTGGTTTGGCAAAATCTAAAAATTCACTCAGTTGTTTTAGCTTTAGAGTTTAAATTTCTGACATAATAAATTATGGTTTTAATTTTTTGTTTTAAACTAATTAATTATCTTTACATCCTAATTGTGGTCCCTTTCTTCTTCTCACAGTCACACCCTTTCTCCCTTCCCCCCATTCCCTTTCACCTACTTCTCAAAAAGGGGACCTCCCCCACCCTCCCCAGCACATCAAGTCAAATCAGGACTGAGTGCATCCTCTTCCTCTGTGGCCTGGCAAGGTAGTCCAGCCAGGGGAAAATGATCAAATAGCAGAGAACAGATTCCATATCAGAGAAAGCCCTTTCCACACAAAGACCTTGCTGCTAATCAGCTACATATTTGTAGGTGGCCTAGGTATGATCCTTGGTTGGTGCTTCTGTGTCCATGACTCTTGCTAATAGGATTCTCAGCTAAAGTCATGCCTGGATTATATGTTTTTAAAATGTTCCCTCACTGTAAGAGAACTGAATTTCTTTGGTGTTTGTTATGTTTTCCTATTCATCTCTGATTCTAGTTATTTGGGTCATTATTTTTGTTAATTGGTCCAGGAGTCTTTCAAATTAGTTCATCAAATTAGATTAATTTCAAAGAATCAGCTAGTTGATTCATTGATTCTGTATATTTATCCCATTTCATTCATTTCTGATTTTTGTTATTTCTTGCAATATACTTGCAATATATATGATTGGCTTGTTCTTGTTTTTCCAAATTCTTGAACTATATTACTATGTCATTTATATGTGCTGTTTTTGTTTTGTTCTTGTTGCTGTTTTTGAGAGATGGTCTGCCTATGTTACCTGGTGTTATGGGATCTTTCAGAACTGAGGAAACAGCCAGGCAGGTTAGCACATACCTGTAATCACAGTGTGTAGAGGCAGAGCCAGGAGTAGCATGAGTTTCAGATAAACTGGGACTGTGTAGCAATACTATGTATTAACAAATAGAGAAAAACCAAAAAAAATATCATTACTATATTGGATAAAGCTACTTTTCTCAGCACGAGAGAAAGAGAGAAATTTTGAGAGTTTGCTGTTATATTAATCCCTTAACACAATACTTGACATATGAAATTAAGGCTCCAGATAGTTCAGAGAAATAAAAAATAGTTTATTTTAATCAGTATGTAAATTTTCTTGTCATCATGACAAACATGAGATCTAGTGACAGTGAATATGAAAGGAGAAATGGCTGCTTGAAACATTACCTTAGATGCTTTAGCATGGAGGTATTGAGAAATCAATCATTCCCTTGTATATCTTCATCATGTGAGTTTCCACTTGTATCGTTTTTGTTTGCATGCATTGTAGAGTGTAAAGGTCCAATCCTTAATCCTTTAGGTTTATTCATTAAAAACAAAAGAATGTGGTACACTTGGATATAAACTAAAAATAAAACGCCAAAGCTAATGAGATAGTAATTGGATTTTGTATGGCAATGAAAGTCATAGTTAACAAATACAAATTATATCACCCTTTATTTGGCAGAAGTGCTGTGTGCTGAGGGGAGAAATTGGTCTAGTTCAAATCCAAGGATAGCACTGAATTGATAGATTGTCCTTTGACAATGACTTCTGTATCATCTTAGCTCCCTAATATGTTCACACCTTGTGAGGTTCTTTTGAAAAGTTATTTAATTTTTTCATAAAAAAAAACCATTTTGGAGCCAGGTGGTGGTGGCACATGCCTTTATTTCCAGCACTTGGGAGGCAGAGCCAGGCAAATCTCTGGGTTCAAGGCCAACCTGGTCTATAGTTCCAGGACACTCTAGACTACACAGAGAAACCCTGTGTTCTCTTTTCCCACCAAATGTTATTTCCCTTATCACTGACTTTGTATGGAGAAAGCAAAGATATATCCTATGCATATAATTTGACATTTTCTTCAATATTTCATGTTTTTATAATTACACAAATATATTTCTTACCATCCTAGAATTCTAATAATAATATTTTGTTCAACTATGTTCTTCAAATTCCCCTTTGCATTGTTTCTTTTACTTCTTGCATCCATTGGATAATATCTTTTGAAGCATGGTTGCTGAGCTACTTAGAGATACGGATTTTGTGAAAAATTTAAGGAAGTTTATTGAGTAATGGAATAGGTGAGAGGTCAACCAAAATGAAAACTAACAATTCTAATGTTAAGTGAGTAAAGGAGTCAAGAATATGTGTTGTCAGATGTCAAGGGAGTAGATCAGGGTAGAATGTATACAAGGTAGAATTTGATAGGAATTGTGGTAGGAACAATTGAGTTTTGCCCACATTGAAATATATCTTGTTTTGGAAAGACAGTAAATGAGTATGCCATAAGTAAAGTTAGGAGAAAGAGGGTGGAAGATATTCTTTTCATTTGTATCAGGACAGTTGTGAACCATGTCTCCAGAAATACATGGTAAATTATCATTTTCTACTGGCTTAGAAATTAGTAACTATTGTTTAGCTTATCAGGTTTAACCATGCAATGTATGAGTTATGTTTCCAACTTTTTCATCTATTTCATTTTTCATTTATTTATTTTTAGAAAACTAAAGATTACAATCTCTGTTGACAGTTATAGGAGTCATTTCACCTGGAAAAATTAATATTTGCTATTTGCTCCCTAACAAAGGATTCATTCTAGTCCTATTTATACTCTTGTATTTTAAATATTTTCTTTATGAGAAAAGTTGATGTAGAGAGGCTGTACATAGGACATTGATATAAAACAATACAGGACAGAATGCCATCAAAGAACACTGCTTTTAAAACTTTATAGAGAACAGTGTAGTTCAACCATTATATCTAACTTCAGACATAGCATTCATTTTTCACTTGATGCTATGTGTTTATTGCTATCTTTGACCTAAGTTTTTTTTAACGTACTTATTTGTTTAATTATGTCTATTTATGTGTAGGGGTGTGTGAGTATGGGTGTTTGAATGAAGGTTCCTGTCTATAGAGAGCAGAAGAGGGTATCAGGCCTCCAGAAGACAGAGTACAGGTATCTATGAGCTGGCCAACAAGGGTGCTGGGAACTAATGTCAGGTCCTCTATAAGAGGAATATATGCTCTTATCCACTGACACATCTCTCCTGTCTTGACCTATGTTTTTAAACTTATTTTTCTAGGTATCTCACCTACCATGATGGGTATTTCCTAAAAATACTTTATTTTCATTTGTGAGTCAGTTCAAATATTTAGTACTAGAATTCAAACAGTATTAAAGAAGTGTCTACTGATTTGTGACAGACTCGAAAAATATATTTAGCAGGGTATGGGACATATCTTTAATCTCAGCACTCCATAGGCAGCCAGATCTCTGTGAGATTGAGGCCAGTCTGGTCCATACAGTGAGTTCTAAGACAGCTGGGGCTACTTAGTAGAGAAAGCATATCTCAAAAAACTGGAAAATAATATGTTGCAAATTACATACCATATGTCTTACTTTATGTTTTATTGCTATGAAGAGATACCATGACCATGGCAACTGTTATAAAGGGAAACATTTCATTGGGCTGGCTTATGGTTTCAGAGGTTACACCATTAATGTCATATTGGGGAAAAATAGCAGTGTCCATGCAGAAACGGTACTGGAGAAGGAGCTGAGAGTTCTAATCTTGATCCACAGACAGCAGCAGGAGACTGTGTGCCATACTGGACATAGCTTTTGCGTAGGAATCCTCAAAACTTGCCCCACAATGATGCACTTCCTCCAACAAGGCCACACCTACCCCAATACAGGCACAACTGTTAATAGTGCCTCTCCCCATGGGCCATGCATTCAAACACAGGAGTCTATTCAAACTACCTCACCATGTAACAAAAGGAAACAATAAGGAGCTGTTTGTCAAAAAGAGAAGGAATGGTCTTCTGTTGGGAGATTTTTCAGAGGCTAGAAACAGCAAGATGCCCCATAAGCATATTTGGCCAAATTGGTGCAGTGATGGGTACTTTCTTGCATTGTGAGTCTGTTGGCTTCTCCTGAACTTTGTGAGTAAAAATAACATTTTAATGATGTTATTACCTTTGTAGAAATAATTGTCTTAATTCAATTTTGAGTAGTACCAGATTTGCAAAAACCATTTTTTGTTCATTTATGATTATCTTCAATATTATTCCATGAGATCCTACACTCATTCTTCCTGTATCTTATGTAGAATTTATGGTTTGGGGATATTTTACTGGATTAGTATATTTGGGTGAGATTTGTTGAAAAGCACTGAGACATGAAATACAGGTAAGATTAAGATGCCTTAACATATATATGTGTTTAGTCATTTTTGCATGTTTCTCTCATTCATATTTTAAACACTTGTGCTTATATATTTATCAGTACAGCTTTGGTTCACTTTATGTCTAATATTTTGCCTCCTTTACCCACAAATATAATGAGCTCCTACTTGACAGGGATTATTTTGTTTCTATTATATAATGCAACATTTTTTAAAGGAGAGAAGAAATTTGGTTAAAGTTTATTAAGCAAGTATTTGAAAGAAGGAATGAAAAAACTGTAACTAATGCTATAATGTACCAAGAAAAAAGACAGACTTAGATTTTGATAGAAGTGCAATTACGTAAAAAGTAGTGTAATCATTTAATAATTGCTGACATTTGCTAGGGTTTTAAAGATCATATAAAATGTCTTGATTGTTTCTCTGTAGTCTTACTTCTATAGTTGCCTAGTGAATTGCCGTATATTTATTTTTTTACAACTTCATCTTTTCCAACCGTTCTAACGTTTGCATAGGATTGAGAGGGTTATCACAGGCAACATTTTTGGGTTTTCTTCAAATTAATTGAGGTTGTTAGGGAAAAGTTTCTAGGAATATTGTGAAACAATGAAAGTGAAAGAGTGTTTTTGCTGTTTCTATTGATACTTTCAAAATCGTTTTGAGAAATCTGAATGCTGAGATTTGGAACTTGCTCTTAGTCAAATCTTATGTGCATTCTAACATTTTCCAATTTGTACATTTACTTAAATATTAATTTATTATTTATTGAAGGACATCTTGTATTACAGTATGTTAGATGATGTAATTCATCCTTACTTTCTCTCTCACACTCTGCCTCTCTCTTGACGTAATACACATGAGCTTTGTCACTCTACTAAAGCAGCCAATTTTAAAGTTCTGTTTCACAATCCCATGTTCTGGGATTGCTAATTTGTTCCACCACACAAGCCTCTAAGTTTTTTGTGTATAATTATGTTTAGTTATATTTAATTTTGTTTGTGAGAAAGACTATGTCTCATTATATACACCTGGCTGGCTTGGAACTCTGAGTTCAAACTCATTGAGATCTGCCTGCCTCTGCCTCCAAATATTGGGATTAAATATCATCCATCTCTTCTTATGCTAACATATTCCCCCTTTTAATTCATTATTGAAAGATAATGCAGGATTAATGTTATAGCACTTTAAAGGTAATTTCTATTTATTTTAGGACTCATTGATTGAAATTCTGAGAATATTTGAATAATTGTTGTTCATCATAACATTTTCCCCCAATTTAAGAGTTTCCTAGCATCTTTGCTATTGCAGAATTCCTGTTAACACTATGTTCCTTTCATGTGATTTTCTTCTAATTCTTTGGGTGATGAGTTTCTGTGAAGTTGAGCATGCCATTGAATTCTTGGAAATGTGTCTATGCTTTGGCTTTTGTGGAAAACTGAATTAAAATGTAATAGTTTCTTTGTTTGAGTAGTTGCTTTAGCAGGTAATTGTAAGAGACGTTATAGATGTTAAAACAGTATGAGCTTTTAGAAAAATTAAATGAGTTATTATTTAACTATGAAAAGTCATTAATTAGTTTCTGTCACTTTTTTATTTTCTTCATGGTTTTGGTAAAATGAGCTCCTTTGACAGGAAATTAAATTATTGGAACATATTTTGAGAATTTATTACAAAAACATTTTTTCATACTAGTTTTACTTTCTTTTTTAATTTTTCATTATTTTTATTATTTTTATATTAGTTATAGTTGATTTACTTTGTATACTAGCTGTAGCTCACTCCTTCATTCCCCCCAATCTTACTCCCCCTCCCTCATTTCCTCCCTGCCCCTCTGTAAGTCCTCTGATAGGGGAGGTCCTCCTCCCCTTCCATCTGATCCTAGCTTATCAGGTCTCTTAAGGACTGGCAGCAATGTCCTCCTCTGTGGTCTAGCAAGACTGTTCCTCCCCTGGTGGTGGGGAGTCAAAGAGCCAGCCATTGAGTTCATGTCAGAGACAGTCCTTGTTCCCCTCACTAGGAAACCCACTTGGATCCTGCGCTCCCACGTTTTACATCCGAGCAGGGGTTCTAGGTTATATCCATGCACGGTCGTTGGCTGGAGAAACAGTCTCAGAAAAGACCCCTGTGCCCAGGTATTTTTGGTTCTTGTGGAGCTCCTGTCCTCTCCAAGTGATACTTATTCCCCCTTCTTTAATTCCCCCTTCTTTCATATGTTTCCCTGCACTCTGCCCAAGGTTTGCTTATGAATCTCAGCGTCTGCTTTGATACACTGCTAGGTAGAGTCTTTCAGAGGCCCTCTGTGGTAGGCTCCTGTCCTGTTACTTGTTTACTTTCTTATTAATTAAAATATTAAACAAATTAAATTGGGAATGCATGAGTATTAGGAAAAGGCTAAAAGTAGGAAGAAAGAATGAGAGAAGTACAGTCTTAATTAATTGAGAACAAATTGACTAAAACAGACTTTAACATTTTGTTCTTTTATCAAGTGTCACTTTTTAGAGTTACTATGTTGATCATAATATGTACTATCATCATGATATAAGTCACATTAATTATTAGCCTTATGTAAGAAACTAGAAAGATAATAGTTTTTCTGTAGTTATAGCTCATGAACTAATTTCCAGAAGTATAGCTAACCACATTTTCCCTTTTAAGTTCCTAATTTAGTGGACGTTATCTTCTGTTTATATCTTACAACTCATCACATTTATGTGTAAGTCTTATTTCACAGCACCATTTGTTTTCATCTTTATCCCTTGAACAGTGACTAAAGTATTTCAGTGATAGGAAGATTACTGCAGAAAAATTAAATTAAAGTCAATAATGTATGCAACACTTGGGTCATATTTATTCTAATTATGTTTTATGTTCTACATTTATTCATGCCTGTGCTATCTGGCTCCAAAGAATACACGTAGAGAGAAAAGATGAATCTAGAACTGTTAACTTAAAATTAACTTGTAACTAATTCTTATTTTGCCATCAATTACTTATTCAAAATATGCTTATTTTATTTTATGAAAACATCGCCTAAATCAATTGGGAAAAAAGAATCAGATGAGTAAGCTGAAAAGTACATAAATGAATGACTCATGCATTTAGTGTTATAAATGGCCACAATAATAAAATACATTTAATTATGTTCATATTTATTCCTAAATAATTAAATTGCATATAAAATGAGATCTGAAAGGTAAAAGATATATTAAATGAATTTTGCTTTTTTCACCTATCAGATTGGCATAAATAATTGGGAAGAAAATTAAAAACAATTTCTGATAATGTTGAAAAACTTAAGTTATAGATATATTATGAAAATTAGCACATTTTTGTCACCAATTTTACTTTTAGATAATTAGTTATGCTATCTAACTAGAAGTTTACACTATATGTAATATTGAGTGTTCACAGCAAATGATTATTATGCTTGTAATTATTACTTAACATGTTATGAGTCATAATTCTATTTATCTGATTGGATTTTGTTCAGTTATTATGATAATGTATGTTTGGATAAACTGACAAAAGTTACAGTTTGAAAAAAGTTCATTCATTTGTTGCTGAGTACCAGATATTTCTGTAGCATTTATGTATTTATTCATATCAAATGTTATATGCAGATTTTCATTATGTGACTAATAAACCAAATTTATGCAGAGATATTTAAAAATATTCACAGTGATTTCTGGTCATTATTTTGCTCTTGCATTTATATTGTTATGTGATTGTTATTTCCTTTGTATAAAAATAATCTGGGGCATCAGTGTGATAGCTCGGTGCATAAAGCAATTTGTTATCAAGACTGACAACCTGAGTTTGAACTACGCACCCACACATACATGCGAGCACACACACACATAGAATATCATTTTTAAAAAATGAGGTGGTGTCTCCACTGCCTTGCTCATTTGCTCATTGTCTCCCTACCTCTTTCTGGTATCATTTTCTTCCCCCTCTGGTATTATTTTTCTGAGATTAAGTCTTTCATTACGTAGGCCTGAAATATTTGAAAACTCAGCTGACCAGAGGTAAATGGCATAAATGCTTGCTGGAAGTTTTTTTTTTTTTTTTTCAGTTGTAGTTCATTATCTTCTGTTAATATTTTATACAAACTCCTCACTGAAATATGTGTTCTACAATGGTTATTTTTCCCTTTTTTTCATTCATTCAAACTGTTTTTTTTTCTTTTGAAGTGAAAAATTTATTGTAAAGAATAAAATACAATACACAGTGAGATTAGCCTGACCTTAAGCCTCTAGTTCTCAAAGAACTTTTCTTTCTTAGATCTGTGACTTTGCTTAATATTGTACTTTTTAAGCACATATTTTTCTGCAAATTTTCTGATTTAATATTTATTACCAGAAAATTATTCCATATTATGAATTTACCAATTTTTTAATTAAATTTTTATTTTTTATATTAATTACATTTTATTTGCTTTGTGTCCCAGCTGTAGCCCCCTCCCTCATTCCCTTCCAATCCCACCCTCCCTCTCTCATCTCCTCCCATGCCCATGTCCAAGTCTAGTGATAGGGGAGGTCCTACCCTAGTTTATCAGGTCTCATTAGGACTGGCTGCAATGTTCTCCTCTGTGTCCTGCAAGGCTGATCGTCCCTCGGGTGTGAGTGGGTGGGGGGGAGTCAAAGAGCCAGCCACTGAGTTCATGTTAGAGACAGTCCCTGTTCCCCTTACTAGGGCACCCACTTGGACACTGAGCTGCCATGGGCTACATCTGAGCAAGCGTTTTAGGTTATATCCATGAGTTTACCTTGGTTGGAAAATAACACTGAGCCCAGATATTTCTGTCCCCTCCAGGTCTTTCTATTTTCCCCTTCTTTCATAAGATTCCCTGCACTCTGCCCAAAGTTTGGGTATGAGTCTCAGCATCTGCTTTGATACACTGCTAGAGTCTTTCAGAGGCCCTCAGTGGTAGGTTCCTGTCCTGTTTCTTGTTTTCTCCTTCCAATGTCCTTCCCCTTTGTCTTTCTAAGTGGGATTGATCTTCTTACCCTGGGTCCTCCTTGTTCAGCTTCTTTAGGTGTACAGATTTTAGTATGTTTAGCCTATCTTATCAGTCTAATATCCACTTATAAGTGAATATGTACCATGTACATTTTTCTACTTCTGGGATACCTCACAGAGAATGATCTTTTCTAGATTCCCCTCCCCCCTGCCATTTTCCTGCAGATTTCATGATTTCCTTGTTTTTAATTGCTTGTTTTTAATTCCATTGTGTAAAAGTACCACAATTTCTGTATCCATTCCTCCGTTGATGGACATCTGGGTTGTTTCCAGGTTCTGGCTATTAAGAATAAATCTGCTATGAACATGGTTGAACACTTGTTGACTACTTGAATATTTTTTGATATATGCCTAGGAGTAGTATAGCTGGGAACACTTCTCAAGGAAGTGTTATTCCTAATTGTCTGAGAAAGCGCCAGATTGATTTCCAAAGTGGTTTGTGTAAGTTTACATTCCCACCAGCAATGGAGGAGGGTTCTCCACAACCTCTCCAGCATGCGTTGTCACTTGAGCTTTTGATCTTAGCCATTCTGATGGGTGTAAGGTGAAATCTCAGGGTTGTTTTGATTTGCATCTTCCTGATGACTAAGGATGTTGAGCATTTCTTTAAGTTTTTATCTGCTATTCTATATTCCTCTATAGAGATTTCTCTGTTTACCCCTGTACCTCATTTTTTAATCGTATTACTTGATTTGCTGTTTTTTAATTTCTTTAGTTCTTCATATATTCTGTATATCAGCCCTCTGTCAGGTACGGGGTTAGTGAAGGTCCTTTCCCAGTCTGTAGGCTGTCTATTTGTTCTGATAACACTGTCTTTTGCTTTACAGAAGGTTTTCAGTTTCATGAGGTCCCACTTATTGATTGTTGCTCTTAGAGCCTATGCTGTTGATGTTTTGTTCAGAAAGATGTCTCCTGTGCCAATGAGTTCTAGGGTCTTCCCCACTTTTTCTTCTAACCGATTCAATGTGTCTGGTTTTATGCTGAGTTCTTTGATTCACTTGGACTTCAGTTTTATGCAGTTTTATTAAACTGGACCATTGGACAGTTTAATAATAAACATGAAAGGTCAATAACTATTTTTAAAATTGTTCAATATCCAGAGCCAACAACAGAATGCAAACTAAAATTACTCTGAGATAGTATAGTACCCCAGGCAGAATCACTGTCATGAAACAATATGAGAGGACACACTACTGGTAGGTTGCAAATTAATACAGTTATTATGGAAATTGTCATAGATTTCCTAACCGTTACAACTATACTTTGTGTCTTATATGTACACCAACTGTCCAATTCACAGAAAGTCACTAAAAAACTAATCTTGCTATGTGCATACCTCATGAATGCACACAGCTGTCTTCTGTGAAGTGGTCTCCTTACTGTGGATCTCTGGACAGGTGCAGTTCTGTTGTGCCATTGGGAGCCCTGTAACGATTTGTGTTTTCTTCACAGTATTGTCAGGAAAGAAAGCCCCAAAATCTGAGTAGGAGTGACATTGGAGGTCACATCACAGCTCTTAAGGTATAGGCCTTCCTTACAGACACCATTAATTGCATCATGAACATTGCTGCAATGTTTAAGACAATCAGCAAGAGAATATGGCTTCCAAATATTTTCAGTTTCACCTACAATAAGTGCCTGACTCAGGTTTGTATCCATTTCGAGGAAATGAGCTTTAATGTGATTTATTTTGAGGCTTTGGAGACACAGTAGGTGGGAACATTATGTCCTCAGCCACTTGGCCATTGGTGGAAGTGCTCATTCCCACACAGGGTATGGATGAAAGACAGCCCAGAGACATCATCATATAAACATTGAGGCACCCAAAACAGGATGCTTTGTTTCCATGTTGGACTGAGTGGTCCAAAAGAAGCATTTTGTGTCAAAAGAAAGCACAACCTCATTAGGCTAAAAGTGTGGATATACCAGTGAGATTTAATGAAGTTCATGGATTACAGTCATTTTAGAAGTAAGAATTGTACACTTTCCTGCACATGCATGTACATACACACACACGGACAGAGAGGCAGAAAGGGACAGAGTCAGAAACAGATAGACAGAAACAGAGAGACCTACCTGGTGTCTCATTACTCTGGACAACATGGTCAGCATTGATGGAGAGGTAGAAGTGCAATCATTTCAGCAAGTTGACATAAAGCTAGACAGAGAAATTTACACACACTTGGTGGTAAGGACAGAGTTGGGGAATACTTTCTACTTAAAGGAGACGTTTTGGAGCCATAGCTTAGTTGTGGGAAGTGCCTAGAGCCAGGGCTAGCACATTTTGGGAAACCCCAGTAAGCTTGTCATTGGAATGCCATCAGTGGTCAACATTGAGAAGGACAGACATTTTCTGAAGATGGTGTCTGACAGAAGTTTAATATTGTTTTGCTTTGGTTGGAAGGATTTGATGTGTTAGAAAGCTTTTGATTTTGTTAGTGATTACAGAAAAAAGGTACAATGACAGTTGAGAAGGCCAGTCAGAAAGACAACAGGCAATCAAGACCTTGATACTCAAAGCACTTCTCTTTAAGGAAACCCGTTGGAAAATCCCACACTGACATAGCATTCTGATAAGAGGGTATGGGGAGAATCTAAGAAGTAAAGGAATAGGAGTTACCTGGTTTTCCCAGCCAGATAAGGGCATTGCAACAACATCTCTGGCATAGCTCTTCCTCTGTAGAGATTGTATGTTATTTATGTTGTCATCTAAAGGTTTTATTCCCATACGTCATCATTTCAGCCCAATAAGAGGAGGCACATATCATATATAGATGCGTGAAGGCATCAAGCAGTACTTCATGCAATGTGGTTTAAGGTGTATGTCCCACAGAAGAAAGCAGAGGGTGCTGATAAGCATTTTTTTTTTATTTCCCAAAATGTTCATGACTCTAATGTCTTGGTGGAACTGCTAGGAACTAACATTCCACAAACTAGTCAAGTCCTATCATGTCCAACATTTAAAACTTCTGTTGGTTACCATCATGAAAAGTAAGGTACCTTCTATTTCTAGATGCAGAAGGTCTTAAAATTCATACTTTCCAAATTTCTACTATTTTTAGAGTACACTGACCACCTTATTGTGAGCATCTTGCAGCCTTGTCAAACATTCATTATAAGAGCTGAAAAAAAAAAATAAGTGAAATTCATTATCACCATTCTAATAAAGACAAAGGTCAGTACATTCATTGACCCAAATACTCTAGAAGTCAGTCAGAAGTCACCGTACTGCCCGTGCTGACCACCACTTTGGCAAAGTCACCTTCCAGAAGGGCCTGAGTTTTCACTTTTTTGTGTGTATGGTAAAGTGAGCATAATTTGAGAGCTTGAGAACCTCTTGCGGTTTTGTTACTGTGCAGGGAAGAGTGAAAAAATTTAGGAATGGTATGAAATGAAAGAACAGAGTCACCGACCGAAGCAGCTGATGTACAAATAGTTGCCTACACTCCAAAGGTATATACTTACAGTGAATATTTTACCAGGCTTGAGGTTTTTGGTAGTCATGAAATAGAGTATCAGAGAGATCCATTGAAATAAGACCCTATCTTAGAATTTGCTTTGCTGGGTCTATTAGCAGTGTGACCCATAGTGATGGGCTACATCTGTCTTGGGAATGAGTAAGGTCCTTGAGTGCCATAACATGCTTATAAAGATACACTGTGTGAAGCTGTTAAAGGTTGGAGGGACAGTGCTGTGGGACATGGCATCTTTGGTTCTGTGGTTGAATGGTTGCTTCAGATGATCCAAAACAGTCTTGTGGCTAAATAGGCACTTAGTGTTATTGACAAACTAAAAGTAGTTCAGTTCGAAGGAGAGCAAGGGGCACTTGTGTTAGGCCTGGAAGGCACCGATATCCAGGTTTGTTTCAATTACTTACACCCATACATGTGTACCTAGGTCTCGAAGTTTGGAGTACACATGAGAATTATTAAGATATGTGTATGTATATATGATGCATATGAATGAAGCTGTATAAAAATTAATGTATATTGATGCAACTTGTTCCTGACAGCTTTGACAGGGTACTGGGAAGGCAAAGGTGTGACAGTCCTGGATAAATGCTTACCAGGGCCAGTCACTTTCTGAGGTGTTAAAATGTGAGCTCTATACATGTTTTGAAAAAGCTTTAAAAATGTAGATTGCTATCCACAATGAGGCTACTTAATAATGTGGACATCTTAATAGGTACACTTCTCTGATTTCATCATTACTGTCCATGAACAAATTTCCTTCTTATTCTGGATCTTGACATCATGGAGAATGCACAAGGCTTGGCTGAATTGACACAGTAAGTCAACAAGAGCTGCTGAGGCCAGCTATTTGGAATTCAGTGTTTCTTTCTCATACTTAAAATGTGAAGGCAAGCTTTGGGCCAGAGAATAGGCCTGCCCTGTATTTTCCATCACACCCTCAGTACTTGAAGGTATAGATGAACCTAATGAGAAGAGTGGTGACATAATACATTATAATCTGAAGTTTTGGTGATGTTTCCAGGCAGCTTTGTTTGGTCTCTGATTTGATAGTCATTAGAAAAAGTGTGTAGTGGCAGACAGATAGGTAAGTAGCCTGAAAGAGAGAAAGAGACAGATACAACTAACAAAAAATGGAAATGTCTTTGGTTCCCATTGCCTTAGAAAACATGCCCATATTGTTGGGAAGCTGGAAAAGTAGCAGTCTAATATACTGTTCCTAAGCTTCTCGGTAAGTATGAAGACTGAAGATTTTAGAGGAGGCCTTTTGGCCTTTATGAATGTTCTCATGGCTTTGATTAGAATGGTTTGATGTGTTGTATGGCCTGAAAATTTTTACTGCAGAGAAGTATAGAATTCATCTTTAAGGCAAGGAAAAGAGACAGGGCTAGGCCAAGCTCTTGATCACAATACCACATTATCCCCAAAGAAACCATGGAACAAAACACTCCTTGACTTGGCAAGTCTGGGAGAAGGGTGTGTGGAAGGAATAGGTGAGACCTGATATTCAGGTTCAGACCCATGTTGGGTCATAAATACCCATTTGCATTTCACCCTCAGCAATGGAAATATGTACTTTGTTCTGTCTTCTCAGGTTTATATTCTGTGGGCCTTATGACACAGTGCAGAGAAAACGTGACCAGAATGCTTTTCTGAGAAGTGGCAGCACTAGTAGAATGAGACGCCTGAGAAGTTGGTTGGTGTTCCTGTCCTACCTGAGGACCGCTATCGTTTACAGGTAAGCCTCATTATAATTTCTCCAAGTACTAATGATTCTTGGATTTTGGTGTAGCTACAAGGACTTTCCATACTTTCGTCCAGTCCTGCCTAGACCTGCAGTGATTTTAATGAGTGTGCATGCTCCCATTGTTAGGCTGTGGGGCCAACGCACTTTGTTCCTTGATGAGGAAGGTCTTAGAATTCCTCATACTCACCAACATGCATACTCTGGAGAATATTCTGAAAAGCTTCGTACAAGGGCACACCAATGTCCTTGGATCAATGATTCCCAGTCAAAATTTGCATTTCTGTGATGTGTAAGAATATTAAAAATGTCTTTAAGTGTTTCTCAGACATATCAGATTCCCATCTTGAGAATTCTCTGTTTAGATATGTAAACAATTTTTAATTGGATTATTTAGCTTGTTTCTTGAACTTTTATGTATTTTGGATATTAGCCCACAGGAAAATTTTAATCCAGCAACATGGCTGCTCTGGCAAGGGATCATGTCCAAAGATCTTCTAGGTTTGTGTGATAATATTGTTAGAATGATACACTTTAAATCCCTCTGGCTGGAATATAGACATTACTTTAGCACATTTAATTTAAAAAATGAAGCTAAAGATAGTTTGTATAGGAAGCATCCAACCGTGAAAGTGACATCTAATTGAGGGGAAGACAATGTAACAAACCAGACAAAGATTTTACAGACTGAATCAGAGATAGGATATGCCCAAATCTCACAGTAACAAAGAGGAAAGAGAAGCTTCTTAAGGACAGTGCAGTATATTTGAGACAGTACAGAACAGAGAGAGAAAGAGAAGACAATACAGTAGAGGACAGTAGAGCAGATAGTACAGTGTTCAGTAAAGAAGACAATGCAGTTGAGTTGAGTAAGTCAGTTGGCTGTCAGTGGGGAGTCAGTTGAGTTAGTACAGTGCAATGTAGTTGAGTTTCTTTGTGAGGTTTTGCAGAGGGAGGTGAAGCCAGAGAATAAGAAGAGATTAGAAGATTAGAATAAATTGTCCAGGGATACTTTGAGGACCAACAGAGCAAATCAGTGAGTTGTGGAGAGAAGGCAAATTGAATCAGTCAGCTTGGAGAGGAATTTGAGCAAAAACAACTGAGTTGAACCAGCCAGCTAGAGTTCAGAAAGAACTGGAAAAGGGCCAATTATTCAGCAGTAAGCCTCTGAGATGACAATTACATCAGGTGAGGAAAAAAAAATATTTATATTAGCCCTTTGTCAGATGTGGAGTTGATGAAGATTTTTTTTTCTATTCTGTGGGCTGCAATTTTGTTATATTAAAGTGTTCTTTGCTGTAAGGAAGCTTTTTCAGATTCATGAGGTCCCATGTATTAATAGGTCATCTTAGGGCCTGTGATACTGGTATTCTGTTCATAAAGTTGTCTTCTGTACCAATGAATTAAACACTATTCTCCTCATTATCTTCTAATAGGTTCACTGTATCTGGAAAAGATATGAAAACATCAGACTTTTTCTAATACATGCAGGGCTTGAGGGATCACCTTGCCTTAAAAATAACTCAAACCTAAGAAGGACAGCTGCAGAAAGGTTTTATTTATTTATTTATTTTAATGTAATTTATTTTTATATCAATCACAGCTTAGGTACTTTGCATCCCAGGCATAGCCCCCTCCCTCATTCCCTCCTACTCTCCCCATCCCTCCCTCATCTCCTCCCCACCCCCTCCAAGTCCACCAATGGGGGGAGGACCTTCTCCCCTTCCATCCAACCCCAGGGCTGGCTGCAATGTCCTCCCCTGGGATCTAGCCAGGCATTTACTCCCTGGCGTGTATGGCAGAGGGTCAAAGAGCCAGCCATTGAGTAAAGGACAGAAACAGTCCCTGTTTAAATATGGATCTATTTTCATTTTTCTGCATACAGATATCCAGTTGGACCAGCACCATTTGTTGAAGATGCTGTCTTTTTTCCATTGAATGGTTTTGGCTTCTTTGTCAAAAATCAAGTTTCCATAGGTGTGTGGCTTCATTTCTGGGTCTTCTATTCGGTTCCATTGATCCACTATTCTGTTATTATGCCAATACCATGCAGTTTTTATTACTATCGCTCTGTAGTCCAGCTTGAGGTCAGGGATGGAGATACCTCGAGATGATTTGTTGTTGTAGAGGATTGTTTTGGAGATTCTGGGTTATTTCTCCATATGAAGTTGAGTATTTTTCTTTCAAGGTCTGTGAAGAATTGTGAAGGTATTTTGATGGGAATTGCATTGAATCTGTAGATTGCCTTTGGCAATATGGTCATTTTCACTACATTAATCCTACCAATCCATGAACACGGGAGGTCTTTCCACCTTCTATTATCTTCTTCAAT
>CM053758.1:39842585-39859359 GCA_028658305.1 Pachyuromys duprasi | reverse complement strand
TGACCCTCCCCCATACAATCTGGGGAGTGACAGACTGGCTAGATCCCAGGGGAGGACATTGCAGCCAGCCCTGAGGAGACAGGATGAGCTGGGGTTGGATGGAAGGGGAGGAGGTCCTCCCCTGTTGGTGGACTTGGAAGGGGCGGGGAGGAGGGAGATGAGGGAGGGAGTGGGAGGGTGGGAGGGAATGAGGGAGGAGACTATTCCTGGGATGCAAAGTACCTAACCTGTGATTGATATAAAAATAAATAAATTAATTTAAAAAAAAACTAAAAAAAAAAAAAAGAAAAAAAATTTTACTAGACAAGTGCCATCCAGTAGTTGTTTTTTGCATCAGAACAACTCCAAGAAGAGATGAGGACCTGTCACCATTTTAAATGTTGTATGATTTCACATATATTATTGGGTCCATGGGCCTATTTATTATGAACACCAAGGATCCTTTTTTAACTAAGCATGTGCTAGCAACAGTTTCCACTTCATCCTCCCTCACATACAAGACATGTCTTGCTAAAACTCTGCTCTCAGAATCTCAACCCTAGACCAATGACATAGTTTTGATAAAGTTGGGAAAAGAAGATAAACTCCACCTGAATTTAAAAGCCCGCTTTCAAGTGCTTCAGACAACTGACACTACTGAATGAGCCATATAAAAGGGTGAACTCATACTTGAGCTAATATATGTATTTTTAAAGTTCTAATTAGAAAAAGAATACTATTGGTGGGAAGTGTGTGAGGTATCCAGAGAACTTTTAAAATCAACTCTAAGAAAAAACTATTAGAGAAATTCTGGTAATTTTAATAACAAATATGCCCTATATTCACAAATATTTATCTTACCCAATGGGAAATCTTGGAGACTACACTCATATACTATGGATCTAAGTGACAATATGTAATATGAAAACTGTTCTAAAACCAGTGTTTTCGGAGCAAATACATGAAAGCACTATGGAGAGGAAAACCTTTACTCAAGCTTACTAACAAACTAATATGTGACCTATACGCTAGATCAATTGCCACACATTTCCCCCCTGGATTTTAATTCTGCTCCTCTTAATAAAAGATAATAATAAATTGTTGGAGTAGGTGGTCTCTATCTAAGTTTTTTGCTTGCCATGGCTACGTTCACTCTAAAGAAATGTTCAACATCCTTAGTCATCAGGAAAATGCAAATCAAAAGAGATTCCATCTTACACCCAACAGAATGGCTAAGATCAAAAACTCAATGACAATACATGCTGGAGAATATGTCGAGAAAGGGGAACACTTCTCCATTGCTGGTGCGACTGCTAACTTATACAATCACTTTGGAAACCAATTTGGTGCTTTCTCAGAAAACTGGGAATAGCCATACTTCAAGATCCAGCTATTCTACTCCTGGGCATATACCCAAAAGATGTTCTACCATTCAACATGGATGTTTGCTAAACTATGTTCATAGCAGCTTTAATTGTAATAGCCAGAAACTGGAAACAACCTATATGTCCTTCAACCAAAGAATGGATAAAGAAACTGTGTTACATTTACACAATGGAATACTAGTTGGCTATTAAAAACAAAGAAATGAAATTTGTAGGCAAAGGAGTAGAACTTGAAAAGATTATCCTGAGCATAGTAACACAGACCCCAAAAGACACAAATGGTATATGCCCACTTATAAGCAGATTTTAGTCATATAATACAGGATAGACACACTACAATGAACAGAGCTGAAGAAGGTAAGTCTAACGGGCATCTTAGGCTTCATGTATGCCCACTAGTTAAGGGATTGGGGGATAGCTCTGACATGGACTATGTTGCCTTTTTTTTTTGATACTTCCCCCTGAAGGGACTTCCCTACAAGGCCACAGGGGAGGAAGACAAACTCAGTAGTCATGTTAATAGTTGAGCTGAGGTGTCTGGGTAAGGGGTCTCCTCTCTTTGGGGAACAGAGGAACAGGGATGAAGGAGGGAGGTTGGGACTGGGAAGAGAGGAGGAAGGGCCTATAATCCAGATGTAAACTGAATAAATCAATAAAAAATAGAAATTTCCAGGAGAGATTAGATTATATTTAAGGGTAAAGACCAAATAGCTACAAAACTTTAATCAGATCTCTTCTGATGCTCAAAGATAAACAAAAATATACTTAATTTTATATACTCAAACTAAATTGGATCTTCTGTACTCTAAAACAAACACATGTCATATAAGATATCAAAAACATAGAGATTAATTTTAAAGACTAAAATAAACCTGAAAATTAAGTAAAAATAACAAAGAGAAGATTAATAAGGAATTCTAAGAAAAAATAATGGTTTTGATCATTATAATTTATCACAACATGAGAAACACTAAACCATCCTTCTAACACCTATATTCAGCATTTCTCCATGGCTGGTATGTTCTTTGCTTCTACTAGGTTCCTTCTTTGAGTTTTTGCCATGTCTTCCTTGAATGGTGGACCATGATCAAGAAGTGAAATACAAATACACACAAAACCAAAGGTGCTTTTACTCGTGGTGTATTTATCACAGAAATAGAAAGAAAAAAAAAAAAACTAGGACCCTATGTCTCTCTATTACTCTATTAAAGCTATCTAAGAAGATAGAGTGATACTTGAGAAAACACCTCCATAAAATTGGCCTTCAGGTAAATCTGTTGAGGTATTTTCTCTCTTGGTGATAAATAGGAACCCTGCCCATCATGGATGGCACCAACCTTGATCAGATGAGATAGGCCTGGAATGTGTAAGAAAGGGGGTTTCCATGGGGAGCAAGCCAGTAAACATTTTTTGTTTGATTGTTTGTGGTATTTTTCTGTGTGTTTTGTTTTTAGTTTCACTGTTTTTAATTAATTAATTTTTTATTAATTACAATTTATTCACTTAGTATCCTAGCTGCAGCCCCTTCCCTCATCTGTTCCCAATCCTGCTCCAGAGGCCCTGTGTGGTAGGCTACTGTCCTATCCCCTTTTCTCCCTCTTCCAATGTTCATCTAGTTTGTCTTTTTGAATGAAGATTGGTCATCTTAACCAGAGTCCTCCTTCTTGTTTAGTTTCCTTAAATGTACAGATTTTAGTCTGTTTATCCTACATTATATGTCTAATATCCACTTATAAGTGAGTATATACCATGTGATTCTTTCTGCTTCTGGGATACCTCACTCAGGATGATCTTTTCTAGATCCCACCATTTGCCTGCAAATTTCATGATTTCCTTGTTTTTCATTGCAGAGGAGTATTCCATTGTGTAAATGTACCACAATTTCTGTATCCACTCTTTTGTTGAGGTTGTATAGGTTGTTTCCAGATTATAGCTATTATGAACAAAGCTGCAAGGATCATGGTTGATTAAATGTCCTTGTTGTGTACTTGAGCATATGGATATATGCCTAGGAGTGGTATAGCTGGAGATTGAGGTAGCACCATTCCTAATTTTCTGAGAAAGCACCAGATTGATTTCCAAAGTGGTTGTACAAATTTACATTCCCACCGGCAATGGATGAGAGTTCCCTCTCCACATCCTATCCAGCATGTGCTGTCACTTGAGTTTTTTGATCTTAGCCATTCTGATCGGTGTAAGGTGAAATCTCAAGGTCGTTTTGATTTGCATCTCCCTGGTGAACATTGAACATTTCAAGTGTTTCTCGACCATTCGCAATTCCTCAGATTTTGAGAATTTTGTTTAGCTCTGTATCTCAGTTTTAATTGGATTACTTTATTTGCTTTTTAATTTCTTGCATTCTTTATATATTCTGGATATTAGTCCTCAGATAGAGGGCTGAGGAGGATCCTTTCCCTGTCTGTAGGCTGTTGTTTTGTTCTGATGACAGTGTCCTTTCCTTTACAGAAGGTATTCAGTTTCATGAGGTCCCATTTATTGATTGTGGCTCTTAGAGCCTGTGCTGTTGGTGTGCTGTTCAGGAAGTTGTCTCCTATGCCTATGAGTTCAAGGTTCTTCCCACTTTTTTTTCTAACAGGTTTAGTGTGTCTGGTTTTAGGTTGAGGTTTTTGATACACTTGGACTTTAGTTTTGTGCGGGATGAGAAATATGAACCTATTTTCATTTTTCTGCATGTAGACATCTAGTTAGATCAACACCATTTGTTGAAGATGCTATCTGTTTTCATTATATGGTTTTGGTTTCTTTGTCAAAAATCAATTATGTGGGTTTACTTCTGGGTCTTCTATTAGATTCCACTTATCTACCATTCTGTTTCTATGCCAGTACCATGCAGTTTTTATTACTATTGCTCTGTAGTACAGTTTGAGATCAGAGAAGGAGATACCTCCAGATGATCTGTTGTTGTACAGGATTGTTTTAGAAATTCTGGTTTTTTTCCATATAAAATTGTGAATTGTTCTTTCAAGTGCCAGTAAACATTGTTATCCCTTGGCCCCTTCTTCATATCCTGTTTCCATGTTTTCTGCCTATAATTCCTATTCTAGTTCCTGTCCCTGCCTACACTTCCCATAGTGATGATCTGTGACCTGAAATTTGTGAAATGAAATAAACCCTATCCTAGTCAGGTTGATTTTAATCATGTTATTTTTATCACAGCAATAGAAACCCTAAGTTGGACAGAAATCGGTACCATGCTAATGGGATATTGCTGAAGCAGATGTAACCATATTTCAAATGGTTTATGAAAGTGCTTTGGAACATAGGGTTAAAGAAGCCATTGGTTGTTAAGAGCTTAATGGACTATTGAGGGAAGTAAAAATACAATTTTGAAGATAATGGTATCCTGACTTGTATGGGAGTACCTTAATAATTCCATTCAGACCACTCCATGTTTTATGTTTGGACATATTATGACCAACTGGGGCTGAAGAAATAGCTATGATTAACAAAAGGCTAGAATCATTTGCACAAAATGTTCTCCATTTCTTCAATTTTATCACAGGTCCTGAACTGGCCTAGGCTGTACCTCTCTCTGGCTATCAAATGTGGTACTGTGTATAATCTTCCCAGGTGATACTGGTTTTGATGAGACTTGGCACCATGAGAGGACAGGAGAAGCCACTAGTAAATCAGTAGCCACAGCTAAATTAGAAGTCCCAAATGGTCAAGGATAGAAACGGAGACTCAGCACCAAGTACAAGAGCCAGAGTCCCTGAAGAGAGTATAGGAATGGCTATTGATAGAGGTGCATATTTGGAGACCCAAACTTTGATGATGCCAGAGTCATAGGATGACAACTAATTACAGCAGCAACTATGGAGAGAAGATGTTCTGAGGAACCTATAAGACAAGATATGTGTGCTACAGATAATGATTAGATAAGCAGAGTTAGAAAGGATCTGCATTGCACAGAGGATTAGGAGTGTATCCCAGACATTTTTTTTTTTACACTGCCACATACTGATTTTGATTTGGTGTGATTATGACTACCTTGGTTTTTCTCTGTTGTACTAAGAAGTTGTTTACCTTGGTTTTGATTTTACATTAGACCATACTTCAGAGACTTTGCATATTTTAGAAAGTTTTCAGCATTGGAAGAGACAATGGAGGTTTTAAAGCAGTGGTTCTCAACATGTGGATGACAACCACTTGCAGAATCAAACAACCATTTTACAGAGGTTGTATATCAGATATCTTTCATGACAGAGGTTTACACTATCATTTATAACATTATGAAAATATGATTCCTAACAGTAGGAAAATTACCATTATAAAGTAGCAAAAACATAATTTTATGGTCTGGGATCACCACAACCTGAAAAACTTTATTAAAGTATCACAACATTGGGAAGGTTGAGAATCACTGGTTTAACAAGACTGAACATTTAAAGTGTTTGAATTTTTTAAATTTATGTATGTATTTATTTTTTACTAATTACAGTTTATTTACTTTGTATTCCTTATCCGCTCCCAATCCCATCCTCCCTCTCTTCAATCCTCCCTGCCCCTCACCACCTCAACTGATAGGGGAGGTCCTCCTTCTCTTCCATCTGACCCTAGGTTATTTGTACCAGGACTGGCTTCATTGTCTTCTTCTGTGTCCTGGTAAGGCTGCTCCTCACTCAGGGGAAGGTGATCAAAAAGCCAGCCACTGAGTTCACACCAGAGACATTCCCTGTTCCCCTTACTAGGAAGCCACTTGGATACAGAGCTTCCATGGGCTACATCTGTGCAGGGGTTCTAATTTATCTACATGCATGGTTCTTGGTTGAAGTATGAGTCTCAGAAAAGACCTCTGTGCCCAGATTATTGGTATATACTCACTGATAAGTGGATATGGATAAACATACTAAAATCTCTACATCTAAAGAAGTTAAGCAAGGAGGAGGACCCTGGGTAAGATGATCAATCCTCACTCAGAAAGGCAAATGGACGGACATTAGAAGAGGAAGAAAACAGGCAATAAGACAGGAGCCTACCACAGAGAGCTGTTGAAAGACTCTACCCAGCAAGGTACCGAAGCAGATGCTGAGACTCAGCTAAACTTTGGACAGAGTGCAGGGAATCTTATGTAAGATGGAGGAGATAGGAAGTCCTGGAGGGGATGGGAGATCCACAAGGAGAGTAACAGATCCAAAAAAATCTGGACACATGTATTTGAATTTTTAAAGACCATCAAAGTTAAAGTTTGAGGAATTGTTAATGTTAAAGTTTATTCTGAGGAATTGATATTAATATAAAATCATGTAGATGATCAAGAAAAGAACTCTTAATGTATACTGATTTATTTTTATGTGACGCTAAGGAGGTCAATTGTTCTGATTGTTTTTGTCAACTTAACACAAGCAAAAGTTATCTTAAAAGAGGAAATCAAAACTGGAAAAAAATGTTTCCATAAAACTTATAGGCAAGCAGGAGGGCCCATCCATTGGAGCTAATAACAGCACTGGGCATGTCCTATGATATATGAAAATTTCAGCTGAGTAAGCTGCAGGGAGGAAACAAGTAATATCATTCTCTTGTTTGTTTCTTTCGTTCCTGCTTCCATGTTCCTTACTAAATTTACTGTTCTGACTTTCTCCAGTGATGACGTGTTACCTCCGTAAGCTGAAGTTAAGCCTTTCCTCCTCAGGTTGTATATAGACGTGGTGTTTTATCACAGCAACGGAAAACTCGAGTGAGATATTATATATCCTTAGACAAATTAAGTAATGAAGCAACAAAAGTACACTATGAATCCAAACAGAAAGTTCTCAAAAGAAGATATGCAAATATAAGCATTTATACGTTAATGACATCATTAACCATTGTAGATTAAAATTAGTTTGAGATTCCATATCATCCCCCATTAAAATGGTTATCATAAAGAAACCTAATGGCCACATATGCTACCAAGGATATACATAAAAAGGAACACTTAGTTTGCCCTAGGTGGAAGTATAACCTGGTACAACCATAATAGAAATCAGTGTTACAGTTTCTCAAAGTGTCAGAAATATTAAGTACCAAATGCCCCAGTGTACCACTACTGGGCATATACCCAAAAGACTCTATATCCTACTATAAATGATACTTTTTAGATGTGTTTACTAATGATTTTTAATAGTTTATATATGTAATGAGCTTAGATATCCATAAACTGATGAATAGTTAAATATAAACAAAGAATTCTCATTAGAGAAAACTCAAATGGCTAAGAAGCATTTAAAGGAAGGTTGAACATCTTTAGCCACTAGGAAAACACAAATTAAACTACTTTGCTATTCAATCTTAAACTTGTAAGCAAAGCTAAGATCAATAACACAAGTGAAAGGAAAATATTCCTCAGTTGCTGGTGGGAATACAAACTTGTACATCCACTATAGACACTAGTATGGAGGTTCCTCAAAAATATAGGATTTGATCTACCTCAAGACCAAGCTGTACCACTCTTGGACATATACCTAAAGGTTGCTTCATTCTAGAACAACAAGGCCCACTAAAACAACTGAGCAAATCTCATATGAAATCACAGACACTGAAGCAACAATCACAGGGCCTACAAAGGTCTGAATATGTACTACAACTTTCAGTTTAGTACTTTTACATGATTCCTGGGTATGTAAGAGAGTAGGTATCTGTATCTGATTTTTGTGTTTTCTCTTGGGGTTCTTTTATTTCTTTTTTGGCTTGGCTTGTCCAATTTTGATATGATGGGGGTTTTTGTTTGTTTTATCATAGTATACTTTATTTTGTTATGTGTTCTTGTTCTTGAAAAAAAAAGTATGCTGAGCAAATCATAAGATTGAAGCCTCTATTTCTGTTCTGGCCTCTAGGATTCTGACTTGTGTTCTTATTCTGACTTCCCTCAATTTTGGACTGTGTTCAGGACATGCTAGATGAAATAAATTATATCGTTACTCACCAAAAAGAAATGGAAATGCAGTACATTTATATAATCAAATTTTATTTACCTGTAAGGAAAAAAATTCAAATAAATAAATATAACTGTAAAATCATACCAAGTGAGGGAGACAAATGCTATATTTTTTCTTTTATACATAGATATCAATTTCAAACCTTTAGATGCATATGTTTAACACTGAGTACCAGAAGAGGCCATCAAACTAGAAACTGGCCATTAGGGAAGTGGATGACATAGTTAATGGAGGTAGTAGCATATAACATATAAATAGTGATTTGGCAACTACTGTGTGTAAAAATGTTTAAGCAAAGATAAGGAGATGGAGCAAAATGGACAGGTAGAAAAGGTAACCCATATTGAAAGGTTCATGAAAAAAAAAGTCATATGAAAACTGGGCTGGTGATGTTTATGTCAACTTGACATAAACTCTAGTCATCTAAGAAGAGAAATCAATCGAAAATTGTCTGTATAAAACTGGGCTATGGACCAACCTGTAGATCATCTTCTTAATTAGTGGTAGTTAGAACCAGTCCGTTGTGGCTGGTTCCACCCTGGGCTGGCAGCCCTGGGTTCTGTAAGAAAGCAAATTAAGCAAGTCATGTGGAGTAGGCCAGTAACCAGCACCTCTCCATGAGTTCTGCATCAGCTCTTGCCTCCAGTTCCTTGCCATTTTTAGTTTCTTCTTAGAAATGTATTATTATTTATTTCAATTCATTCACTTTGTATCCTGGATGTATCCCACTAACTCATTTTCTCTTCTCCCTGTCCCATCCTCCCTTTCAGTACCCATATTCCTCCCCTGGTCCACTGATAGGGGAGGTCTTGCTCTCCTACCCTCTGACCCTAGCCTATCAGGTCTTATCAGGACTGTCTGGATCCTCTTTCTCTGTGCCCTAATACGGCCACCTTGCCACGAGGAGGTGATGAAAGAACAGGCAACAGAGTTCATGCCAGAGAGTGCTCCTGATCCCCTTACTAGGGAACCCCCATAGAGACTGAGCTGTTCACAGGCTACATCTGAGCAGGGGTTCTAGGTCCTCTCCATGCATGCTCCTTGATTGACTCATCAGTCTCTTCAGGAATCCCTAGGCCCAGAATATTTGGTTCTGTTTGTCTCTGTGGAGATCCTGTTCCCTCCAGGTCTTTTTATGTTCCCCTTTTTCCAATGTTGGGTTAAGAGTCTCAGCATCTGCTTCTATACCCTGCTAGGTAGAGACTTTTATAATCCCTCTGTGGTAGGTTCCTTTCCTGTTCCATGTGTTCTCTCACATTCTATGCCTATCCAGTTTGCCCTTCTGAGTGAGGATTGAGCACCTTCCCTAGAGTCCTCCATTCTCTGGTTACCTTCCAGGTCAAAGTGGCTAATGGCACTCACTCTCACCATCTTGTGGAGGGGATACCTTCTATACTGTGGGGGAGACACAGCTACATTTTGTCTGACCCCCAGCTGCCTGGCTTACCAGGGTCAGAGTCAGCCAGCACAGCACAGACAGTGGACACAGCAGAGCTGAGATAGGTGTAGGACCCAAGCTTGTTGTCTGCCATCTCAAGGAAGCCAGTGGGGCACTGGAACAGCTCTAGGCCTTTTTGAACTTCTATCCTGGCTTCCTTCAATGATAGATTATAATGTGGAATTATAAATCCAATAACCCCTTCCCTCTCCAACTTGCTCAACTTTGTCACAGCAATAGATACCCTGACTGAGAACCTAATTCTAAAATACATGACAGAATGAAAATATTCTGCATGGAATAAGAGCTATAGATTAATAACCAAAGGTTCCAAAGACAATTTTAGGTTTTTTTCAGAATGAGTTTTCTATCAGACCTAATCGATGATACCACATTTTAAAGACACAACCTTTTGTGTAAGATGTCGAGAACCAATTTGGAACAGAGATGGAATATTTCTACTTGTTTTTTTTAGCTTTCACAATGTAGAAAGGTGCTATGTAGGTTGCTGTAGAAAATGTATCAATAGTCCTACCCAAGTATGAACAATACGAACTATAAAACTCCCAGGTAAGATATGTCACTGATAACAATAGTGACAGAACATTTATGATTGGATTTGAAGTCAATTCACAAGAATGAATTCATATTGATCACTCTAAACAATCAAAAGGCCATGACTGTAGAGGTTTTAGGCTATTGTTATTTAGTTAAATTGAAATTGTGCCAAACATATGTCTATATATGTGTTCATATCCATAGATAAATTCTACCTTCCACCTTAGAGTGCCTTCTCTTCATATTTTTCTCAATTTACTTATTAAATTTCAAACATTTGGGTACTGTTGCCTGCATGTATGTCTGCATATCACATACATGTAATTCCCATGGGGATCAGATATTTTTTTCAGTTTTCTTAGAACTGAAAGTAAGGTTGTTGGAAGCAGTCGTGTGGGTTCTGGGCACCTGACTTTTTTCCTTCACAAGACAAGCAAGTGCTTTTAGTTGCTGAACCATTGCTGTATTTCCAGATTGTTCTCCTTTAAATGACCACTAGTGAATTCTGAGATCAGGTTTGTTCAAGTTGCTGGTAATAGGTTAGTGATCACCCCTGCACAAGACACTTGTAACACCAATGTATCTTTGGAAACTTGATGGTAGAGTCAGATGTTATGTGAAAACTATAAAATAGGAAAAAGGATTATAATTGCCATCTTCTCAGTGTGTGAAACATCCATTCTGATAATGATATCACAGCAGCTGCAGCTGCCTGCCCCTGAACTACATAAGATTAGGCCTATCAATATTCTATAGTTGTAGATTATTGGTTGCACAGGTGCTCACAAGGCCCTACATTTTCTCTTGATGTCCTATTGGCTAAGGATTACTGCTAAGGAAAGAAAAATTAATGTATTTATCTGTATAATGAATGGTGATCAGATCAGGACCCAACGTGTAAATTCAAAGCATCATCACAAAGTGAGACTTCATGTAAATTAGTGGGTCATAAAACACAATAAAAAGAAATGAATGTGAGAAAGACTTATATAAAGGGTTGACAGGTATAAGAGCAAGAGAAAAGAGGGCAGGTATTTTACTTTGCTATCTATATATATGATGAAAAAAAAGACTGTAGTCCTTTATCCCTCAAGTAAATAGAAGTAGTCATCAAAGGTCTTCCTTCCAAAAAATAAAATAAAATAAAATAAAATAAAATAAAATAAAATAAAATAAAAATCACAGGGCCTGATGATTTCAGTGCAGAATTCTACCAAACTTCAAAGAAGAGATAAACTCCAATTCTCTGCAAACTACTCCACCAAATAGAAACAGAAGGAACATTACCAAACTCATTCTATGAAGCCAAAGTCACCAGTCACATTGATACCTAAACCACACAAAGATCCAACAAAAAAGAGACCATCATATCTATCTCTCTTATACATGTTGAAAAAAAATACTCAAAAAATACTTGCAAATCAAGTCCAAGAACACATAAATGATATCATCCACTGTGACCAAGTAGGTTTCATCTCAGGCATGCAGGGATCAATACACGGAAATCCATCAATGTAATTCACCATATTAAAAAAAAACTGAAGGAGAAAAACCACATGATCATCTCCTTAGATGCCAAAAAAGCAATTGACAAAATCCAATACCCATTCATGTTTAAAGTGTTGGAGAGATCAGGGATAAAAGGCACTTACCTAAACATATTAAAGACAATATACAGCAAGCCGATAGCAAACATCAACCTAAACAGAGAGAAAATTAACTCAATCCCAGCATAATCACAGACAAGGAAAGACTGCCCAAACTCTCATTATCTCTTCAACATTGTTCTTGAAGTCCTACCTAGAGCAATAAGACAACTAAAGGGATAAAAAATCAGAAAGGAAGAAGTCAAAGTATAACTATTTGAAGATGATATGACAGTATGCATGAGGGACCCCAAAAATTCAACAAGAGAGCTCTTCATGCTGATAAATACCTTGAGCAAAGTGGCTATACACAAAATTAACTCAAAAAATCAGAAGCACTCTTGTATACAAAAGACAAAAGAAATTAGGAAAAGAACACCCTTCACAATAGCCACTAATAACATAAAGTACCTTGGTGTGGTTCTAACCAATCAAGTAAAAGACTTGTTCAAAAAAAAACCAAGTCTCAGAAGAAAAATATTGAAGAGGACATCAGAAGATGGAAAGAATGCTCACACTTATGGATTGGTAGGATTAATATAGTGAAAATGGCCATCCTGCCAGAAGCAATCTACAGATTCAATGTAATTCCCATCAAAATACCAACACAATTCTTTGCAGACCTTGAAAGAAAAATTCTCAAATTCATATGGAGAAATAAAAAACCCAGAATTGCCTGTACAACAACAGATCATCTGGAGGTATCTCCATCTCTGTTTTCAAGCTGTACTAAAGAGCAATAGTAATAAAGACTGCATGGTACTGGCATAGAAACAGAATGGTGAATTAGTGAAATTGAATAGAAGACCCAGAAATAAAGCTACACACCTACGGGTACTTGATTTTTTACTAAAATGCCAAAAACATACATTGGAAAAAAAAGACAGCATCTTCAACAAATGGTGCTGGTCTAAATGGTGGATGTCTACATGTAGAAAAATACAAAGAGATCCATATTTCTCACCCTGAACAAAACTAAAGTCCAAGTGGATCAAAGTCTTCAACATAAAACCGGACACACTAAAGAAAAAATAGGGAAGAGCCTTGAACTCATTGGCACAGAAGACAACTTCCTGAACAGAACACCAACAGCACAAGCACAGGCTCTAAGATCAACAATCTATAAATTGGACCTCATGAAACTGAAAAGCTTCTATAAAGCAAAGGACACTGTTGTCAGAACAAAACGACAGCCTACAGACAGGGAAAGGATCTTCACCAACTCTACATCTGACAGAGGGCTAATATCCAGAATATATAAAAAACTAAAGAAGTTAAAATTAAAAAAAAACAAGTAATCCAATTAAAAAATGGGGTACAGAGCTAAACAGAGAATTCTCTGTAGAGGAGTATAGAATAGCAGAGAAACAAAGAAATGTTCACTGTCATTAGTAATCAGGGAAATGCAAATCAAAATGACCTTGAGATTTCACCTTACACCCATCAGAATGACTAAGATAAAAAAACTCAAGTGACAATACATGCTGGAGAGGATGTGGAGAAAGGGGAACCCTCCTCCATTGCTGGTAGGAATGTAAACTTGTACAAACACTTTGAAAATCAATCTGGCAATTTCTCAGAAAATTAAGAATAGTGCTTCCTCAAGTTCCAGCTATACTACTCCTAGGCATGTATCCAAAATATGCTCAATATACAACAAGGACATTTGTTCAACCATGTTTGTAGCAGATTCATTCATAATAGCCAGAACCTGGAAACAACCCAGATGCCCCTCAACTGAGGAATGGATACAGACATTTTGGTATATTTACATAATACAATACTCCTAGGCAATTAAAAACAAGGAAATTATGAGATTTGCAGGAAAATGGTGGGATATAGTAAAGATCATCCTGAGTGAGGTATCCCAGAAGCAGAAAGATTCACATGGTATATACTCACTTATAAATGGACATTACACATATAATATAGGATAAACATATGAAACTCTGTACACTTAAATAAGCTAAGCAAGAAGGAAGATCCTGGGCAAGATGATCAATGCTCACTCAGAAAGGCAAAGAGGATGGACATTGGAAGAGGGAGAAAACAGGAAATGGGACAAAAGCCTACCACAGAGGGCCATTAAAAGACTCTACTCAGCAGTGTATCAAAGCAGATTTCGAGGCTCATAACCAAACTTTAGGCAGGGTGCAGAGAATCTTATGAAAGAAGGGAGAGATGGAAAGACCTGGAAGGGACATGAGCTCTACAAGGGGAGCAATAGAATCAAAATATCTGAGTAAGGGGTCTTTTCCAAGACTCATACTCTAGCCAAGGACTATACATGGATATAACCTAGAACCCCTGCTCAGATGTAGCCCATGGCGGCTCAGTATCCAAGTGGCTTCCCTAGTAATGGGAACAGCGACTATCTCTTACATTAACTCAGTGGCTGGCTCTTTGATCACCTCCTTAGGAGGGGTAGCAGCCTTATTACCAGGGCATAGAGGAAAACAATGCAGCCAGTCCTGCTGAGACCTGACAGGCTAGGATCAGATGGAAAGGGAGGAGGACCTCCCTTATCAGTGGAGTTGGAGAGGGGGATGGGATGAGATGAGGGAGGGAGGGCAAGATTGGAAGGAATAAGGGTGGGGATACAGCTGGGATACTAATTGAATAAATTGCAATAAATAAAAATATTTAAAAATAAAATAAAAATAAGAAAATCCTTTGTTTGAGAAAAGATGATGGAATTTGGTGCCATCATGTTAAGCAAAATAAAGCAGTCTCACAAAGACAATCATCACATGCTTTTTCCTGATATGTGAATTGTATCAGGAATCTGATCATATCTGATAATGAGAGTTTTCTATTTATCAGATAATGACATAAGCTTAAACCAAAGATTTCTAGTTCATTCAAACTCAAAGGAGAGAGATGCCTTCCAGAAAGACTAAACTTTATGATTAATAAAACAAATGGTAAAATTTAGGATCCTTTAAATCAATGTCTTGCTGTAATTTAGTTGAAATTAGAGTCTGCCTTACTCATTCAACCTATCTATAAGATTAAGTAAAGTAGGGGATAGACAGGTTATTTTCAGTTGTAATAAATTACAAAGCTTTTGGATTTCTAATGTAAAAGATCAACATCTATTGGATTGTAACCATCCATTAATTTCAGAGGTTTAATTATGACTCCACAGGTGCTTGACTGGTATGCAAGTGAATGCTTTATCCCATGAAAACTTGTTATAAATAATGTTAAATCATTAGTACCTTCTATAATATGTTTGGTTTTATGTTGATATCTTTTATACTGTTGGACTTTAATTTTGTGCAAGGTGACAGATATGGGCCTATTTGAATTATTCTGCATATGGACTTCCAGTTGGATCAGTACCATTTGTTGAAAATGCTATCATTTTCTCCATCATATGGTTTTGACATCTTTGCCTGTTAGAAGAAAAAGTGAGGAAGTGCCTCAAATTCATTGTCACAGGAGACAATTTCCTGACCAGGAACCAACAGCTCAGGCTCTAAGATCTACAGTTAATAAATGAGACTGTCTGAAACTGAAAAGCTTCTGTAAAACAAAGAACATTGTCAATAGAACAAAACGACAGCCTACAGACTGGGAAAAGATATTCACCAACCCTTTATCCAATAGAGGGCTAATATCCAGAGTATATAAATAACTCAAGAATTTAGACACCAACAAACCAAATAATCCAATTAAAAAGATGACCTCCCCTATCAGTGGACTTAGAGAGGGTCAGGGGGAAGATGAGGAAGTATGGGATTGGAATTGAATGAGGGAGAGGCCTATAACTGGGATAAAAAGTAAATAAACTGTAATTAATATAAAAATAAAATTTAATTAAAATAGTGTAAGGAGCTAAGCAGAGAATTCTCAACAGAGGAATATCGTATGGAAGAGAAACACTTACAGAAGTGCTCAACATCTTGAGCCATTGGGGAAATGCAAACTAAAACAACTCTGAGATTCCATCCTGTACTGATCAGAATGCCTAAGATCAAAAACTCAAGTGACAACACATGCTGGAAAGGATGCTGGGAGGGGGACCCTCCTCAATTGCTGGTGGGAATGTAAACTTTTACAATCACTTTGGAAATCTATCTGGTGCTTTCTCACACAATTAGGAATAGTGCTACCTCAAGATCCAGCTATATTACTTCTGAGAATATATCCAAAAGATTCTCAACCTTATAAGGACTTTTGCTTGACTATGTTCATAGCAGCTTTATTCATACTCGCCAGACTGGAAACACCTAGATGTCCCTCAGCCAAAGAACTGATGTAGAAATTGTGGTACATTTACACAATGGAATAGAACTCAGCAATTAAAAACAAGGAAATCATGAAATTTGTAGGCAAAGGGATGGAACTAGAAAAGATCATCCTGAGTGAGGTAACTCAGAAACAGAAAGACAGGCATGGTATATACTCAGTTATAAGTGGATATTAGGAGTATAATATAGAATAGCAATCTACAAAACTAAAAAAGCTAGACACTAAAGAGGAACTTAGGGAGGATGCTTACATTTCTCAGAGTGCCAAACAGGATAAACACCAGAAGTGTTGAAAGAGAGGAAAGAGGGTGGGAGCTTACTTCATAGGGTCCTCTAAAAGGCTCCACCCAACAGAGGTTGGAAGCAGATGCTGAGACTCGTAGCCGAACTTTAGGTAGAGTGCAGGGAGTCTTACGAAAAAAGATATGGTTTAAAAAAAATTAGAATCGTGGAGCTCTTGTTCTCTCCAAGGTTCACCAACCTCCTCCATTTCTATCATCACTTCTTGCCCTCTGCCAAAGGCTTGATCGCAAGTCTTAATATCTGCTCTGATACATTTTTACGTTGACCCCCT
>CM053758.1:39810008-39832799 GCA_028658305.1 Pachyuromys duprasi | reverse complement strand
AGGATAGCTCGGTGTAGGACTAAAGACCCTAGTGAGGGAAACAGGGACTGTTTCAGTTTTGAAGTTGATGGTCGACTCTTTGACCCTCCCCCATACATGCCAGGGAGTGACAGACTGGCTAGATTCCAGTGGAGGTCATTGCAGCCAACCCTGAAGAGACAAGATGAGCTGGGTTTGGATGGATGGGGAGGAGGTCCTCCCCCGTTGGTGGACTTGGAGGGGGCGGGGAAGAGATGAGGGAGGGTTGCGGAGGGTGGGAGGGAATGATGGAGGGGGTATGCTTGGGATGCAAAGTACCTAACCTGTGATTGATAACAAAAAAAAATGTAAAAAAAATACTCTAGTGACAACGCATGCTGGAGAGGTTGTGGAGAAAGAGGAACCCTTCCATTGCTGGTGGGAATGCAAACTTGTACAACCACTCTGGAAATCAATTTGGCGCTTTCTTGGACAATTAGGAATAGTGATTCCTCAAGACCCAGCTATACCACTCTTAGGCATATATCCAAAAGATGCTCAAGTACACAACAAGGACATTTGCTCAACTCTGTTCGTGGCTGCTCTATTTGTAATAGCCAGAACCTGGAAACAACCCAGATGTCCCTCAGTTGAGGAATGGATACAGAAATTGGGGTACTTTTACACAATGGAATACTACGCAGCAATTAAAAAAGAGGAAATCATGAAATTCGCAGGCAAATGGTGGGACCTGGAAATGATCATCCTAAGTGAGGTATCTCAAAAGCAGAAAGAAACATATGGTATATACTCACTTATATAGACCTATAGGATAGGAAGGTAATGCTGATATCTACACTCCTAGGGAGGATACACAGGAAGGAGGACCCAGGTGGGTATGATAAATGCTTGTTTGAATGAACAAATGGAATGGACATTGAGTGGAGGAGAAAACAAGCAACAGGACAGGAGCATGCCAAGGAGGACCTCTGGGGGGGTCAATGTAGCGATGTATCAGAGCAGATATTAAGACTCACGATCAAGCCTTTGGCAGAGGGCAAGAAGTGATGATAGAAATGGGGGAGGTTGGTGAGACTTGTGGATAACAAGAGCTCCACAAAGACCAAACTGAGCATGGCACAGGGGTCCTGTATGAGATGGTTTCTACAACCAAGGACCACATGTGGAAGTGGCCTGGAACCCCTGCTCAGATGGGGCCCATGACAGCTTGGTGTCAGACTGAAGACCCTAGTGAGGGAAACAGGGACTGTTTCAGTCATGATCTTGATGGCTGACTCTTTGACCCTCCCCCATACATGCAGGGGAGTGACAGTCTGGCTAGATCCCAGGGGAGGACATTGCAGCCAGCCCCTGAGGAGACAGGATGAGCTGGGGTTGGATGGAAGGGGAGGAGGTCCTCTGCTGTTGGTGGACTGGGAGGGGGCGGGGAGGAGATGAGGGAGGGTTGCGGAGGGTGGGAGGGAATGAGGGAGGAGGCTACGCTTGGGATGCAAAGTACCTAACCTGTGATTGATACAAAAATTAATTAATACAAAAAAGAAATAAGTGCAATAATTTGACTTTGTGTAATTTAAAAAATTTGTATTAAGTTTTCTACTTGAAATAAGTATCCAATTTAGGATGTTAATTTAAAAATTCACATTATACAACAAAATAATCATGGTATATGAATAACATTAAAATATAGTGCTTACTCATACTGTTTTTCAGGAATACATTACAAAGTTAAAATATTATCTTAATTAATTATAATGACTGTCTTTATTATTGCTGTTTCCAGCAACTTATTACTTTAGTATTATTCCAAATCTTTCCAATAAACTTTATCTGCATAAAACCTTTATTAAAAATATTAATTTAAAGCCAGGAATGACGGAATACACCTTTAATCCAAATATTCCAGAGGGAGAAGCAGTTAGAACACTGTGACTTCAAAGCCATCCTGGTCTACAAGGGAAGTTTCAGAAGAGCCAGGGCTACGACACTGAAAAAAAAAACCTTGTTTCAAAAAATGTCAAAAATAAATAAGTTAATAAAGTAATAAAAGAAAAGAAAATAACAAATTGAGAGACATGCTCTGACCAACATTGTTAAGAGTATAGATATGTTTCATATGCTTTATGTCAAATTCATAAAATTATGACATATTAAATACAAAGTTATATGGATATGATGGTGCATACATATAATACTAGTACTCAGGACAGCCACTAAAATCTCAGAAGCTAACATGAACCACAGGATTATGGTATATACTCACTTGTAAGTGGATATTAGCCATATGATTTAGGACAAACATGCTAAAATTTATAGTCCTAAAGAAGCTAAACAACAAGGAGGACCCTAGGGTAGAAGCTGAAACCTCATTCAGAAGGGAAAACAGGAGAGACATTGGAAGTAGAAAACAAGGAACAGAACAGGAGGCTTCTACAGGGGGTCTCTGAAAGACTCTACCCAGCAGGGTATCGAAGGGGAACAGGGACTGTCTCTAACATGAACTCAGTGGCTGTCTCTTTGGTCACCTCCCCCTGAGCAGGGAACAGCCTTACCAGGCCACAGAGGAAGACAATGCAGACAGTTCTGATGAGACTAGGTTCAGACGGAGTGGGAGGAGGACCTCCCCTATCAGAGGACTTGGAAAGGGGCATGGGAGGAGAATGGGGAGGAAAGGTGGGATTGGGAGGGGACAGGGAGCAGGCTACAACTCAAACACAAAATGAATAAATTGTAATTAATAAAAAATAAATTGATTAAAAAATTTAAAAATAATAATAAAGAAAAATAGGTAAACCTAAGTCATGCTCACAGAAACAATACACCATTTCTCGTGAATATCAGCTTGCCTTGAAAGATTCATTGGATAAAACTGCTCAAGTAATAATAAAATATTTTATCCCCACAATGAGGCTGTAATAGTTGATAATGGCTCAATGGGCCTATATATATGAATGCTTACTCACGAGGGAGTGGCACTATTTGAGAAGGATTAGAACATATGGGGTTATTGGAAGAAGTGTATCACTGTTTCAAAAGCCCTTAACAGGCCCAGTCTCTCTTCCTCTGACTTTTTCCCTGTATATCAGGATGCAGCTCTCAGCTACTGCCCCAGTGCCTCCCCTCAGGCCACCAGCCACCCTTCCATGAAGATAACTGAAACTTTAACCAACTCCCAAATTAAATGCTTTCTTTTATAAGAGTTACCTTGGTCATTGTGTCTCCTATGGTGATTACCACAGAAAATGGTTCTAGGGACTGAGGTATTGCATTGATAGATCTGACAATGCTGTTTTTCGATGAATGTACTAGAACTTTATACTACAAAAGCCATTGGATGTTTTAAGAGGGCTTAATGGATCATTCTAGTAGAAACATAAAGGCAAATTGCTGCAGGTGATTTGAACTGTGGGAGCCTAATCCAAGAAGTTTCAGAGGGAAGAAAATTAGTAAGTGTCCTAGAGAATACTCTTGTAATATTTTAGCAAAGAATGTGGCTGCTTTTGACCCTTGTCTTGAAAATCTGCCTGATGCTACATGGAAGATTTTTGTATTCATGGGTTTTGAAAGGAAGATTTCAAGATAGTCTAGACTGTGTTGAGTGGTTGTTAGTGGTAAATATTATGTAGATCTATAACTTAAAAACAAAAACAAGGACCTATAATGCTGAGTAAAGAAAACTGTAAAATATATACTTTGCAAAGAACAGGAGCATCAAGAAGAGTAATGGAGCTAAGTCCTGTGCTAAAGACCTTGAAATTGTAGTCAAGCCCCCAATTAAAGTTTCTTTTGTAAAAGCTGACTTGGTCATGTTTTCTTTTTTTATGGCAATATGACAGCAAATAAGACAGAGGTAATATTTTGAGAAAATAAGAAAGATTAGATGTAGTGTCTACTGCATGAGATGGAACTTATCCCCAGCACTGCTCCAGTATCTAAGAACAATGGGCCAAGGACTTAGTGGAAAACCAAATAATACTATTGTGCTAAAGGAATGTAGCAACAAAAATGATTCGTAGAGTCATCCTGCTATATTCATAGGTCAGTGTCTTGCTCAAAATCTTCTCAATGGAGAAGATTATGCCTATAGTAGATGGAAGTAAATACAGAGACCCACACTTGTAAATGTGCAGAGAATGAGAAGCTTTGGAACACTCAGTCCTAAATGGGATGTCTACACAAATTTCCTCTTCCACTGCTCAGAGAACCATTATTTTCTGTAGAAGAGGAGGTAGAGAGATTGCAAGTGGTGGAGGAGATGTAGAACATAAATAAAATAAGAACTTCTAAATACATTAGGACTGACACACATATGAATGCATAGAGACTGTGGCAGCACGCATAGGGTCTATACCTGATAGAGAGACATTGCACATATCCAAAATCCAAAGCCATCTCCAATTGATAACTACTAACAAATGAAAAATTAGTTTTCACTAATGGAGTCTTACTGGTTATATAAACCACTCCAACTGGCGAGCCCCATGCCCAGTAGTTGACCAACACAAAACAAACTCAATAGTATTGTTAGAGGTCTTTTTGTCTCATAATGCTCTTGCTTTTTGTTTTTACTTTTTTCACAGTTCTTTTGCTTACATATTATGGTTTTCAAATTAGTGTTTTGGGGAAACTTCTCTATTTCTACATATGTTTCTTGTTTTTCATTTGTTTGTTTTTTCCATTTGGCTCTTTGTTTTATGTTCATTTGTTTGTTTTGGCCTATTCAGATGTTTTGATTATTATTTTACATTATAAATTCTCATTTCTTCTGTTTTTTGGATGCCTGTTGGTTTTCTAATGAGAGAGAAGAATAAGAAAGGATTTGGGTAGGTAGAGAGGATTTGGGAAGAAAAGAGGCAAAAGCACATAGGGAAATACATAAATATATATTGCAATATTTAAAAAAAACTTTTAAAAAGCCCTAAAATGTTGATTGTGAAAGAGAGGAGAAAATGGATCATTCTTAAATGCCACTTTTGAAATGTACTCATTTGAAAAGGCAAAGTTTAGTGTGAAAGAAAATCTATGCCCATTGTGATCCTCTGTGAGAAAAAGTATGTTAAACATAATATAGTACATATGAAAAAAATAACTGGTAAGATGTGAATAAAACTAGATAGCCTTGTTTCCATCAATAACCAAATCCCAGCAGCAGATTTCACTGATTTGCTCAATTAACCGTGGTAAAACCCCACTGATCACTGCACCATATGAAAATTCTTTACATTTTAAAAACAATCAGAAGTTCTAAGACCAAAGCATGAGAGAATTAGAAAGGAATGTCAATGGAAAAGTGATTTCATATAATCATAGACTCTTAAAATTTCCAAATTAAATTTAAATGTCCATAGCTCAGCAGTAAATAAAAAGAATTAAACAGAATAAAGGTTAGTTCAATAATGGAAGAAAATAGTTTCTAATGATTGAAAATGAAATATATTACAGCAGTTCTAAAAAGAACAGTACAAGTTACATCTTCCACATCTTTGAGATTCTTTAGAAAAATATAAAAAGTGGAAGAGTTTTCTAATACAACACACCAAATATCTCAAAAGTAAAGTTACAATCTAAATTGAAATTTTCACCTAGTCAAATGAGAAATAATTTACCTTTTGGGAAAAGGATCTGGTATCATCCCTAGTAGAGTCCTGCCTAGCAAGACAAAACTATAAACTGATAAATTCTATTTGCTCATAGAGGTAAATGACTCTTACGCTATTACTTTCTTAGTGAGGGACAAAATTCATATATCAGGTTGCTATCAAGAACCACATTAGGAACACCTCATTATACCCCCATCTACCTTAAAGTATTACATGCCAAACAGTACACATTCATAATCATGTCTGTACCTTAAACCACAGTAGCCCAGATCCAAAGACTCTTATTTTTCTTTTCAAACCCTATTAAGGTGGTGTTTTCCCTTGCTGCAGTAAGTTTAATAAACTCAACATTGTATGATCATAGCTCTTTTCGGTGGTCTTTTGGAAGGATAGACAAGCAGCAATGTGCTATTCAAACCCAAGAAGCATTCTGTTGAATCCCATTTAAATCAAGGGTGGATAATGTTTCCACAATTGCTTAAGTGCTCTGAAAGTACCAGTCTGTGGACTTTTATCAACATAACCAAAATCAGTATTACTTGGGTGGGTTGTGGGAGAAATCAATATTTGCAAAGAATTTTGGGTACATTCTAAAACAACCAGGAGTGACCACTTAATCCCCTCCCAAAAATATATAAAAAGACTTTCAGATACAAAAAAATTAAAAATTAAAGAAAAGTAAAACCAAACATGGTGAAAATATAAACAATAATTAAATGTTTAAAAAAGAAATATACCTTGTCCTAAATTATGAAGACAATATTATTTAAAGCCAGGTTTTCTTAAATTAATTTATTAATGTTAATGAAATTGCAGTCTAAACTGTAATTTCTTCCAACAAGAAGACTCATGAGACAGGCGGCATAAGAAGAGACACACATATCCACAGAACAAAAATGAAGCCATTCATGGATGAGAATACAGCACATGTGCAAAATGGCATTACAGATAAATGGGCAAATATTGGCAAATAATTATAAGTAATGGCAAATAACTTGGCAACTTTAAAATTTCAAAATAAAATCCTCTTCATGACATAAGAATCTGAATTTAAAAAAAAAAACAAAAGAATTAAGATTAACATAGGCTTTATGAGATCAGGATTTTTTTTTTCCAAAAATGACATGAAACTCAGAAGCCATAAAAGCAAACATGGTTATACTTGGACACATAACAATAATACATTCTTATAACAAAACAAAGTTCAAAAGCGTGAAAAACATGTAATGTTTGACAATCTAAAATCTTATCTTTCCCCAATTGTAAATGTAATTGTTAAAAGAGATTAAACCTTCCAAATACTCCCAAACTTTGACATAAAGAAAAAATTAAAAAGTACAGATGGCCAATAAACATGAAAATGATCAAAATAAAAAATAAAATAAAATAAAATTTAGGAAAATTGTTTAGACTAACACACTGGAAAAGATCACAAACATTTCTAAAACTCATCATATGGGGATTGTGAAGAATTTGGCAGTCTAAGTCACTGCCACTGTGGAGAAAGCTGTTAAAGCACATTTTAAAAGGAATTATGTTAATTTTAAAAACCTGAAATGATGATATGCTTAATTTCAATAATTTAATTCTAGGTAATTTTGCTATGATAGAGGAGACAAATACAGAATTTTTAATATATATGAAAGTTCATTGCACAGAAATTTGGCACTTACATAAATGCCAATGAACGAGCAATGCTTAAAACATTTAATTTAATTTCATCCACAAATCAGGCATGCAGTCATTCAACAAATGACATAGATATGAATGTGGTACTGAACTAGAAAAGCTCATCAAAATGACTCTTAAACAAAAGCAGCAATTTGCAGAGGAATATGGCTCCACTCCTGAAGTCCTCCCAAAAGAGTATACTTGTCTGCTTAAAGCATGTATACTCCTCCCTTCACAGAGGAAAAATAGGAGGATTGTCTTGGAAGAGGGGAGGCACATAATTTATGGATTACTCATATGAGTATGCACTGAGTTTTTAATCATGCATTTTCTTTTTATGAAGCCATGTTTAAAAATCATCAATTTATAGGAGCACTAAATACTTCCACCATTTTGAGCTTCTTGTACAATATTATTTCCTCTACTGAGGCTCCTGGGATTGAGTCAAGTGGCAGCAAGGGAAACAGTCACCATGCCCAAAATTAAAGTCTCATTGATGATATCCCAACATGAGCATTTCTCAGTTAAGAATTTCTTATCTGCAGGTAGTGTATTCTGCATACAGGAGAGAGGCATCAGCATGCCTAATGAAGACTGTTTTCATGAAGCTTCTGGTAGAAGAGATGGCACCATGTATAATGACTCCAACTCATGTAGGTATCATCTGCTAGGACACAAAGGGGAAAATTGGCAGAATTTAGAAACACATATCTCAAAGAGGCAGAGAGCTGGAAAATACTATTCTGTACATTTACATGTTCTAGAATAAATCTGCTGAAAGAAACACCAAGAATGTCAGTTTGCCAAAAGCTTGGATTCATGCTATGGCTAGAAAAAAATTTCTTTATAATTTTCTAACAAAAAAGATGGTGCTGTTTCTTCTTTTCTTCCTCCTCCTCTTGCTCCTCTTCCTCATTTTCCTCTTCTTTTTCCTCCTTCTCTTCCTCCTCCTTCTTCATTTTTTTCACCTTTTTTTTTTACAAGGCTAAAAGTAATAGTCACCATCTGGGAACTTTGTATTTTGTGCTTCTTTTATTCCTTATTTTGTAGCTTAAAACTCTAGGCCAATGATTTCAGACAACATTATTTGTCAGGTTTCTATTTTCTACTTTAATGATATAAATAAATTTAAATAAAAGTTTGATAAATAATTCATTATTTTTAAAATAGATAAAATTCTAGCCATACAATGGACACAGCCTTCAGAAAGACTTTATTAAATAGATTGAAGCAGAAAAATAAAAAAAAAATACCTTCATAGTGACAAAACATAAACTGAGATGTGGAAATGCTATAAAGATATGTTTTAAAAACTGTAATGATTACCACATTATATAGTTGGTCAATGGATTCATGTAGAATTTACCCAAACATTATCAATTTGGGGAAATTAAAATTTCACATTCTACGCACATAAAAACAAACTTCTATTAAAAACTACTTAAAATCCAAGACTAGATTTACGAAAAACCTTTCTGTGGTTCTTTGAATAATAATGCTCCCCATAGGTTATTGGGTTTGAACCATTGGTCCTCTAATTGTGACACTATATGGGAAGGAATAGAAGCTGTGGTATTGGTGGAGGAGGTGTGTTACCTGAGTTAGGCTTTGGATTTTAAAGACTCATACCATTATCAGTTTCCTTTCGCATGTAGATCAAGATGTAAGGTCACAGATGCTCTTGCTGCCATACCTTAACCTACCCTCATAGACTCTATACCTCTGGAAACATAAACACAATTCAACACTTTCTCTCATAAGCTGCCCTACTCATGGTGTTTTATCACAGCAGTAAGAAACTAAGGGATACAGAATTGGATAATAGGAACATGAATTACCTTGACTAGCATATTTTGTATTACTATAGAAGGTTTTAGAACTTTGGACTGGAAAAAAATGATAATTCTATATGGTCTTAATGTGATATCCTGGAAGAACACTGGAAGACAGTAATGCTAAGAGCAATGCGAACTATAGAGGCCTAAGTCAAGAAGGAAACATATTGGCATCTGTGATTCAGTGATACTTTGCCAAGATATATTTTGGAGAAAAATGTAGCTACCTTGTTCATTTGTCTCGAGAACTGAAAGGACTAATTTCCAGGAAGAATTTTTTAAAGACAGCCCATTGTTGATTCTGTCACTTTTTTATTATTAATCACTTTTATGGAAGTCTACAAGATAACAGCATATGTGACCAAAAAAAAAAAAAAAAAAGAAATGGAAAATATCCAGTTGAAAGAGAAAAAAAAACATGAGAAAATTTGGAGCCAAGGCTTGTGCTGAAACAAATAATAAGATAAAGGAGTGGACATGATATAAACCAGCTAAGCTTACAACTTGTGAAAGGGAAAGGTCAAGTAATTTTCTGACCCAAAAAAGGAACAACAAATAAAAGTTGGTGCAAATATAATTCAAGAGGGCCTTGCTCCAACCTAACTGGGCACCCAAACATGGAAGTATCATCTATGAGGTTGTGGTTTTAGAGTCATGAGGAATACATAAATAACAAGTTTGTAGAATCTTCTTACATGATAAGAAAGGTCAATTGGGGTAGGCAATATGTGGCAGGAAAGTACCTACACAAAGGGCCTGAGAGAAAAAGAGGCCATGAGAAACCATTGCATAATGTTTGTGAAAGTAAAGCTTGGATTGCGATGGATCCCCCAATTTACTGCCCATGCCAAAACTGTGGGATATCTGCCAAGTATAGATAAAGACAGGGAATGTAAGCAGCCTGTAAGACAGATATTGAATGAGGACAGCTGAAAGGTTAGAGACATCCAAGACATCTGACAATAGACATGGAGCTACAAGATTTGGAATTTGCCCTTCTGAGTTGTGTCTTTACCTTGTGTAAGTACTTCTTCATTTTCCTCTGATTTATCTTCTTTGGAATGACAATGTATATTCTATAACGTTGAATGTTAGAAGTATGTAATTTGCTCTTTCATTTTGCAGAGGCTTATAAATAAAAGATTGCCTTGAGTCTCAGAAGAGACGTTGGCCTTTAAAATAGTCTTGAGACTACGAAATACTGTTGAGACCTTTGATTTTGAACTGAATGCATTTTGCATCATGATATGACAGTAAACCTATATGAGGACAAAGGAATGTAATGTGTCTAATGAAAGTGGATCCCCAGCACTCATATGTATGTCAATACTTGTTCCCTGGATGGTGAAGCTATTGGGAAAGGACTAGAAGTGACTTGTTTCGGGATGTAACACTGGCAGCACCCTTTTAGTTTCCAAAAGACTCATGGTTTTTCCAGTGTGCCCTCCGATCCCTGCCTGTGGCTTAAGGTGTGAGTTCTTAGATGGTCCTGCTGCCTTGCCTTTACTGCGCCATCATAAACTCTAACTATCTGGAACTATCAGCCCAAATAAATGTTTGGATCTTTTAATAAATTATTTTGGCAATTATTTATCACGGTTAATAGAAAAGATACACATACCTTTAGAGTACAACTCTTACACAATATGTGCTGAAGAGATCTTGATCTACGGAGTCTTCTTTCATGTATTTTCTGCTTTTAGACATTATCTGAAGGGTTTCCTGTAGCAGTTCATTTTCTGAGGAAAAAAAAAAGAAACACCATTTCCAATGACACAGAAAAATATAGATGAAATCTATAAAATTCACTTTTTTGTTTCTTTTATTTTTATTTCATTTTAAAAGCACTATTTATGCATACAACCCTGAAGCCATAAATATCTGTTCTATCACTGTATAGTTACAAACTTTCAGGACTTTTATCTATTTATGCTATCACAAAGTTCAATGGATCATCTGAGTCTCTCTGAAAATCATGTTTCTAAAGCCCTTCAAAAGTATCTATGTTTCACTATTTAGTAGAATAAGTTATTCAAAAATAACTCAATAACCTCATACATTCAATGATTAATAGAAAATTACTTAAAACTTATTCTATGATGAGAAAAATATATATGGCTTATGTTGTGTAAAAAAAAAAAGTAACCTTAAAAAATATGTGACCAAAAGTGAATAAAAGTTCACTCAATGAACCGTACAAATAATGAGCTTATATATAATGCTCAAATAAGGGAATATTAAATCCAGTTAGATCTTCCCGAAGCAGGAGCACCCATTATGACAAAAAAAGCTACAATTCTTCATAGGTAACCACATCCATCTGGAACTTGGACAGGGTTTTATGCTGACTGGCAACAACCAAATATCATCAAGATTAAATACAAAGGCTATCAACTGACATGCATCCTTAGGCTCTTTCCTAAAATAGATACATCATTGCCCACATAGCCACTACCCTTAGTAGAAGGAGTGAATGCCACAGATGAAAGGAAGTTTTCCATTCATTCAGAGTTAAGGTGACGGTGCTAACTGCCCTTTCCTTCTGGGGTGAATCGTCACTCAATAGGAAAAACAAAGAACAATAACACTCATCTACTATAATAAAACAACCATGAAGTATGAGTCTGTTGTGCCTTGTGTGGATTTTAAAGTAAAATGCCTGCTAATTCCTCTGTCACCCATCTCAGAAATGCACAGGCATTCTCCTGTCCAACAAACAAAGTATGTCATCTAATTATCATGTTAGTAAGATAAATATATTTATATTTGATTAAATCCAAATGTCACAAAATAAAAATGTCACCACTGTATAGAAAATAGTGAAAAATATGCTCTTTTAATGCCCACTAACATGTAAGAAAAGATCCTAAATGTTCCACTTGGAAAATTATATTTGAAATTTAACCAATTTTAGTGAGCTCATCCTTACAGGAGACTGTACATGTGTATAGCCAGGAAAACAGATGATCACTATTAATTTCTATCTCCCTGAGATTCTTTTACTTCCCAAGAAGTATCTAGTCAAAACAAAAGAGCCAATGTACCAGGTCTAGATAATATTAGCTTCCATGAACACTGAGAACTGAACAAGTTATATAGACAACCTCCCATTGGAAATTAAGGCAATAAAAAGTAGTGTGTGGAGAATAAATGCCATGTGTTTAGCCACACGCTAGTGATGCAGCCTTAGAAGGCCACAGAGAAAGATGATTGGGGCAATTTTGATGAGACTTAACAAGTTATGGGCAGATGCCAATAGTGGAAAACTCCCCCTTTCAGTAGACCAGGGAAAGGGAATGAGGGGGAAAAGGAGAAAGAATGGGACTGCAGGAGTTGAGGGAGAGTGCTTCAATCACGGTATGTAATGAACAAATTGTGAAGAAAAAATAAAAATTAAAAAAACAGAAATTTGAATTTACTCATGATTCTGTTGATGCGATTATGAAAATGTTAAGTGAAGATTAACCATCTTACCCAGGGTCCTCCTTCTTGCTTAGCTTCTCTAGGTGTACAGATTTTAGTATGATATATCTATATTATATGTCTAAAATCCACTTATAAGTGAGTATATACCATGTATCTTTCTGCTTCTGGGATACCTCACTCAGGATGACCTTTTCTAGATCCCACCATTTGCCTGAAAAGTTCATGATTTCCTTGTTTTTAATTGCAGAGTAGTATTCCATTGTGTAAATGTAAAACAATTTCTGTATCCATTCTTCACTTGGCAGGCACCTGAGTTGTTTCCAGATTCTGGCTATTACAAATAGACCTGTTATGAACATAGTTGAGCAACTGTCCTTGTAATACTTGAGCATATTTTGGATATATGCCTAGGAGTGGTGTAGCTGGATCTTGAGGAAGTGCTATTCCTAATTGTCTGAGAAAGTGCCAGAATAATTTCCAAAGTGGTTGTATATGCTTACATTCCCACCAGCAATGGAGGAGCGTTCCCCTTCCTCCACATCCTCTCCAGCATGTGTTCTTACTTGAGGTATTTTTTATGTTTTATTTAATTTTATTTTTTTAATTTTTATTAATTACACTTTATTTACTTTGTATCCCCTCATAAACCCCTCCCTCCTCCCTTCCCAATCCCACTTTCCTTCCCCATTCTCCACACATGCCCCTCCCCAAGTCCACTGATAGAGGAGGTCTTCCTTTCCTTCCTTTTGATCCTAGTCTATCAGATCTCCTCAGGAGTGGCTGCATTGTCTTCCTTTGTGGCCTGGTAAGTCTGCTCCCCCATCAGGGTGAGGTGATCAAAGAGCAGGCCAATCAGTTCATGTCAGAGGCAGTCCCTGTTCCCATTATTATGGAACCCACTTGGACACTGAACTGCCATGGGCTACACCTGTGCAGGGGTTCTAGGTTTTTATCTTAGCCATTCTGATGAGTGTAAGGTGAAATCTCAGGGTTGTTTTGAATTTTATTTCACTGAAAGGTTCTGCCCTGCAGAATATCAAAGCAGATGCTGAGAGTTATGGTCAACTGTTGGGCAGAGTGCATGAGAGCTGATATACTAGGATCAGAAGGAAGGAAAGGAAGACCTATCCTATCAGTGGACTGGGGGAGGGGTATGTGTGGAGAAAGGGGAGGGAAGGTGGGATTGGGAGGGGAGGAGGGAGAGGTTTATGGGGGGGGATACAAAGTGAATAAAGTGTAATTAATAAAAATTAAAATAAAAAATGAAAAATAAAAATAAAAAGAACTATAAATCAGAAGAACACAAATCTCTCAATTTTTTCTTTCTTCAGTGACAAGAGTACCCAACATGACATTATGCCGTTCTCCTTTCTCAATTCAAGTACCCAGGAGCACCTAGAAATAGCAACCAAGCTTTCTGGGAGAGGCCTATTGAAAGCCTGAGCCACTGAATCTAACCTACCTGTGCTGCTTTCCCTCACTGTGGCTTACAGTACTCTTTCTGTGGCCAGGACTGAGAGCACTGCAGTTTTCCTTAGTATTGTTCCAGGGCCACATGATTAGAAATAAAATCAGAGTTTACTAGTTGAGCAAAACATTCCCAAGTACACACGTGGGTTAATGAGCTAAGGCAAATGGCCCCAAAGGTATTGTGCTACAAGTTCAGACTGCAAAACTGGTTCACATTTTTCTGGAGGAATCACTCTGGAAGTCAGGCACCTACATAAACTCATTACTTTAGACCATCTGGTGTTATTCTCTCAGGTCAACTGTTGGTAGTTCTTTCTGAGGCCCTAGGATCACCTTTGATTTGGTTGATGATCCTTTTGTTAGGATTCTAATTTGAAAGATACCTTTTTTTGTCTGATTTCAAAATCTTTGATATGGTGGTACAAGGGGAAAAAAAGCATCTTCGACAACTGGTGCTGATCTAACTGGATATCTATGTATAAAAGAATGCAAATTGATCAATATTTATCACCCTGTTCAATAGAGAATTCCAAGTGGATCAAGACCTGAGCATAAAACTGTATACACTAAATCTAATAGAAAAGAAAGTGGGGAATAGCCTTGAACACATTGGTACCAGAACTTTCTGTTCTCTTCCTGAACTAAACACCAACAGCTCAGGCACTAAGATCAACAATTAATAAATGGGACCTTATGAAACTGAACAGCTTCTGCAAGGCAAAGAACACTGTCAATAGCACAGAACAGCAGCCTACACAATGGGAAAATATTTTCACCAACCCTACATTTGACAGAATGTTTATATTCAAGACATATTAACAAAACTCAAGAAATTAAACAACTACAAACCATATAACCTTATTTTAAAATGACTGACCTAAACAGAGAATTTACAACAGAGGAATTTCTAATGGCCAAAAATCACTTAAAGAAATGTTCAATGTCTTTAGTAAGTAAAGAAATGCAAACCAAAATGACTCTGAGATTCCATCTTACACCTGTCAGAATGGTTAAGATCAAAAACTTAAGTGACAATACATGCTGGCTAAGATGTGCAGAACGGGGAACACTATTCCATTGATGGTAGGAATGAAAACTTGTAAAACCACTTTGGAAATAAATCTGGCTGTTTCTCATATAATTAGGAATAGTTCTAACTCAAGATCCATCTATTCAACTTTTGAGCATATACCCAGTAGATGTTCCAGTTTTATTCATAATTGCCAGAACCTGGAAGCAACCTAGATGTTCCTCAACTGAAGAATGTATAAGTAAAACATGGTACATTTAGATGATGGTATACTACTCAATTATTAAAAACAAGGACATCATGCATTTTGCTGGCAAATGGATGGTGTTAGACAATATCATCCTAAGTGAGGCAACTCAGTCCCAGAAAGACATGCATGGTATGTACTCACTTATAAGTGGACATTACCTATAAAGTACAAGATAAACACACTACAATTCACAGACCCTAAGACGCCTCAAATGTCTCAAAGGATGCCTCAAAGCCACGATGCCTCAAATAAATATACTGAAATCTCACTCAGAGAAAGTAAAAACAGATATCTGTAGCAGATGGAGGAAAAGAATGGAATGAGAGAGGGTGTGGGGAGAGCTGAGGTGTGGGGAAAGAAGGACGGGCTAGGAGACATAAATGAAATCTGTGAGAGGGCGTGTGTGGCATGGGGCAGGGTCCCGAGATTCTGGAGTGGTGACCCTAGCTGAAACTCCTAGAAGAAGGGGAAATGGACCTGAAGTGACCAGCCCCTATAGTCCAGCTACAAAATTTGTTCTATATCTCATTCACAATATCATCAAATACAGCACCTTATGACCCTGAGATGGAGGCATACACATATCACCTACATTGTCTTGATGTTATTTAAAGCACTGAGTCATTGACAAATTCATTGACAAAAATCCACATATTACTGAGAAGAGACTCCTAATAAGTGCATAGTTTCAAGGGATGAGTTAGAAGACAAAAGCCATGCAGTTCACAAAGAATTTAATTTTAACCTGTAAGAATTTTACCTTCTTTATAAACTGACCTTCACACATTACAAGGCCCATCTTTTTTCATGTGAACAATTTGGTAGCATGCCTATAAAAAGAAATAAAACTATGTGTTTAGATTCAATAAGAGCAAAGAGCTCAAAGTTAGATGAAGATGATATTTTTTCACATAGTAAAGATTTTAAAGAAAGTAGGTATTGAAGTCTTTATCCTTTTACATATATTCTTCCTCATTGGAAATAAGGAATCTCAGCATTTTTGGAAAACCAAAACAGAGCACTTACTACAAGCCTCCTTCCAAGTTCTGTACTGTATACTGGCAGTAGAGAACAGCAGTATCTTTGTACTGTTATGCTGCAGGAAGGGGCACTCATCTCTTCAGGAATGAAACTTTCAGGAATGAAAGTTTTCATCACAAAAACATCATTGTATGAGACAATTCAGTACTGGGCACTGAGTACCCACTTTGCAGTGAGGAAAGTCCAAGGCACTGGCTACAGAAACTCTGCATCCTCATTAATAATTGGCCCTATTTCAACAATAAGCACCACACATATTTGACCCTGTGCTATAAATTTTTATATTATAGTTAAACTAGTATGAGGGCAGGGGCTGCTGAAATTTGTTGCTCTGACTCCGTTTCCACCAGCATTTCTCTATACCTCACACCTCCAAGTCCTACTTGAGACAACTGTAAAACTCAGTGGATACTAGACTATGCCATGAAACATATACAAAAAAGTTATTTGATGAAATGTACTATAGAAACTTTTGGTGTCTGTATACTTGCTGTTCTTCACAACAGGCAGGAACAAGAATATGATGGGTCATGTCTGGGACATGACATTGCAGAAGAGATAGATATCTAATCACTGAGGCAGCTACTAGGAACTTCACTTATATAATCATTTAGTCAAAGCAGCTAGACAACAGAGACACTTCTGTATGTCAGTCTCCATCTGTGATAGTGTGGTAATTTAGTTCATTGAGGGTAACAGTATGCATGTCTCAGTCAAATTGTTCAGCAAGCATAAACATACATGGGGAAGGTATCATTGATCAAATGTATACTTCCTATATGGAACACAGGAATCTTGCTGCATTGGGGAAGAAAATCATTACCATGATTCACCCACTTACTACCATACTATGAAAGCTATACTATATATGTCTCAGATATCAACAAGTTCATAGGGAATCACAACATATACAGATTTGTGCCACCTCCTAAATGCAAAGAAAGTATGCCATACATTGAAGAAAGTAGACAGATGTTTAGGTCACTAGAATAATGACATTAAGTATCCTAAACAATTGTCTATCATCTGTATACTATGTGGATCAACTCAGAAACATTTACTTTGCAATATGTCTTCAGGATGCACCTTCAATGAAAATACATAATAACACTAAAAGGGACTGACCCACAACTTTCCATTAAATCCCTGATCTCAACACATGAAATGATACAGCTGGTGGTTTGAGTAAGTATATACCCCATAGGCTAATATATTTGCATTCTCGGTCCCCAGTTGATGACCTGTCAAGGAGGAATTAGTCGGAATGGCCTTCTTGGAGGAAGGCTCTTAGTTTGGGTTTTATTGCTGTGAAGAGATGAAATACCATGACAACTCTTATAAAGGAAAATATTTAATTGGCATGGCTTACAGTTTCAGAGGGTTAGTTCATTTTCTTCGTGGGGAAAATCACAGTAGTGTGCAGAAAGACGTAGTGCTGAAGAAGGAATTGAGAATTCCACATCTCAATACACAGGTGGCAGCAGAAGACAGTCCTACTCTAAGCATAACATGAGCATAGGAGAAGTCAAACCCTGTGCACTTAGTGATACAATTTTTTCCCAACAAAGCCATACTTACTCATAGTGCCATTCACTATGAGCCAAGCATTCAAACACATGAGTCAATGGTGCCCATACGCATTCAAAGCACTACATAAAGTATGTCACTTGAATGGGCTTTGAGGTTTTAAAAGCCTATGTCAGGCTCAGTGTCTCTCTCTACCTATGGACCTGTATGTAGTGTCCGGATATTGCTCCAGTACCATGAGTGACACCATGCTAACCCCATCCTCTTGCCATTATGATAGAATACTATCCTTCAGAAACTGTAAGCAAGCCCTCAATTAAGTATTTTCTTTTATAAGCATTGCCTTAGTCATGGTGTCCCTTCATAACAATAGAACAGTGACTAAAACATTATAAAAAATACCTAGTTAGCCTATATAATACAGAAGAAAGCATTTTCCTGACACAGTGCTATACCTAATAAATATTCTGAGATTCATGATTGCAGGGCTTAGAGAACTCCAACTGATGCTGGATTCAATGTATGTGTATCTGTCCGTGTGTACTTTCTTCATTCTATTGCCAACCCCTAGCCAGGGTTTCTGATATTAAACCTCTCTGGACCTAGCAGAACTGATCCACATGTAAGGGACACAGAAGCAATTCCCAACAATCTACATGGGAATAATGAGGACATGACCTACATGTTTAAAAACATAGATATGCTCACAAATGTAAAAACATGGGAACCTGCCAACAGAAGTGAATAAATTCACATGAAAGAACAGTTTCATAGGTTCTAAAATATATTGCTGCAGGCATCTAAGATTGTTTATTTTTTATGCTAATGCATGTTGTGTGTTTATGGATGTGTTTATGCAAATGTGGACAAACATATATAACAGAGCACACACACATAGGTCTGCATGAGAGAAGAATCCAAGTCTCACTGGAACTCTTAATATCTTTAGACACATAATTGTGTCCATGCTTCACAACAAGCCTGTAGCTCAGATACATGGTAGATATTAATATATTTGGTAGGGTAGAATTTAAATACAGCAGTCTTCCAAAGCTTCAATACTTTCTAAAGGTCCAAAAGAAGTATTTCTTGAAGCACAAGCTACACATTCCTCCCCAGGCACATCAATAACCCTTCATTTGTAGCTGTTCACAAACAAGGCCTAGGAGAGTAAAACTCTATCAACAAAGCATCCTCACCTTTTCAGCTTGGGTTATGGGCAAGGCTCTGCAATTAGAGATTTAGCTAGATCTGCATGGTTCTCAAGAAGTGTGAGGATCTCTGGGACGATTTGTGCTTCATTCTCCTGGTCATGATGCATGATTCCCAAATAGCAATACCAACCATGGCTCCTAAAGGGACTAAAATGAGGTCATTATCAGCTGAAGAGACTGATGTGAGCCCAATGCCTCTGGAAATGTGAGGTTTGAAAATGCTGATGTCCTGTGAAATAGTTGAAATTGGAAAAACAAAGATGATGTGACTAACTCTTATCATGCATGTGGGATCCTCCATGCTGTATGTCAGTTATTGTGAGAAAAACAGTTATTGAGTACTCATTCATTTTCTTCCAAGGAATGTTTATATGTGAGTCACCATTGATCAGAGCACATTGGAAAGTCCATTATGTTGATTCATTTATTAGGCAGTGGACAGGCTCAATAAATCTGAGACCTCTAGCATAAAGGTGATTATACTGCTATACCACTGATAAACATCTATCAGTTACACCCTCTAGGGGTTGCTGAATTACCTCATGATTGGGCATTGGAATTATGGATTCTCTCAAAGCCCTGCAAAGACTCCAATATCCTCAACACTATGAGAGCAGTACCTATTCTCATATTTGAGGCCTAGTGTTGCAGGACTCAGTCTACACCACTCAAGTTCATGTCACTTGCTTGTATCCTTCAGGCCAACAGGACATCCAGCCTACTTGAGACAATGAACCCCAGGCAAATTATGCCTGAAGAGAAGATATGCAGTGAGGGAAGGCTTGAAATTAAAAAAGCAAGTGCCAAGTCAAACTCAGTGTAATCTGTAATTTTTACCTCAGCAACTATAACTTCTAATTTCTTAATCTCTGAGGGTGCCAAAAAAGTGTTTGGGGGGGGTTCCTCAGCACGGGAGGTGGCATAAGTGGAAATGTTTTGTGTCTTGAAGCTCCCTTTTTGGGCTTAAGGCATCCCTGGGCCTTTTTAGAACTGATTCTGGTTCAGGTCCTAAGACACACAACTCTACTTTTAAATGTTCCAAAATGCCAACCCCCTTCAGTCTGATATATATCAATTTAAAATTGTGGACCACAATATTCACCCAATGCCACTTCTCCCAAGCAGAATGCAGAGTGAAAAGATGGTATATTTCTAAGTTGGATGAGGGTACTCATTTTAGACCCTGTCTTAAAAGGATTTTTCAGATGTATGACACTGAAAAACAAAGCATACTGGGTATATTCAGAGAACAAGAGTAGAATAACTACTCCTTGAGATATGTGGGTTTCTTGTCAAACCAAATGAAACAATGTGTCCATCAATTTATCTGTCAGCAAGTCTGTGAAACATGTTCTTAATTACTGTGGAAGGAAATATGCCCAGTAAAATAGTAATCTTGAGTTATATGAGATATGTGACTGAGTGAACCAGCAATCAGAATTATGCATTATTTTTGCTTAAGTTATGCCTCCACAGTCCTAACTTGAGCTACTGCCCTGACTTCTCCGAGTGGTTTTTTGGAACATGACATTTGTAAGATGAAAAACATCCATTCCTCTCCACACTGATTGTGGTAATAGGGTTTTAACATAGCAGTAGAAATATAACAAAGAATTTCTCCAAAACCAAGGACTATAGCATGTTGAAGGCTGTTGTGCTGTGGCAATGCATATACTCAAGAACAAACATTACATCAAAACAAGACACAAAGGCCTGACTAGCCCAATATCATACATTCTGGCACAGAAGTAAAGACACAGGCTCACATGGAAACAGTATAGTTACAGATGGAGACAGAGAAAAAAGGTGGAGCAAGGTTTTCGAAGCCTATGTCAGACAACCACAGCAGGTGGGTAACCCAATTACCATAGCTCAGTCCCAATGAGAGAGGTGGTAATGAGTTTTCACTCATTTTGTTCAGCTTTCCAAGGAATGTTGGAGTACCAATCATCATCAATCCAGGCACATGAATAAAGAGTTTTAGGGCTCTGGACACTGTGGGTATTGGTGAGGGCAAAGGATTTCATGACCTTCCCCAAAAAGAAATCTGGAGAAAAGGCATCAAGCTCTGAACATGGGGACACCCAAAGGTCTTCCTACTATTTCTGGTTCTGAAGAGAAATGACCTGCTAGGATCTTGCGGCTCCACCAAGAACTGAGAATCCTGAGCACCTGGCAGAATACATGGGTGGCTCACCTTTGTCCTCAGATGCACACAGGATTTTCAACAGCACCAAGGATCTTCCCTGGAGGCGAATTAAGTAGGCCTCAGCCCAAATGGACTATTGCTGGCCCATTTCTTCTTCTAAAGGCCTACCTGGCCAGGGAAGGAGAAACTGTGAAGATAGCACAAAGGACAAGTCACCATTACAGTGGGACCAAGGCAAAAGGGGTGGTGGGGAACAGGAGATATTAAGGAATGGAAAAACCACACATTCTCTCTAACCACACCTGCTCTCTCAATCATTCAAGCCTGACTTGCTGGATCAGAATTGGGGAGCAGTGTTTGTCCCATGAGATTCTTAATAATTTTGGATATGGCTAGATAAAAAGAGCTTGCACAACTGATATTAGGCTCACTGCACAGCCTTCAAAAATATATGTGAGATTTTCTGCCTTCAAATAACTGATCTAAAACTCTGGAACACATAGGTTACACCATGTACAGCCAGCGAGAACTCCATGAGGGAATGAGAGCACATGCAAAAATACCAACCATAAACACAGCACCCTAAGGTATCAGCCTCCACTGGTGATATCCCACTGGATTACGATGACTGAGGGAAGGCCAGAATCAGGAGTAAAACGTGCATGGAGACGTATCACAGCCTGTCAATATAATCCCCGTGGTTAAAGAACCTACAAAGGTATCTTCAAGACGAAGGATTGAAACAATGCTATCTTTTCCTTTCTGGTCCCACCCAGGGGTAAACCTCTGAGGCAGAGATCACTCTAGAAAGCTGCCACACTTCGAGACTGAAATTACCACAAATGCAACCTATGAGCAAACATCCACTTCCTTTTGTCTTTACTCATGGGCGGAGGTCTGAAGACAGTCTTGATGGACAGCCCAGGCCACACAGGCTACTTCTTGAGGGGCACAAAAACATGGAAGCCAAAACTCCACTTAAGAACAAAGGAAAACCTAAATCCCCAAAGCAAAAGCAATATAAAGTCAAACAAGAAAAAAGAGGTGGATTTTCTAACTTTGAGAAGTCTTTAGCCGATGGAGGGCATTCCGTGCTACATCTTTGAAAATCCACAGGATGGACACAGCTTCCTCATTCACCAGCTTTCCGGGAGGGATATCCAATGTTTCATAGAGGCAACCCACAGAACTAAAAATGTACCCACGCCAGGGTACCATGCAACACCGTTTCCAACCAAATAGCGTATATTCGGGTACACAAGGCTCATGACCCTACCTGTCTTCAGTAAAGGGATATCAGTCCGAGGTCACATGGAACAGTCTCTTTGTCAGAAAAAAAAAAAAAACAAACAGGAAGGCAAAGAAAAATAGAAGTAGAGCTGCCTCTCATGGCAGCACTCGCTGCCTTGGCTCCTACACTCCTTCAAAGTAGCTCTACTGAGAAAATGGCAGGCAACCAACAACACACAGATTTACACTTGGCCTTCAAGAAGGGCTCCTACTCTCACAGGTAAACACATTCCCTCAGGCCCTACCAGGCTGGGTCACAGGACTCATGGCTTCTGTCAGATTGACAGCGGGCCATCTCAGGATGTCAGCACT
>CM053758.1:39777433-39809508 GCA_028658305.1 Pachyuromys duprasi | reverse complement strand
TGGCATCCTTAATTTCTTGGATGTTTTGTGTTTGGGACTTTTCTGATTTTCTTTTGTCCTTGAGTGAGGAATCCATTTCAGCCAGCGTATCCTCAGCTCCCGAGATTCTCTCTTCCATCTCTTGTATTGTATTGGTGATGTTTACCTTTGTGGTTCCTGATCTTTTCTCTAAGTTCTCCAGTTCCAGGTTCTTCTCCCTTTGTGTCTTCTTTATAGATTCTAATTCTATTTTCATGCTTTGTACCGTTTCCTTCAACTGATTGACTGTGTCTCCTATTTTGGTTGTTTCCTCTTTGTCTATCTTTGATTGTTCCTCTGTGTGGGCAGTTAAATTCTTCTCCATTTCTTTGAGGGCTTTGTTCATATCCTCTTTTTATCTCTCTTTTTGTTCCTCCAATATCTGCATAATCAAAGCTTTAATATAATTTTCCTGTGTCTCCCCTGGATTAAAATCTCCCCTGCTTTTGGGTGTTTCTGGTGGGGCCATGGTGTCCTGATTTTTGTTGGGTGAGTTCTTTCGCCGATTTCTGGGCATTTGTTTATATATAATCAAGGAGCTGTTTGTGCTTTAAGGCTGAACTTCAGTCTGGAACTGTCAGTCTCTTGTGTCAGGAGTATTATTCAAGAAGATCAGGGATTTCCAGTGGTTTGCTAGTGTGTGTTGTTGTCTCAGTTCAACTCTGTTGTGGGCTCTGTGTGCCCGGCTTTGTGCTCTGTGCTAGAAGCTGTGAGCACTGCAGGGTGGTCACCCCTCTGGTCTGGAGGTTTAGCTCCTCAGTCTTTTGAGATGTCAGCTGGGAGCTTTGCGTTCCACCCTGGGCTTGCTGCTAAGGGTTCTCCCCTGGACTGGAGACTTAATGCCCTCTTCTGGGCCAGGGGCCGTGAACCACGGTCTGAGATATTTGGGGCACACACAGTGTGTCTGGTTTGGTCGTAGGCGTTGCTGAGCAGTGTGCACCCGCTGTATATAGGCATGTTTGAAGTGGTGCCTTCTCTGGCTTGTGGACACACACATGGACCAAGGTGGTTGCTGGCACCCCGAGCAGTGTGTGCCTGCAGTGTGCAGTCTGGTCAAAACGGTTCCCCTGTCCCTCTCAGTCTGAATTTGTTCCAGTGGTGATCAGAGTGCCTTTGCTGTACACCTGCTGGTTGAAGCAGAACCTGCGTCCTTTCCAGACTTGCCCGTGGACTCACACAGGGACTGAGGATTTTGCTGGCAGCCTCGAGCAGAATGCGCCTGCAGTGTGCAGTCTGGTCAAAATGGTTCCCCCATCCCTCTCAGTCTGAGGTGGTTCAAGCGGCGATCGGAGTGAGCCTGCTGTACACCCGCTGGGTGAAGCAGATCCCTGTACCTTCCCCGACTGGCCTATGGACTCACACACTGACTGAGGTTTTTGCTGGCGGATTCGAGCAGTGTGTGCCAGCAGTGTGCAGGTCAGACAAAACGGTGCCCAGGTCGTCCTCAGTCTGCCCCAGAAACTATGTGGTCCAGTTTAGTATGGTGGCTGCTGGTGCAGCTACTCACTCAGATCAGAGCTGTGCACCAGAGGTCACCCTGAGATTTTTCCGGGGAATAACTGGGTGTCCCTAGGGTTTTCCCACTTGATTTTCTCACCGTAGGAGTTCTGCTCACCTGGCAATCACAATTGCTGGCGTTTTAGGTCCCAGAGTTCAGTCTCCTGGTCGCTGAGCTGTTTCTGCTGTCCTAGTCCTCAGACACAGTGTCCTCTCATGGCAGCCATCTTGGATCTCTATTGCACTTATTTCATCATTTCAACCTGTTGTACTGCAACAGATACAACATGGTCTATAATTGTAAATAGAAATTATTTTGTCATTTTTGATATCACATTAGCATATTTATATATTTTCCACTCTTAGTATTTTTTGGAAGAATTATTCAAGAAGCACTACTAAAATGTCTTTTTTAATATTAGTATTGTTGGCTGTTCGTTTTGTTTTTCTTTATAAATTATTTTTGCTCACTCTGATCTCTTAATTATGATTAAAAGTCAACCAATACAAAGTATCTTATGGGAAAATATAGAGAATCATAACTTTAATAATTCTGATTTAAGGCTCAGTAAAGGCAGGATCTAAAGGAGCAACTAGTCTTTTGTTCCATTTGTAGCTATTAATTCTATAATCCGTGGTTTGACTTAATTCTGCAGTCATGTATTTTATGTTGGTGAATTGGCCTAAGGTGTATTTGAAGTCCCTAGATTTAGTTCTTATTGACTCTGCACAAGTTGTACTAGCTCCCTCTGTCCGTAAAGGTCAGAGAAGGAAAAAATGAGCCAGTATGATAGTCAGAGTTGATTTGGTATATCCCCAGTATCACAATTATTCATATTTGAGGATCAGACTATCTCCAACCCCCCCCCCCCACAAAACACCACAAAGGAAATTATAAACATGGACATCTTAGGAACTTGTAAAGAATACAAACACACTTCACATAAAATGCTAATAGTAAAATCTATTTCCATAAAGATCTTACAACTCTGGGTCATAATGACATGAAGGCTTCTATGGCTCTGTTTTACTCTTGTTTAAAGTATTTGATATTTTTCAATTCCAAAGGCTAACCATGACCCCATGGAGTAATAATCATATGCTAGAACTAGATAATTGAGATATTAAAGTGTCTTAGGCACATAAATCATTTCTTCTTTTCCACTCAGTTGTATGTGACTTCCTACTGAGACTTAACCTGCCCCAAATCTCTCTCAGTGGTGCTTGATTATATCTATTATTTACATGTTTACAGACATGTAAAAATAAATTGGTATATCTATTGCTAACATGTTAAAAAAAAGAGTCCCCCTGATAAATAGACTGCAAGCTTGGTATCACAAATGGAAACTTTTATCCACATTTATGTGAAAAGTTTTGAGTCCTTGAAGAAAGCTCTCATAGCCCTATGTTGCTGTAATTGCAGTCAATTTTAAGTGCCATCAAGAAGAATCACCTTGAAAAATCAATCACTAGTGTATCCGGTAGGTCACAGGAACCCAAGGAAACAGTACACACTGTATGTTACACAGTTAAATATGTTCTGGGTGTTTTCTGTTGCATTTGTTTTCCAGATGGACTATTTACGTACTGCATTCAGTTAAAATCACAAGTAAAATTCTCTGGAATATCCTGAATCTGCATCTGTCTAAGAAGGACTGAAGTTTGTCTAATGTGATATAAAAGTCAGATTATACATTGACAAACTTAAAAGTAAAGTTAGAAAATAGTGTTTTCTAAATTAGGCTTAAGAGAGAAGCAACATCGCTCTTGGAACTGATACTGTTCTATTAGAGTGCCATTTCATTTTATTCCATCTCTATTCCATTCAGCATTGAGAAAATAAGAGCTCCCTCACACTGTCTTTGTTAGTTAATATCAGTACTTCCTAGAGCACTTTTTTCTGATCATGGCAGGTGCTCATTTGAACACAGATACAATACTGTGACTATTTTCATTTAAATTAACTATGCTTTAAAGGAAAAAAGGAAATAATGTATTTGGATATGAGTGGCCATTGCAGACAAAATGGATTCACTACCCAGAATGACCTATTCTGTATAAAATAGGACACATGGGCAAAGACAGATGTAAATCAATACATTTCACAAAACACAGATGCCTGTAACTTTAGGGGTGATGGTGGCAAGAGATCTATTTGGTTCACCAATACATCTCAATAAGCTAATATACTAGATACAAAATTTCAAATAAATGCCAATTGCCCTGAAAGAACTAAGATAGAAGATAAATTTCTCTCTTGAACTATATTATGCATATTCTCATTCTCTCTCCACCTCCACAAACACAGTGTACTTTAAAAAATTATTATTTATTACAATTTATTCAGTTTGTATCCTGGTTGTAGCCCTTTCCTTTGTCTTCTGCTAGTCCCACCCTCTCTCCCTATTCTCACCCTATGCCGCTCCTCTAATCCAAGGATAGGAGAGGTTCTCCTCACCAGCCTTTTAAATTTTTGTATTAATCACAGTTTGTTCATTTTTTATCCCAGCTATAGGCCCCTCCCTCAGTCCCTCTCAATCCCACCCTCATCTCTTCCCATTCCCCTCTCCAAGTGCACTTCCATCTGACACTAGCTTATCAGGTCTCATCAAGTCTGGCTGCATTGTCTTCATCTGTGGACTGGCAAGGCAGCTCCCCTAGCAGGGGAAGGTGATCAAAGAGCCAGCCACTGAATTCATGTCAGAGACAGACCCTGTTCACCTTACTAGGGAACCCACTTGGATACTGAACTGCCATGGGCTTCATCTGAGCAGGGGGTTCTAGGTTATATCCATGCATGGTCCTTGATTAGAGTATGAGACTCAGAAAAGACCCCTGTGCCCAGATTTATTGGTTTTGTTGCTCTCCTTGTGGAGCTCCTTTCCTCTCCAGGTCTTACTATCTGCCCTCTTCTTTCCTAAGATTCCCTCCACTCTGCCCAAAGTTTCATAAAGAGTCTCAGCATATGCTTTCATACACTGCTGGGTAGAGTCTTTGAAAAACCTTCTGTGGTAGGCTCCTGTCCTGTTTCCTGTTTTCTTCCTTTTCCAATATCTGTCCTGTTTGTCTTTCTGAGTGAGGATTGATCATCTTACCCAGAGTTCTCCTTCTTGCTTAGCTTCCTTAGGTGTACAGATTTTAGTATGTTTATCCAATCTTGTATGTCTAATACCTACTTATAAGTGAGTATATACCGTGTGTGTCTTTCTGCTTCTGGGATACCTCACTCACGATGATCCTACCATTTGCCTGCAAAGTTCATGATTTCCTTGTTTTAGTTGCTGAGTAGTATTCCATTGTGTAAATGTAAAACAATTTTTGTATCCATTCCTCTGTTATGGGATATCTGGGTTGTTTCCAGGTTCTGTCTATTACGAAGAAAGCTACTATGAACATGGTTGAGCAAAGGTCCTTGTCGTGTACTTGAGCATATTTTGGATATATGCCTAGAAGTGGTATAGATTGACCTTGAGGTACCACTATTCCTAATTGTCTGAGAAAGCGCCAGATTGATTTCCAAAGTGATTGTTCAAGTTTACATTGCCACCAGCAATGGAGGAGGGTTCCCCTTTCTCCACATCCTATCCAGCATGTGTTATCACTTGAGTTTTTAGCTCTTAGCCATTTTGATGGGTGTAAGGTGAAATTTCAGCATCATTTGATTTGCATTTCCCTGATTACTAAGAAAGATGAGCATTTCTTTAAGTGTTTCTTAAAGAAACACTTTTTGGCCCGATAGCCATTTTCACTATGTTAATCTTACTGATCCATGAACATGGGAGATCTTTCCATCTTCTGATATCTTCTTCAATTTCCTTCTTCAGAGACTTCAAGTTTTTTTCAAACATGTCTTTCACTTGCTTTGTTAGAGTCACACCAAGGTACTTTATGTTATTAGTGGCTATTGTGAAGGGTATTGTTTCCCTAATTTCCTTTTCAGCCCTTTTGTCTTTATTATAGAGGAGGGCTTTCCATTTTTTTGAGTTAATTTTGTATCCAGCCATTTTGTTGAAATTGTTTCTCAGTTGAAAGGGTTCTCTGTTTGAATTTTTTGGGTTGTTCATTCATATTATATATCTGCATGATATTTGTCTTTGATTTCTTCCTTTCTGATTTGTATCCCTTTGAGCTGTTTTAGTTGTCTTATTGCTCTAGCTACGATTTCAAGTACTATTTAAAGAGATATGGAGAGAGTGGGCAGCCTTGCCTTGTCCCTGATTTCAGTGGTATTTATTTAAGTTTCTTTCCGTTTAGTTTGATGTTGGCTATGAGTTTGCTGTTTAGTTATGTGCCTTGAATCCCTGATGTCTCCAGGACTTTAAACATGGATGGGTGATGGAATTTGTCAAAAGCATTTTTGGCATCTAAGGGGATGATCATATGGGTTCTTCTCCTTCAGTTTGTTTATATGGTGGATTACATTGATGGATTTTCTTATATTGAACCACCCCTGCATGCCTGGGATGAAGCCTACTTGCTCATGGCGGATGATATCTTTTATGTGTTCTTGGATTTGGTTTGCAAACATTATTTTTGTATCAATGTTCACAAGAGAGATAGGCCTTAAGTTCTCTTTGTTTGCTTCAGTGTTTGTGTGGTTTAGGAATCAAGGTGACTCTGGCTTCTTGGAATGAGTTCTGATTCTATTTTGTGGAAATGTTTGATGAGAATTGCAATTAGCTCTTCTTTGAAAGTCTGGTAGAATTCTGAGCTGAAACCAATGGCCCTTGGCTTTTTTGGAAGCGAGACTTTTGATGACTGCTTTTATTTCCTTGGGTGGTATGGGGTATTCAATCTTTCTACCTGATATTGATTTAATTTTGGTAAATGGAATCTATCAAGAAAATTGTCCATTTCATTTAGATTTTCAAATTTTGTGGCATATAAGCTTTTTTTTTCCAGTAAGACCTAATGATTGTTAGGATTTCTTCAGTGCCTCTTGTTATGCCCCCCTTTTCATTTCTGATTTTGCTGATTTGGATAGTTTCTCTCTGTCTTTTAGTTAGTTTGGCAAAGGGTTGCTCTACCTTGATTTTCTCAAAGAACCAGCTCTTGGTTTCATTGATTCTTAGAACTGTTTTATTTGATTTTAATTTATTGATTTCAGCCCTGATTTTGATTATTATTGCTAGCTGTCTACTCCTGTTGGATGTGTCTGCTTCCTTTTTTCCTAGGGCTTTCATGTGGGCCATTAAGTTGCTTATATGAGATGTTTCAAATTTCTTCTTGAAGGCACTTAGTGCTATGAATGTTCATCTTAGCCTTGCTTTTATTGTGTCCCATAAATTTGGGTATGTTGTGCCTTCATTTTCATTGAATTCTCGGAAATCTTTAACTTCTTTCTTTAGTTCTTCCCTAACCCAGCTGTCATTGACTTGCGAGTTTTTCATTTTCCATGTGTGTGTAGGAATTTTGCTATTTCTGTTGTTGTTGAGGTCCAGTTAAATTTAGCCCATGGTGGTCCGATAGAGTACAAAGGATTATTTCAATCTTGTGGTATCTGTTGAGGCTTGCTTTGTGATGAAAAATATGGTCTATTTTGGATAACATTCCATGAAGTGCTGAAATAAAAGGTATACTCTTGAATTTGGATGAAAAGTTCTAAAGACATCTATTAGGTCCATTTGATTTAGGACCTCTGTAAGTGCCTTTATTTCCCTATTTAGCTTCTGTCTAGATAATCTGTTCCTTGATGAGAATGGGGTGTTGAAGTCTCCCACTATTAAGATGTTGGGATCGATATGCAATTTAAGCTTTAATAACACTTCATTTATAAACTTAAGCACTCTTGTATTTGGGACATAGACGTTCAGAATTGTGGTGTCTTCCTGGTGAATTTTTCCTGTGATGAGAATGAAATGTCCCTCCTCATCTTTTTGATTAATTTTGGTTGAATGTCTATTTCATTAGATATTAGGATAGCTACCCCAGCTTGTTTTCTGGGTCCATTTGTTTGAAAAACATTTTTTCAGCCCTTTACTCTGAGGTAGCGTTTATCTTTGTTGTACAGGTGTGTTTCTTGGATGCAGCAGAATGTTTTGGCCTATTTCTACAACCATTCTGTTACTCTTTGTCTTTTTATTGGGGAGTTGAGTCCAGTGATGTTGATAGATAATAGTGACCAATGAATGTTAGTTTCATTTATTGTGGACTTGGTGGTGTTACTGTGTTTCATTGCTTCTTTTATTTATTTTTTGCTGTGAAGTTATCTATATTCTATATTTTCTTGGGTGTAATTGTTTTCAATGAATTGGAATTGAATGGGGCTGTGGGTGGTAGATATCCAATATCTGGATGCTATCATAGAGAGACCCAGGATCTGGGGCTCTGCACACATTCACTTGAAGACAACTTCTAGCAGGTCAAATCGGAAAGCACAGTGGTTCCCCCTGTTCTCTACACTCAGATTTGATCCTGCCATGGCGAATGCGAGTTGCAAGTGATCTGTTGGTTTGGTGGTTCTGCAGGCACACAACTTGGAGGCTAGTATACTGGGAGTCCAGCCACTGAGACAGAGCTCAGATGCCAGTACAGATTCCTTCTGGAAGGTCCTGGGGAAACTCTGGATTTGGTTGGCCAGGTAATGTACTCCATGTGAGATGCTGAAGGCACCGCGGGATGGCTTGCACCTCCACAGAGATGGGAGTAGGGAGGCCCGTCCAGGGGAAGTGCCAGGGGATTGAGTATTCCTCACTCTCAGGTCCCCGAGAAGTCCACAGGTAACCGGAATCCAAACGGGTCTCAGCTCATGTGTTGTCCCCTCTCTCCCAGTAAGCCACAATGTCCATGTTCTCGATTCAGCTGCTCCTCCACTCACCAATTTGGGAATTTCAGATCCTCTGCCCCTCAGAAATGGTGCACACTGGTCGCTGCCCTCTTGGATCCTCCTCCTCCTCCCCTTTTATATGACCCTAGACTATCTGGTTTCATCTGGACTGGCTACATTGTCTTCCTCTATGGCCTAGCAAGTCTGCACGCTCCCGAGGGGGAGGTGAGGGGATCCTACAGAGACCAATACTCCAACTAAGGACCATGCATGGAGAGGACATAGACACCTTACTCAGATATAGCTCATAGGCACCTCAGTCTCCAAGTGGGTTCCCTAGTTAGAGGAGCAAGGGCTGTCTCTGACATGAACTCAATAGACACAATGTTCTTAGAGAGATCAGACAACTACAGAATATTTAATTAAATCATTAGTTTCACAAATTGTTTATTAAATAATTGAATGAATTGATGATAATATAAGCATATAAATAATTATATATACATATGGAAATTATGTATCGAATGACTTCTTTCAATGTAGTTTTTTTTTCTTCTTTTTTTATTAATTTATTTATTTTTATATCAATCACAGGTTAGGTTCAATGTAGTTTTTTGTGATCAAATATTTAAGTGATAGAAAGGGAAGCTCGAGTATCAGACATGCAAATGAAAATCATACATAGTATATAAGGGAATTAACATCATCATATTGGCTGTTGACACTATGCTGAGATCTTTGAAAGCAGCCTCGGAGAGAGTTGTACTTTCTGTTTGTAGAATTTGACATAAAGGAGATGCTACAGCAAAATCTGTCTACTGAATGAATGGATCAGCATTGTGTTTGACTGAGTGACTGGGACAACAAAATTTGTTAGAAAATTCTATGGTGCATTTCCTTTACTTATGACCTCTATGAAATTATTCATATGGAGTAATTTCATAGATACATGTGTAGCTGGTCTTTGCCACTTTGTGGGTTCTTCTTTTTCCCTCTTCATCCCCATGTTTCACCCCCTATCACTAGAAAAAAGGAAAGACAGGAGAGATAGAGATAAAGATACCTGAATATAATGTCCTTTTTTTCTTGTTCCTTCTTTGAGGACAACTATTAACAAACTGTAATTAATGCCCCTGAATGACCACCACCAACCAACCACCAACCCCGCCTACATAAGCTCTAGCATTTATAACCCTCTGAAAATTTTCCAAGTGAAAATTTTCCTAATTTCTAAATGTCACACAAACACACAAACTATCTGCAGCTGGCAAAAACATGCCCCTGCTAGAACATGAGGCAAACCATAGTCAGCTGCTGTGAAGCCTCCATGTCCTCACACCTGGGATTAAAACATAACCATAGATTATTTCTCTGTTTTAAAAGAAACCACTACTCCAAAATTGCTACTACATACAACCATGATACTTAACTTTTCAAGACATAACGGATCTATTTCTAACCTTTGAGAAGTATAAGCCACAAACAATTCCATATTTTATAGCTAGATCTATTTTATTTATATTCTGCATACAGAAGAAAATATGGTATTATTGTCATCACACTCTATGTTGAGGTATTGCTGCATGTAATATATATACCCTGTCCAGCATCTGTTCTCTTTCTTACCAACATGTGCCCATATAGATAGATAGATAGATAGATAGATAGATAGATAGATAGATAGATAGATAGATAGATAGATAGATAGATCAATGCAGAGTATAGTCCCATTTAATTGAGGAATCAAGAATAAGGTATATTGATAGCTGAGTAGTAGTCCACTCTGTAAATGTACCACAATTTCTGTATCCATTTCTCCATTGCAACCAGTCCTGATAGGCTGGGGTCAAATAGAAGGTGAGGAAGACCTCACCTATGAGTGGTTTAGGGGAGGAACATTGAGGCAGAAGAGGGAAGGAAGATGGGATGGGGAGGAGACAAGGGAGGGAGACACAGCTGGGATACAAATTGAGTAAACTAATAAATGATAATAAAAATTTAAAACCCTTAAAAGAAGAATAAGGTATAAAAGACATTTGTAGATTAACATGCTTTATGACTTGTGCTTTAAGTGATCTTCATTACAATGAAAATTACAAGCTTACTTGATATCGCTGAGTTTCCTCTCTAGTTTTTACCCTTTCCTTAATGTGTTAGTCTTTAAATAATTATAAATTGCTTCTACATTCTTGTCTCTAGGCACTCAGAGGCTACAAAGATGAAATAACAATAAAAGGAAAATTTAAATGACAGAGGACTTTATAATATTAAACAACCAGTGACAAATTGAAGTATAAAATAGAACTAGAATATGCAACCTAATTTATATAATCTCCAGGGAGGAAAATACTGGGATAAAAATTACATAATTGGTACAGCTTTCTGAGCTTAAATTTGTTCTGGCGTCTATATATGCCATTCAATATGATTCTATCATATAATTTTATATCAAATATACAATTAGATATCACCTCTCCAGTTTCATGAATGAGAAAGTAAGGAAAAATATTACTATTTAACACATATTATTCTAACTTTAAACTTGTTCAAATTCTAAGTTTTCATGTTGTTTCTGGTTGTCTGCGTGGTTAATAGGCTGTGTCAGCCATTGCCAAAATTAAAAGATAATGTTGTGAAAAATTTTACTTTGAATAACATATGGCATGTTAAAAGTGTTCAATAAATGTTATATCTATTCATAAAAGTTTAAAGTTATATTATACATGTCAAATACCATTTTTGAAAAGCACATCACAACTATATATTGCTTGACACAGTGATCTTAAGAGTATAGTAGAGAGAGTGGCAAAATCAAGACTATGAAGATTGTTTACCTTTAAAAAACATTATGAAATTTCATTAGGTGTGTGGGGGAATCTTTGAGTGTAGGGCTGTAGGAATGGTAATGAACACAGCATGCAGTGTGGGGGGAGACACAGAAAAGAGAGGTGAGAGATTCTAAGACTGGAAAAAACTAGCCTATGATATGAGGCAATGATCTTTCAGGAACTTTTAGGAGGAACAATATTCTTTGCAACTTTCATCATTTTGCTCATGAGTTCCAGGATCATTCCTGTCACACTAAAGAAGATAGTGATTTCACTCTACTCTCCCCCTTTCTTTCTGCTAACTCTTGCTCTCTCTTTCTCCCCCCTCTCTCTATGTGTGCCTGTGTGTTGACAGCTTATGTCCTCACATGTGTAAATTAACAGACAGTAGATAGGCAGCTGCAGTTATGATTCTGGAGATCACACATCTGAAAGCAACAAAGCAGATGATATAAATACTGTGACAGGGCTTTGTTACGTACTCCTCAACAAGGATCCAGATGTATATCCATTATAGCAAACAACATATCTCCCTCCAACATTTCAGCATTGCATTTATACTTAATCTGTTTTTAACTATTTCGTAATTCTTTGAAGTCAGGGGAATATTTCTTAAACTGTCTGCTCCTTTCCAAACTACAGATAGCAGAATGTATTAACTCATCTTTCTGGACCTTCAGTACAGCATGGACTAAAGAGACTTAAAAAAGTACAAAACAATTTAGAATTCCATTTGGGTGATTATGGTTTGTGTTCCTAAGTCAAGGACTGCTTTTTCTTTTTAGAATTATCTGAGGATCTTTTTTAGAGGAGTAATTAATGAGTTAAGAAAACGATTTAATATTAGGGATTGTGCTGAAGAAAGACACTAGGTCATGAAGAAACAACTTCCTGTCTGGGTTGTAGGTAATAACTGATAGATCTTTGTTTTAAAATAAAATACTAATCTTTCAGGGCTATTCAATATTCTTAATGCAAAATTCCTCCTGAGGTTTTCAAGTAATATGACTGTTAATATTACTTTTCAAAACAGTGATGTTGATATCAATAAATTTCTAGTGAAAACAAAATGAGTTTTACTCATAAGTTCTGTGAAAATTAGAAACTTTTATAGTAATAGCCTGCAAGGTATAGTTCCCTTTCAAGTTGGATGTTCTTTCTTCATTAATTTATTAATCACCTTATAGCTTAATTGGAGGCATCCTCCTCCCCTCCCCACTCTCTTTCTCCTCAGAAAAAGGTACCAATGCACCCTGCACATCAAGTCACAGAAGACAAAGTGCTTCCTCACCCTCTCAGGCCAGACACGGCAGCCCAATTATGGGAAAGGAATCCAAAAGGAGGCAACAGAGTGAGAGACAGTCCTATTCCAATTGTTAGGGAACCCACATGAACACAAAACTGCACATCTGCCTCACATACATAGAGGGCCTAGGTACAGTTCATGCATGGGCTTTGGTTGGTGGTTCAGTCTCTGTGAGCCCCCTTAGGCCAAGGTTAATTTCCTCCATAGCTCTTTTCCTGCTGTCTTTGACCTCTCAGCACCTTCAATCCTTGCTCCCAGTCTTCTGCAAGAATCCCCTGCCTCCTTCTATTGTTTGGCTCTGAGTCTCCTATATCTGTTTCTATCAGCTGCTTGATGAAGTCTCTCAGAAGCCAGTTAGGCTAGGCTACTGTATATCGCAAAACAGAGTATAATTTACAGTGTCAGGTGTTAGCTCTTTTCCATGGGTTGAGTCTGAAGTTGGATCAGTCATTGGTTAGCCATTCAAGCAATCTCTGCTCCATCTTTATCCCTACATTTCTTGTGGGCAGGACAAAGTTTGGATCTAAGGATTTGTGGGTTTGTTGGTATCCCAAAACTCCACTGGATGTCCCTCCTAGCTACAGGGGGTAGTCAGTTCAGGCTACACATTTTCTAGTGCAAGGAATCTCAGCTAAACTCATCCCCCTCTACTCCTGGGAGCCTCCCTTTTGTCAGAAATTAGCCTCCCACTGGTCTGCATTCTCTTTTCTTGACTTCCCTCCACCTGATCTCACCACACCCATTTCCCTCCCCGCACCCTTTCCTACCCAGATCCTGTCCTCTATCTACTTCAGATGTATTTTCTTTTCACTTCTGAGTGAGGTTTAAACATCCTTATTTGGGCCCTCCTTGACTCTTTACTTCTTTGTGTCTGTGGATTATAACATGACTAAAAACGAATTATCCATTCGTCTGTTAATATCTAGGTTGTTTATGTTTTTAGCTATTAGTAATAAAGCTACCCTGAACATCGTTGAGCAAGTGTCCTTTTGGTAGGGTGGAGTACCTTTTGGATATATGTCCAGAGGTGGTATAGCTGGTATTGATGTAGAATCATTCCAGATTTTCTGAGCAACTGCTAGATGGATTTGCAAAGTGGTTATATAAGTTTTCAATCCCACCAGCAATGGAGGAGGGTTCCTTTTGCTCAACATCCTTGCCAGCATTTGCTGTCACTTGAGTTTTTTTTTTTATTTTAGCTATTTTGATGCATATAAGATATGCTGTAGTAATTAAAAAATGATGAGTGTTGAGCTACGTATTATCTATTATTTGCTCTATGATTATCATGTTGTTATTATCTAACCTGTATCACAAATAATAAAATACAAACACCTATTAAATTTATAATTGTCTTTTGAAACTTGGGCTGGCCAAATATTTCACTTACACTGTCTCAATATCCTCACCATCCATATCCTAGCCCCTGTCCATTGCCATGCACCCAAATCCTTTTCAATTGGATTACCTTTTATCCATAATCCAATGTTATTTGCTTTTATTCTTTTTTAAAATGAAGATGTGATTTTTTCTTTAATCTGAAACAAATTCTGTCATTTTGATGTATCTTTTTTCTTCACAATTTATTAAAGAGGTACCTACATTTTCTGAAACTGCTCATGTCTTTTTTTAATTTTAGTTTTTTAAAAAAATTGTTCATTATATATCCAGATTGAAGCCCCTTCCCTCAACTACTCTTGTCTCACCTTCCCCCCATCCCTTCCTCTAGTCCACTGAAAAGGGGCAGTTCTCCACTATTGCCATCTGCCCATAGCCTGTTAAGTCTCATCAGGACTGCCTGGTTCCTCTTCCTCCATGGCCTGGTAAGCCTGCATCATTAGGAACAAGTGATCAAAGAGCAGTCAACTGAGTTCATGATAGAAGCAGCCATTAATCCCCTCACTCAGAGATCCACATGGAGACTGAGCTGCCAATCAGCCACATCTGAGCAGGGGGTCTAGGTCCTCTCCATTTATGGTCCTCTGTTGGTACCTCAGTCTCTGCAGGACCCGCTGGCCTCAGATCTTTTAGTTTTGTTGGTCTCCTTGTGGGGTTTTTGTCCCATCCATGTCCCTCTAATCCCACCCCTCTCTTCTTCAATAAGATTCCCTGTGCTCTGCCCTAAGATTAGCTGACAGTCTCAGCAGATGCTTTATTTCCTGTTGAGTGAATGATTTCAGAGGACCCTCTACAGTAGTCTCCCATCTGGTTTCCTCTCTTCCAGGTCGTCTGGTGTTTATCCTGTTTGCTATTCTGAATGAGATTTAAGCATTCTACCTTGGGTACTCCTTGCTTTATTCTTTATCTGGGTCTTTTCGTGTCATCACTGGAGTCCTTTCTCCAGTCCCATTTGTGTGTGTGTGTGTGTGTGTATGTGTGTGTGTGTGTTTGTTCCATGCAATACATGGTGGCATCCTTCTTCTTCCTCTTTGTCTGTCCCCCATGAATCTCAAAAGCCTGGGAACCTTCATCATACCTACCCCATTCTGCCCTGCCCAGATATAGGCTGTTTAATCAAACAATCAAGTATGTCTTAGGCAGGTTTATCTAAACAAGGATGGTGTATCTGGCAGGTAGTAACCAGATCTTCAGAGCCAGTAATTAGCATTAGGCCAACCTCCAGCAAAGATAGAATCTCAGTGTTATTTTCAAATCCCTGATGACTAAAGAAGTCGAACATATTTTTGTTTACTTTTAATATATTTTGTATTAATTACAGTTTATTCACTTGGTATCCCAGCTGTATTCTGAACCCTTTCTCTCCCAGTCCTGCTTTTCCTCCCTCCCTCTTCAACTCCTATGCCCTTCCCACAGTCCACTGATAGGGGAGGTCTTCTTTTCCTTCCTTCTGATCCAAGTCTTTCAGACCTCATCAGGAGTGGCTGCATTGCCTTCCTCTGTGGCCTGGTAAGGCTGCTCCCCCATGAGGGTGAGGTGATCAAAGAGCAGGCCAATCAGTTCCTGTCAGAGACAGTCCCCGTTCCCATTACTATGGAAGCCACTTGGACACTGAACTGCCACAGGCTACATATGTGCAGGGGTTCAAGGTTATCTCCATGCATGGTACTTGGTTGGAGTATCAGTCTCAGAAAAGACCACTGTGCTCAGATTTTTTGGTTCTGTTGCTCTCCTTGTGAAGCTTCTGTCCTCTCCAGATCTTACTATTTCCCACTTCTTTCATAAGATTCCCTGCACTCTGCCCAAAGGTTGGCCATAAGTCTCAGCATCTCATTTGATAGTCTGTAGGGCAGAGCCTTTCAGAGGCACTCTGTGGCAAGGTCCTAACTTGTTCCCTGTTTTCTCCTTCTTCTGATGTCCATCCTCTTTGCCTTTCTGCATGAGGATTGAGCATTTTAGCCAGAGTCCTCCCTTTTCATTAGTTTCTTTATGTGTATAGATTTTAGTAGGTTTATCCTATATTATATGTCTATATGAGTGAGTATATACCATGTGTGTCTTTCCGCTTCTGGGATAGCTCACTCAGGATGATCTTTTCCAGTTCCTACCATTTACCTGCAAATTTCATGATTTCCTTGATTTTATTGCTGAGTAGTATTCCGTTGTGTAGATGTGCCACAATTTCTGTATCCATTCCTCAGTTGAGGGACATCTGGATTGTTTCCAGCTTCTGGCTATTACAAATAAAGGTGCTTCAAGCATAGTTGAGCAAGTGTCCTTATTGTGTTTTTGAGCCTCTTTTGGATATATGCCTAGGAATGGTATAGTTGGATCCTGAGGAAGCGCTATTCCTATTTGTCTAAGAAAAAGCACCAGATTGATTTCCAGAGTGGTTATACAAGTTTACATTCCCACCAGCAGTGGAGGAGGGTTCCCCTTTTCCAACACCCTCTTCAGTATGTGTTGTCACTTGAGTTTATTATCTTAGCCATTCTGATGGGTGTGAGGTGAAATCTCAGGGTTGTTTTGATTTGCATCTCCCTGATGATTAAGGAAGTTGAGCATTTCTTTAAGTGTTTCTCTGCCATTTGATATTCCTCTATCAAGAATTCTCTGTTTAATTCTGTTCCCCATTTTTTAGTTGGATTGCTTAATTTATTACTTTTTAACTTGTTTAGTTCTTTATATATACTGGATATTAGCCCTCTGTCAGATATAGGGCTGGTGAAGATACTTTCCAAATTTGTAGGTAGTCGTTTTGTTCTGACAACAGTGTCCTTTGCTTTACAGAAGCTTTTCAGTTTCATGAGGTCTCATTTATTGATTGTTGATCTTAGACCCTGTGCTGTTGGTGTTCTGTACAGGAAGTTGTCTCCTGTGCCAGTGAGTTCCAGGCTCTTCTTCACTTTTTTTTCTAACAGGTTTAGTGTGTCTGCTTTTATATTGATGTCTTTGATCCACTTGGACTTTAGTTTTGTGCATGGTGATAATTTGATTCTATTTGCATTTTTCTCCATGTAGATATCCAGTTAGACCAGCACTGTTTGTTGAAGATGCTATCTTTTTTCCATTGTATGGTTTGGGCATCTTTGTCCTAAATAATGTGTCCATTATAATGTGGATTTATATCTGGGTCTTCTATTTGGTTCCATTGATACACCATTCTGTTTCTGTGACAGTACCATGCAGTTTTTATTACTGTTGCTCTATAGTACAGCTTGAGATCAGGGATGGATATATCTCCAGAAGATCTTTTATTGTAGAGATTTGTTTCAGCAATTCTGGGTTTCTTGTTATTCCATATGAAGTTGAGAAATTTTTTTTCAAGGTCTGTAAAGAATTGTATTGGTAATTTGATGGGAATTGCATTGAATCTGTAGATGGCTTTTGGTAAGATGGCCATTTTTACTATGTTAATCCTGCCAACCCATGAGCATGGGAGATCTTTCCATCTTCTGGTATCTTTTTCTAATTCTTTCTTCAGAAACTTGAAATTTTTTTCATACAAGTCTTTGACTTGCTTGGTTAGGGTAACACCAAGGTACTTTATGTCTTTTGTGGCTATTGTAAAGAGTGTTGTTTCCCTAATTTCTTTCTCAGCCCTTTCATGTTTTGTATACAGGATGGCTACTGATTTTTTGAGTTAATTTTGTGTCCAGCCACTTTGCTGAAGGTGTTTATCAGCTGAAGAAGTTCCCTGGTAGAATATTTGGGGTCACTCAGGTACGCTATCATATCATCTGCAAATAGTGATACTTTGACTTCTTCCTTTCTGATTTGTATCCCTTTGATCTCTTTTCAATTACCGTATTGTTCTAGCAAGGACTTCGAGAACTATGTTGAAGAGATCTGGAGAGAGTGGGCATCCTTGCCTTGTCCCTGATTACAGTGGTATTGATTTAAGTTTCTCTCCATTGAGTTTGATGTTGGCTATAGGCTTACTGTATATTGCCTTTACTGTGTTTAGGTATGTGCCTTGTATTCCTGATCTCTCCAATACTTTAAATATGAATGGATGTTGGATTATGTCAAATGCTTTTTCAGCATCTAAGGAGATTATCATGTTTTTTTTTCAGTTTGTTAATATGGTGGATCACATTGATGGATTTCTGTATATTGAACGACCCCTGCATACCTGGGATGAAGCCTACTTGGTCATAGTGGATGATATTTTTGATGTGTTCTTATATTCAGTTTGCAAGTATTTTTTTGAGTATTTTTGCATCAATGTGCATAAGGGTGATTGACTGAAATTCTCTTTCTTTGTTGGGTCTTGTGAGGTTTAGGTACCAAGGTGACTGTGGCTTCATAGAATGAGTTTGGTAGTGTTCCTTCTGTTTCTATTTTGTGGAATAGTTTGAAGAGAACTGGAGTTGGCTCTTCTTTGAAGGTTTGGTAGAATTCTGCACTGAAACCATCTGGTCCTGGGCTTTTTTGGATGGGAGACTTTTGATGACTGCCTCTATTTCCTTAGGGGATATAGGGCTAGTTTTTTGTTTTACCTGAACTTGATTCAGCTTTGGTAGGTGGAATCGATCATGAAAATTGTCCATTTCATTTAGATTTTCAAATTTTGTGGCATATAGACTTTTGAAGTAAGTACTAATGATTGTTTGGATTTCCTCAGTGTCAGTTGTTATGTCCCCCTTTTCATTTTTGATTTTGTTGATTTGGATAGTGTCACTTTGCCTTTCAGTTAGTTTGGCTAAGGGTTTGTCTATCTTGTTGATTTTCTCAAAGAACCAGCTCTTGGTTTCATTTATTCTTTGGATTGTTTTATTTGTTTCTAAGTTATTGATTTCAGCACTGAGTTTGATTATTCCCAGCTGTCTACTCCTCTTTGGTGTGTTTGCTTCTTTTTTTTTTTTTTCTAGGGTGTTAGGTGAGTCATTCAGTTGCTTACATGAGTTGTTTCGAATTTCTTCTTGAAAGTGTTTAGTGCTATGAACTTTCCTCTTAGCACTGCTTTATGTTGTGCCTTCATTTTTACTGAATTCTAGGAATACTTTAATTTCTTTCTTTATTTCTTCCCTGGCCCAGATGTCATTGTGTAGCATGTTGTTCAGTTTCATGTCTGTGTAGGCTTTTTGTTATTTCTGTTGTCGTTGAGATCTAGCTTTAGGCCATAGTGGTCAGATAGGATACATGGGTTTATTTCAATCTTTTTGTATCTGTTGAGGCTTTTGTGACCAACTCTATGGTCTATTTTGGAGAAGGTTCCATATGGTGCTGAGAAGAAGGTAAATTCTTTTGTGTTTGGGTGAAAGGTTCTGTAGGTATCTGTTAGGTCCATTTGATTTATGATCTCTGTTAGAGTCATTGGTGCTTTGTTTAGTTTCTGTTTTGTTGACCTGTCTTTTGTTGAGAGTGGGGTGTTGAAGCTTCCCACTATTAATGTGTGGAGATCTATGTGTAGTTTCAGTTTTATTAATGTTTCTTCTACAAATGTGGGTGCTCTTGTATTTGGGCATAGATGTTCAGAATTGTGGTGTCTTCTTGGTGGAGTTTTCCTTTGATGAATTGAAATGACTTTCTCCATCTCTTTTGATTAATTTTGGTTGAAAATCTATTTTATTAGATATTAGAATGGCTACTCCTGCTTGCTTCTTGGTTTCATTTGCTTGGGTTTTCCAGGTCTTTACTCTCAGGTAATGTCTATATTTGTGACTTAGGTGTGTTTCTTGTATGCAACAGATTGTTGGGTCTTGTTTATGTATCCATTCTGTTAGTCTGAGTCTGTGTTTTTTTATTGGAGAGTTGAGTCCATTGATGTTAACGGAGATTAATGACCAGTGGCTGTTAGATGCATTGATTTTGCTGTTGGCTGTGGTGGTGTGTTTGTGTGTTTGGCTACTTTTATTTTTGCTGTGGTGAGGTTATTTGTTTCCTGTGTTTTCCTGAATGTAGTTAGCTTTCCTGGTTTCTATTTTTTCCTTCTAGTATCTTCTTTAATGCTGGATTTGTGGGTAGGTATTGTTTGAATTTGTTTTTATCATTGAATATCTTGCTTTCTTCATCTATGATGACTGAGAGTTTTCCTGGATATATTAGCCAGAGTCGACATCTGTGTTCTCTTAGGGTCTGCATTATATCCATCCAGGTCCATCTTGCTTTCATAATCTCTGTTGAGAAGTCAGGTGAGAATCTGATAGGTTTACCATTATATGTTACTTGGCCTTTTCCCTCAAAGCTTTAAATATTTTTCTTTGTTCTGTATACTTACTGTTTTGATTATTATGTGGCAGGAGGGTTTTCTTTTCTGGTCTAATTTATTAGGTGTTCTGTAGGCCTCTTGTATTCTTATAGACCTCTCCTTTAAGTTGGGGAAATTTTCTTCTATGATTTTGTTGAAGATATTTTCTGGGCCTTGGAGGAGGGAATCTTCTTTTTCCTTGATTCCTATTATTCTTAGGTTTTGTCTTTTCATATTGTCTTGGATTTCTTGGATGGTCTGTGTCAGGAATTGTTTTGGATTTCACATTTTCTTTGGCGGATACATCGATTTCTTCCATTGTATCTTCTACATCTGAGATTCTTTCTTCCATCTCTTGTAGTCTGTTGGTTATGCTTACCTCTGTGGTTCCTATTTTCTTCCCTAAATTCTTCCTTTCCACAATTTCCTCCGTTTGAGTTTTCTTTAATTTTTCCAATTCTATCTTCATATATTGAGTTGTTTTGTTTATTTCCTTCATCTGTCTGATTGTATTTTCCTGTTTTTCTTTTAGTTCCTTCAACTGTTTGTTTGGACATTCCTCTATTTCTTTTATTTCTTTCAGTGATTTAATTATTTCTTATCTGAAGGCCACAAACTGTTTAGCTGCATCTTCCCATATTTCGTCACAGATGGCCATAATCTGTTTGATTTTTTTCTTCCCTTAATCCTTTCTGTATTTTATTTGTTTCCTCTATTATCCTCTTTCTCAGCATAAATGTAACGTCATCTTCTTGAATTTCAATTATGCTGTGGTGTCCAGGACTGCTCGCCCCTGGATGACTCGGTTCTGGTGATGCCATATTGTTCTGTCTTTTGTTGGTTGAGCTTTTACACTGACCTCTACCCATTAAGCTATTTTAGGTGTTGGCTGTTAGTTCCTGGTGCTTCCTGGAATCCTGGGGTAGGGGGAAATCCCCTTGGCAGGAAGATAATTTTTTCTGAAGGAGGCCTCCTCTGCTTTTTGGGTATGGTCAAAGTATGGCCAGTGTTTCTCAGGAATTGCCACTGCTCACTTCAAGCATATAGACCTGAGGGTAGCTATGGTCTTTGTTAGTCAGTGGGCCTCTCCTCTCACCCTTAGAAGTCCTGGAGACAGCTGCCCTGCTGCTGTTGTTACACTGTTTTCCAGGTACAGCCCTCTTGAAGAACGTGCTGATTTTCTAGCTGTGGGGTTTTCTCCTAACAGGGAAACAGTCTGGTACCCTGGGACACACTGTTCTATCTGGGAAGGTGAGTTGAGTGCACAGGGAGACTCTGGGCCAGAGGCTGAGTGCTTCTCTCTGGGCCAGAGACTGTGGCCCAGGTCTGGGATGGAGGCTGGTGGCACTTCTCTGGTTGGATGGCTGTGTGCCCTGATCTGGGCCTGAGGCTGTGTGCTCCTCTCTGGGCCAGCAACTGAGGGCTCCTCTCTGGTCCGGAGGCTGGGCGCCTTACTCTGGGCCAGAGGTTGTGTCCTGGACAGGGATGGCAGCTGGGGGCGCTGCTCTGGTCCAGAGGCTCTGCACCCCAATCTGTGCTGGCATCTGTGTGTCCCCTTTTGTGCCAGAGGCTGTGCACACTTCTCTCGGTCCAAAGCTGAGGTCTCTGCTCTGGTCCGGAGGCTGGACGCCTCCTTCTGGCCCGGAGTCTGTGTGTCCCTATCCGGGATGGTGGCTGGGGGTGCCCCTGGAGGTTGTGTACTCCGATCTAGGCCAGCAGATGTGTGCCCGCTGGTCCCCAGGACCTTTTCCAGGGATTGACTGGGTGTCCTGAGGTCGGTACCAATTGATTTCCACACTGTAGGATTTCCTCTCACCTGGCAATCACAAACTCTGGTGTGTTAGGTCCCAGAGTTCAGTCTCCTGGTCGCTGTGTCAACACTGCTGTCTAGCTCCTCAGACACAGTGTCGTCCTGGACCTGTCATCTTGGGTCCGGTTTCTTTGTTTTTAATAGCTAAGTAGTATTCCGTTGTGTAAATGTACCACAATTTTTGTATCCATTCTTCCGTTGAGTGACATTTAGGTTGTTTCCAGATTCTAGCTATTATGAATAAAGGTGATATGAAAATAGTTGAGCAAATGTCCTTGTTGTATGGTTGAGCATCTTTCAGATATATGCCCAGGAATGGTATAGCTGCTTCTTGAAGTAGCACTATTCTCAGATTTCTGAGAAAGCATCATATAGATTTCCAAAGTGGTTGTACAAGTTTGTATTCCCACCAGCAATGGAGGAGGTTTCCCCTTTCTCTACATTCTTTCAAGCATGTGTTGTCACTTGAGTTTTTGATCTTAGCCATTCTGATGGGTGTGAGATGGAATCTCAGATTCCCTTTAATTTGCATTTTCCTGATGGCTAAGGTGTCCAAATGCTTGGTTAGAGTTACATAAAAATACTTTATATTATTTCTGGCTATTTTAAAGCATGTAGTTTCCCTAATTTCTATCTCAGCCAGTTTGTCTTTTGTGTTCAGGAGGGTTACTGACTTTTAAAATTAATCTTGTGCCCAGACACTTTGCTGAAACTGTAGGAGTTCTCTGGTGTTCTGTTTGGGAAGTTGTCTCCTGTGCCAATGCATTCAAGACTGTTTCCCACTTTTTCTTCTAAAAGATTTAGTGTGTTTAGTTTTATGTTGAGGACTTTGACCCACATGGTCTTTGCTTTTGTGAAGGGTGAAAAGTGTGTATCTATCAACAGACCTAAAGAAGTTAAACAAGGAAGACCCTAGGGAAGGTCCTCAATTCTCATTCAGAAGGGACAACAGGGTAGACACCACTAGCAGTAGAAGAGAGGGAACAAGATGGAAGCCTGCCACCAATTTCCTCTACAAGGCTCCACCCAACAGTGGATCAAAGCAGATGCAGAGACTCACAGCCAAACTTGGACAGAGCACAGGGAGTCTTATGGAAGAATGAGGATATAGAAAGACATGGAGGGGGCAGGAGCCTCACAAGTAGACCAACAAAATCTAAAAAAGTTGGGGCCATGGGGAACTGCAGAAATGGATTCATCAAACAAAGACAGGTATAGAGAAGACGTAAATCCCGTGCTCAGATGTAGTCCATAGACAGCTCAGTCTCCATGTGAGTTCCCTAGTAAGGGGAGAAGAGACAGTATCTAACATAAACTCAGTTGCCTGCTCCTTGATCACTTCTCCCTTGGGGTTGGGGGGGGGGGTTGACCTAGCCAGGCCACAGAGGAGGAGGATCCAAGCAGTCCTGATGGGACCTGATAGGCTAGGCTCATACAGCAGGGGAAGAGGACTTCCCCTATCAGTGGACTAGGGAAGACAGACAGGGAAGGGAAAGAGGGTGGCCCTGAGGAAATGAGAGAGGGAGCTACAACTGGGATAAAAAGTGAATAAATTGTAACAATAATAATAAATAACATAAAATAAGACTTCAGGTGAGAGGTGGGTGCAGTGGTGAACTGTAATCCCAGCAGAGGAAGAAGAGGCAGACAGATCTTTGTGAGTTTGAGGCCAGCCTGGCCTACAAATTGAGTCCAGGACACCTAAGGCCACACAGAGAAACCAAAATATAAATCCAAAATAAAAACAACAAAACCACAGAAAAACAAAGGCTTCAGTTTTACCCTTCAAATAAGCAAACGATCACGTTTAAAGCAGATTGCAGAAGGTGCTTATAAATTCAGTTTATCAATATGCAACATATTTTAACATTTCAGCTATTCTGTCTCACAGTTTCACTGAAGTAACTTTGTGCTGGCAACATATGCAGTATGTAGAGTAAACATGCCTGATAAATTATGAAGTCCACCCAGCATTATTGACTGTGAACATAGATAATATTTCTTTGCTGTTTAGAACTTCATTTTATAACTCCACTGTTTTTTTTAAAGCCCTCTGACAGGAAGTGGTCATTAGTGTCAGAGTTTGTTGACGTGCATTTTCCTTGCCTTTTTCCCAGTAAATCTTTGATAGCTATGAAATAATTTATTTTTATTTTATAATAAAATATTGGAACATCTCTAAAAATTTAATCAGGAATATGAGTCAAGGCTGAATGCTGGAATTATTGTTTTCAGAATTCCTTAGATTGTGCTGGAGTATTCTCTTTTGAACATTGTTTATTTTTGTAATAACCATGCAATTGTGGAATTTTGGAAAGCCCTTTAACTTACTCATCAACCTTTTGTGTTCACATATGTGTAAATATATATGTATATATGCATGTGCATGTAGAAGTCATAGGTCATTGTGAGATGTTTTCCATTTTCACTTTCCATCTTATTTTTTTTTAAGACAGGGTCTCTCACTGAACTTAGACTTCACTGTTTAAATTGGTCTGGGTGAGCAGTGAGTTCCTTGGGTCCTGTCTCTGCAGTCTTAGCTTGGGGTTATAAGCCTGGGCCACCACACCTGACTTTAACATGAGTTCTGGGGATCACATCTCAAGGAATTCTGCTTATGCAACAAGTACTTTACCCATGCAGGTATCTTTTCAACCCCAATAATCACTAATTGATGCATTTGATGGGATCAAGAATCCCTCTTCTCCACACAAGTATTCTAAATTCAGATAAAACTGGCCACATGTGCAGAATGCAATGAGTTTTACAATATGAGTACATTTTGCCTCTGAGTAGAATTTAGGAACAAAGTACAATATGTCACGTTATGTAGCATCTGATAATTCTTTGTTTCAGTGTTAAACTATAACCCATCAAAAAGAAAAACTGAAAATTCTGTCACTCTGTAAATTATAACCTTTTCTGGATAGGAGCTATTGGTATGTCTTTGCCCTGAACTGTTCCTTTATATTTTCTTATATTGCTTTCATAGATTTGGAGCTTAACTGAAGCTCCTTGGATAAATGTTTGTTTTTGTACATCATGAGAGGAAGGAGACAAGTTTCCTTCTTTTCTGTATGTATATCCAGCTACCACAGCACCAATGACTGAATAGATTGTTCTTTCTCCAATATGTGTTCTTAATACCTTGTCAAAACAAATTGGCTATGAACACTTTGATAATTTTCCATGTTTTCTATTCTGTTTCTTTGGTCTGTGGTCAAGTTTTCTACTATTACACTGCTTGATTTCTGTAGCTTTGAGGTATTTTGGGAAGTCAGGATTTCATATATCTTTAGATATATTCTTTTAGCTCATAATTTCTTTGCCTCCTTGGATCTTTTGTGGTTATGTGAATTTTGTGATTTTGTTCTCTGTTAACATGAATAATATAATTGGTGTTTTTACAGAAATTTCATTGAATCTGTAGATTATTGTGGGACGTATGGGTTGTGTTTTTCCAAGTCATAAGCATGGAAGTCTTTTCATTTTGAAGGGTCCTCTGTGAATTTTTCATTGATATTTTATAGCTTTCAGTGTACAGATACTTGATTTTCTTGATTAAATTTGTTCCTGGCTATTTTTGTGGCTGTTGTAATGCCTTTTTCAAAAATTTGGCCAGGTTTTATTGATGTATAAAATGTTATTTTTATTGTAATTAGCTCACAAAGAATCAGACTAGTTAATGGCATTTTCAAATATCATTTTGAATGATTCTCTTCCCCTTCTTTTTTCCTGCCTACTTCCTTTCCCTACTCTACTGATTTGTACTTTCCCTTAATATCCCATATGTCTAATATTTTATATACTTCTCCCTTTAGGCCTTTTCTTTTACCTTTTTATTTTTTAATTTATTTTAAAATTTATTACAATTTACTCACTTTGTATTCCAGCTGAAACCCCCTCCCAATCCTATTCTCCCTACCTCATCTCCTCCCATGTGCCTCCCCTAGTGATAGGGGAAGTCTTCCTCCCCTTCCTTCAGACCCTTAAGGCCTTTTAAATTCTCCCATCTTATAGTTACCTTCCTGGTTTTCTGAGATTTACTCATAATTAATTTCATTTATAAATATATATTTAAAAATTAGCAGCTCATATAAGAAAAAACAACATTGTTTGTTTTTCTGAGTCTGGCTTTCTATCCCAAAACTTCACTGGATTAGTTGAAAGCAACCTGTAAAACACAGAAAAAATATTTGTAAACTGTTCCTCTAAAATTAACAAACACTATGAAAGAATCATAAAACATCAATAGCAAAAGAACAGGTATTTTTATTAAAAATGGGCAAAAGACATTTCTCAGAAGTTATTGCCAAAAATAATTATTTAAAAATGTTCAACATCCCTAATCATGTGTAAAGAAACTGTAAACCAAAACCCCAGTGAGATATGGCTTACCCTAATTAAAATGACAAACCTGCTCAGGCTCAAGCAAGACCATGTGTCAGTGTGAAGAGCAAATATGGGCATGAAATTCCCACCCATATGTAAAGAACTATTGGCAACTGATAGCTAATGGGAGAGGAAGAGTCAGTTTTATTTAGTGGTATGGTTTCTGGTAGATTTATCATGCTTCTGTGGAAGATCACATATACAAGCATAAGTGGGCAGGAATGATTAGACTTGCTGCATTTAAAAAAGAAAGAACATAAATTTGGATGGGTATGGAGTAGGGAATTTTTATGAGAGGAGCTGGTAGCTGGAGAAGATATGATCAAAATACATTGCATGAAATTCTCAAAGAACTAATAAAAGCTGTGAAAGATTTTTTTTAAAGAACAAAAGCTAACACATGCTTGGCAGGATTAGAAGAAAGGGGAACTATTTTTTTTTCAGTTAATAGGGATATAAACATATTCAACATAGTCCTTAATGTAAGTGATATTGAGGCTACTCAAAATAGAATATAAAACTAGCATATAATCCTGCTACTACACTACTGAACACATCAAGTGATATAAGATGGATCCATATGCACCCAAGTTTATCACTACACCATTTATAGTAACCCAACTACAGAATCAACTAGGATTTTTAGTAAAACATAGGTAAATAAAAATATTAGCTGTTTATAGAAATAAACATTGAGCTGTTAAGTAATAAGCTCTGGTTGTTTGCAATAACATGGATGACACTGGAAGACATGTTAACTGATATAAACAAAATACAAAAAAACAAGATATTTTTGCTATTTTGGAAGCTGAAAAATATTTAGAAGATACAATAGAATTATCAGAGTATTGAAAAGTGAGAGCAAGACAAAAGGAGAGAGTTTGGATAACAGTTACCAAAATGTAATTAGACTAAAGATTAGTTCCAATTTTGTATAGCTCAATTAGATAACTACGTGTACAACAATGTATTGTGGCACATTTTCACAATGGAATACCACTCAGCTATTAAAAAGAAGGAAATCATGAAATTTGCAATCAAATGGATAAGAATAAAAAAGATCATCCTGAGGAAGGTAACCCAGAAACAGAAAGACAGGCATGGTATACACTCACTAATAAGTGGATATTAGCTGTATAATATAGAATAGCAAGCTACAGACCTAAAGAAACTAAACACTAAGGAGAGCTCTAGGGAGGATGGTTAAATCTCACTCAGAATGGCAAATCAGATAAACTTCAGAAATGGTGCAAGAGATGAAACAGGTTGGGAGCCTACTATAGAGGGGTCCTCTGAAATAGGGAAGCAAAGCATATTCTGAGACTCAGGGCCAATCTCTGGCATAACACAGGGAATCTTATTGAAGAAGAGAGGGATGGAAATAGAAGGACATTGAAGGGGCAAGATTCCTACAAGGAGATCAACAAAGCTAAAAGATCTGAGCCCAGGGGTCCTGCAAAGACTTACACACCAACAGAGGACCATACATGGAGAGCACCTAGACCCTTTGCTCAGATGTGGCTGATTGACAGCTCAGTCTCCAGGTGGATCTTTGAGTGAAGGGAGCAGTGGTTACTTCTATCATGAACTCAGTTGACTGCTCTTTGATCACTTGCCGCTGATGATTCAGGCTTACCAGGCCATGGAGGAAGAGGATCCAGGCAGTCCTGTTGAGACTTAACAAACTGTAGGCAGATGGCAATAGTGGAGAACTCCCCCTTTTTGTTGACAAGAGGAAGGGGATGAGGGGAAAGATGGAGGGAAGGTTAGACTTGGGGGGAGTTGAGGGAGGAGGCTTCATTTGGGATATATAATGAACAAATTGTGAAGAAAAAATTAAAAATTTAAAAAAGAAATGAGCAATTTCAGAAAATGTAGATACCTCTTTAAGTAGGCAATAGATTTTATGAATATCTCGATTTTCTCTTAGCTAGCAGTAGTTTACAATCCAACATAAATGAGAGGTTCAACTTCGTGATATGCCTCATGCCATTGGTAATGAATAAAATCGATTTGACAAAATTCTAAGATCATTTGGAAGTCTTATGCTCTTTCTATGCTAAAACATGAAAAGTATAGGGGTCGTCTCAGTAAGTTCAGAAGGCATTTTCCATATATGATATTGATTTTCCCAAAAGTCTACAAAGTTCAGACTATTTTGAATGATAACAGAACAGAAAACTACTGCTGCAAGATATTCAGCCTGAAGGACTCCCTGAAAATAAATGCTATTGGCCTGGGTACTATAAAGAAACAGAAAATGCCCCTCCCCAAGTCCACTGATAAGGGAGGTCTTCCTTTCCTTCTTTTTGATCCTAGTCTATCAGCTCTCATCAGGAATGCGGGCATGTGTGGAGAAGGGGGAGGGAAGGTAGAATTGGGAGGAGAGGAGCGAAGGGTTTATGGGGTATACAAAGAGAATAAAGTCTAATTAACAAAAATATTTAAAAATGTAAAAAAAGAAACAGAAAATGATGTTTATTTATGTCTGTGAAGCCCTGTACAAGTATATGATTTGTTTTTGTATGCATAAGAGAGAGGAATTTAAGAACCAATACAAAGTGTGGACTTGATGCTTTTAGTCTTATCGTCCTTTTTAATCTTAGGTTTGAAAGATAGCTTGCAATCATAGATAGGAAAGAGGAACTTTAATGGTTCTATTTCTAGTAATCTTGCTTATGTGGTAGAAGCCTTTGTCCACAGCAATGTGAAACATTTTTTCTGAGAGTTTTTCTTTGGCTTAATTTAGATGTAAAAAAAAAAAAAAAAAAAAAAAAAAAGGAGTGATAGGTAATCAAGATTCACATTATTTATAGCTTTCGTATGAATAGAGAATATTTATTGATTTATTCATTTATCTATCTATCTATTTATTTATTTATAGTTATTTTATTTAAGATTATTTACTTTACATCATAAGGATGCCCCATCCTGCCTCTCCTTCCAGTTACCCCATTTCCCCTCCACATCCCCCTTTCTCTTTACCCCAGAAAAGGCGAGACCCCTCCCCCATACCAACCTTCCCCAGTACATCAAATCATATCAGAACTGAGCATATCTTGATCCCCTGAGGCCAGGAAAGGCATTCCTCCCAGAGGGAAGTGATTCAAAAGCAGACAATAGAGTCCAAGTTAGAAACAGCCCTCCCTCCACTTGCCAGGTGCCCCATATGAAGACCAAGCTGCCCATTGGCCACATATGTGCAGAAGACCTAGACTATGCTTGTTCCTAAGTTGATGTCTCAGTCTCTGAAAGCCCCCATGGGACTGGGTTAATTGTCTCTATTTGTCTTCTTGTGAGGTTCCTGTCCCCTCAAGGTCCTTTCATCTTTCTCTTAACACTTTCATAAGACCTCCGAAACTCTGCCTTGTCCTTGGCTGCAAGTCCCAGCTTCTGTCTAGATTAAATGCTGTCTGGAGCCTCCCAGACTGCAGTCAAGTTAAGGTCCTGTCTGAAAGCATAGCAGAGTATCATTATAAGTGTCAGGGACTGGCTGTCTACTAGTAGCAGGGGAGAAGGATGGGCCAGTTATTGTTTGGACATTCCCTCAGTCTTTCTCCCCTCATTATCCTAGCACTTCTTGTATGCAGGGTAATTTTTGCATCACAGATTTTGTCAGTGGGTGGTTGTTCTCTTCGTAGGATGTGGTCACTTCAGTCTTCATGCCCCTTCTTGTTAGGAGTCTCAGCTAGAGTTACACCCATATCTTCTCAGGAGCCTACCCTGTCACAGGCCTCCAGCTTGACAAAGACATGTCTCTCCTAAGTTTCCTTTCTTGTTCTCAGCCCTCCTACCTCCCACTACCATTCTCCCCACATCTGATCCCTACCTTTGTTTCCCTCCCCATTCATCTCCTGCCCATTTCCCCCTCTTTGTCCACTTCTGCTTTCTATTCTGTTTCCCCTTCTGAGTGACATTACATAATCCTCCCTTGTGCCTTCTTTGGTACTTAGCTTCTTAGGTCTGTGGAACCTAAGAAGGTTAGACTATAGGTCTACCATCCGCTTATAAGTGAGTATATACCATGTGCATCTTTCTGGGTTTGTGTTAGCTTACTTAAGATGATCTTTTCTAATTCTATGTATTTGCCTGCAAATTTCATGATTTCTTTGTTTTTAATAGCTGAGTAGTATTCCATTCTGTAAATGTACTTCAATTTCTGTATCCATTCTTCAGTTGAGGAACATCTAGGTTGTTTCCAGTTTCTGGCTACTAAGAATAAAACTGCTATGAACATAGTTGATCAAATGTCCTTGTATGGTGGAGCATCTTTTGGGTACATGCCCATGCCCATGGGTGGTATAGCTGAGTTTTGAGGAAGAACTATTCCCCGTTTTCTGAGAAGGCACCAGGTTGATTTCCAGAGAGTCTGTACAAGTTTGCACTACCACCAGCAAGAGAGGAGTGTTTCCCTTTCTCCACATCCTCACCAGCATGTGTTGCCACTTGAGTTTTTGCTCTTAGTCATTGTGACTAGTGTAAGATGGAATCTTATTTAACTTGCATTTTTTTCTCACACTCCTGCTTACACGGTAAACCTAGCAAGTGATTCGGAGATGGGTATTGCATAGAATGAAAGAATGTTCTCAGGTGACAATAACAGGTTGGGGCATTAGAATTATCTAAGATTATTGGATAAATCCACCTTTTGAATTGTTTGTCATTTCTGAGGTCAAAGCTATGTGTACATAGTGCAGTTTAGAACTGATTTTGTACCAGCCACATAAATGTTTTCTTTTTGGAACTTGAGATAAATCTTATTGCTTTCACTCACACACATCTCCTGTTCTTCCTCCCCCTTCTTCTCCTCATCAGAATAAATGTAAATAGTTACATTGTGAATCACATGAAAGAGTTAATGAAAATTAAAACATTTCCTATTTAATCAGATAATCAAAGCACTTAAAATAACTTTTAATATTAGAAGATAAAATAACATCAGCATATTTGAAGAACAATGGACTCATTGTTAATATTCAGGGAATTTCAGACCAGGAATTTAAGGCTGACTGATGTAACTACTCTTAAATTTGAGGTGTTAGACCTAGATTGCAAAGATATCTCTGGTAAGATACTGGATTCCTAAATATCCTACTTAAACAATTTTTTTTATAACACTGAGTTTTGTCTCAGTGTAGTAATGGAAACAAATTCTCCAACTAATGTTAGATCTTATTTAAGGGAAGATTCTCAGGCTTGGGCTCAAGCTTGTATATGGATGATGATAAAATATTTTAGAATTTTTGTGTGTTAACATAACAAAATAAGGCTTTGGAGTATGAGAAAATAAGGAATCTTTGATCCTTTCTACTGATGAAGTTGTGTGTGTGTTGTTTGCCTACGTCATACATAGGACAACCTGAGGTGTCACTATGAGCTTTGTTTTTTTGTTTTATTTATTTATTTTTATCTCAATCACAGGTTAGGTACTTTGAATCCCAGGTGTAGCCCCCTCCCTCAGTCCCTCCTACCCTCCCATTCCCTCCCTCATCTCCCTCCTCCCCGTCCCCTCCAAGTCCACCAACAGGGGAGGACCTCCTTCCCTTCCATCCAACCCCAGCTTATCCTGACTCCTCAGGGCTGGCTGCAAAGTCCTCCCCTGGGATCTAGCCAGTCTGTCACTCCCCAGCTTGAATGGGGGAGGGTCAAAGAGTCAGCCATCAAGATCATGACTGAAACAGTCCTTGTTTCCCTGAATAGGGTCTTCAGTCCTACACCAAGCTATCATGGGCCCCATCTGTGCGGGAGTTCCAGGCCACATCTACACATGGACCTTGATTATAGAAACCGTCTCATACAAGACCCCTGTGCCCTGCTCAGTTTGGTCTTTGTGGAGCTCTTGTTCTCCCCAAGTCTCAACAACC
>CM053758.1:39758773-39776933 GCA_028658305.1 Pachyuromys duprasi | reverse complement strand
TATAACGCAATACTACTCAGCTGTTAAAAACAAGAAAATCATGAAATTTGTGGGCAGATGGATGGAACTAAAAAAGATCATCTTAAGTGCAGTAACCCAGAATCAGAAAGCCGTGTGGTATATACTCTGTTATAAGTATATATTAGTTGTATAATATAGGATACCTCTACTAAAAGCTACAGACCTAAAGAAGCTAAGCACTAAGGAGGACCCTAGGGAGGATGCTTAAATCACATTTAGAATGGCAAACAGGATAAACAACAGAAGCAGTGGAAGAGAGGAAACATGATGGGAGCCTACTATAGAGGATCTTCTGAAAGGGCTCCACCCAACAGTGGTTTAAAGTAGCTGAGGAGACTAAGGGCAAAACTTTGGGTAGAGCACAGGGAGTCTTGTGGACAAGGGGGTGGGAGGATAGAAGAACACTGTAGGGACAAGAGCCCCTCCACAAGGAGACAAACCAAGTTAAAAACCTGAGCCCAGGGACTCCTGCAGAGACAGATGCACCAACTAAACACCATGCGTGGAGAGGACCTACACCCCTGCCCAGATATATCATATTGGCAGCTGAGTCTCCATGTGGGTTCCCAAATAAGAGAATCAGGGTTTGCCTCTGTCATGAACTCGATTACCTGCACTGTGATCACTTGCCCTTTATGATGTAGCCTTGCCAGGCCACAGAGGAAGAGAATCCAGCCAGTCCTGATGAGACTTGATATTAGCTATGGGGATATGGGAGAGGAGAACTCCTGCTCTTTTAGTGGACTGTGGGAACTGGATAGGGAGGAGGGAAGGGGGAAAGGAGGATGGGACTGAGAAGAGTTAAGTTGAGGGAGGAGTCTTCATTCAGAATATATAATGAATAAATTGTAAAAACAAACAAACAAAAATCCAAACTATTTTTAAAGCCTAAAAGTCTTCTTAAAATTCAGTCTTTCATTTGTGGGACCTTGTAAAATAAAAGCAATATATATGTTATTATTATTATTTTTTATTTCAAGAGAAAATATCTAGGGCATAGTCATAATTAAATCATAGCCATAATCAAACTCCAAAATTGTATGTAACTCAGCTTTCAATATCTGTCTTCATTCATGACCTTCTGGGCTCCTCAAAGGGGCTTGGGTCACTACTCCAACTCTGCTCTTTGTAGGACACACAGCTTGTCTTTTAAAGTTGGCCAGGTTCTACTCCACTGTCCCTATTTTTCTTGTTGGGTAACTTTCTAAATCTCTAGAGTCTTCTACTGAAACTTGGCTGCACTTTTCACAAACAGCCACTCTTGGGCTGAACTGATTGCTAAAAGTCTCATTTTTCCTATGACCGCTTAAATCCTGAATCTTCAACTGCCTCTAACTACACCTTTACCAATGGCCTCTCAGTGCCAGACATAAGCTGCTCTCCATGACTTTTTTTAATTTTAATTTTTATCAATTACAGTTTATTCACTTTGTATCCCCCCTTAGCTCCCTCCCTCTTCCCCTCCCGATCCTACCCTCCTTCCCCCTTCTCCACCCATGACTCTCCCCAGTCCACTAATAGAAGAAGTCTTCTTTCCCTATTTCTTTCTGAACCTAGTCTATCAGGTCTCATCAGGAGTGGCTATTTCCATGCCTTGTGAACCAGTACAACCCGGGTGACCCCTACACTATCAATTTTGGCTGCCTGACTGTCACACAACCTTGGTGAGATCTAGAATTCTGCCCCTGTGTGCTGAGTTTGAGGAAACACTTTCCAGATTTCCCCTCAATCATCCCCTCTTCTTAATTGACATTATTTATTTTTTTAGCTTTAGATAACCACCATCACTTTTTCCAGTAATATAAAGGTTTGCTTCAGTGGTACTGGTTTCTTATTAATCACTGATGAATCTTTGGCTCCAGGAGACAATCATGATGGAATCTTAATTCAAAATTACAAATGGACCTTACAGAGTCTTTAAATTTTCATTTTAATTGGCATAAGCAATGCCTCCATCTTCATCTTCAATTTTTAACTTCTAAGCTACTCCAGAACACTGCACTGAGATCTCAACATTTAATGGATTTTCTAGCACTAAATTTCAAATTCTTTGAAAATCCTGTCAAAAAATAAAATTAGGCTTGTCACAGCAATATACCACAATACTTGTACCAATTTGACTTAGCTGGGGTTTCTATCAATATGATAAACAACATGACCAAAAAAAAACTATGAAGAATGCATGTATTCAGCTTACACTTCCACAGCCTTGTTTATCATTAAAGGAAGTCAGAAAAGGCATTAAAACACAGAAGGATGCTGAAAGAAAGAGGTGATGCAGAAACCATGAAATGGCCTTGTTAGTGGCTTGGTCATATAGCTTAGCTCAGTCTGTATTCTATCTGAACCTATGATATCTAGACCATGGATGGCATTACCAAGAAAGGACTGTAAACACCTCAAAAATTCACTAATTTATAAAGGACCTTAAAATGGAATATTGTAAAGGAATTTCCCCAATTTACCCTATCTATTTTCATATAACACAAACTTGCATCTAGTTGACATCACATAAGCAATGGAAGTATTGTTGAATAGGATCTCTTAAACTTACTCTATTAGAATGTTTATTAAAAGACCTTGGAAATAAACCATAAAATTTCCAATATTTGAAAACATTTTTCTATTTTGTCAAGGAAAGCATAGTTCAGACAGTAAGTGAACCCATAATAAGACATTATCATGTTTTTTTTATTGTTTCAGTAACTATCACATAATAGCTCATATCAAATGGAATACAGAAGACAATTTATTTCTACTATCTCTGGTTAAGTATCTCTGTTCAAAGACTGAGCAGCATGGCATTGATACAATTATGACCTTCTTTTCTAAAACCAAGGAAACTTGCTACTTGAGGATTCACTTGGCAGTAGAAATGCTCATAGGTTCGGAGAGGGTTTGTATGGATTAATGATGACACGTCTCTAAGGACTGTAATCAACCCATGCAAATGGTAATCTGAGGTCCAGATGAGAGGTCCTCTTGAGACCAATGATGTTTTTAGAACCTGGCTAGCACTCTTCCATTTTTAGGGATGGCAGTTAACACTGCAGATTGACTTTAGAATCCTATCTTTTGAGGAAAAGAGCATCATTACCAAACTTGACCAAATATGTGCTTCATTGCTTCCTATCTGAACAAGACTGTAGTTAGCAATTGTCTTATGGTATTATTGCTACAATGAAACACTATGACAAAAATTGTGTGGAGAAGGCAAGGGATCAGCTTATACTTCTACATCAATGTTCATTATACACACCTCTAAGGAAAAAAATGAAAAATCAGGACAGAAATTCAAGAAGGACAAGGCCCTGGAGGAAGGAACTTATGGATAGGATATGGATTAGTGCTGCTTACTGGCTTGCCTCCATGGCTTGCTCCACATGCTTTCTTATAGAACCCAGGACTATATATACCCAGGTATGGTATAACGCACAATGTGTTTGGCCCTCCCACATTGATCAAAAACTGAGAAAATTCCTCAGAGCTGGGTCTCATGGAGATATTAGATTAACTGCTATTTCTTCCTCTTTGAGGACTCTAGCTTGTGACAAGTTGAAACAAAACAAGCCAGTACATATGTCCAGCATACACATGGATTTAAATGCATGACTAATGCATGTGTAAAAAGATGTAATCAAAAGAAGTGTAAGCAATGAAAAATTCACTTAAAAGCTCACTAGCATGTTCAAAAGAAGATTGCTTCCCTATGTTTGGTAAAGAGCAAGAAAAAGATTGCGGTGTTTGATGCCATTATTACTGAGAAGTTTGGAAGACTTGCTCTGCTTTTCCTTTATCTTATTTTTAATCAGTGCTGGGTTATCCAGTGTCTTGTTAGTATCACTTGTTATATATGCATTGACAGTGAATTTGTTTCTTTTTTTCTGGGTAGGTAGATAATCTCTGAATGTTAACTCTCATTTTATTTGTCATGACACCAGAACAAGACTGTTTTAATATTACCAAGAGTAATCTACAGATTCATTACAATTCCCACCAAAGAACACAGTTCTTTACAGACCTTGAAAGAAAATTTCTCAACTTCTTATGGAATAACAGGAAACCCAGAATCACTAAAACAATCCTCCACAATAAAAAGATCTTCTGGAGGTATTTCCATCCCTGATATCAAGCTGTACAATAGAACAACAATGCTAAAAACCTGCATGGTACAGACAAAGCAACAGGATGGTGGATCAATGGAATAGAATAGAAGACCCAGAAATAAACACACACAATTATGGACACTTGATCTTTGATAAAAATGCCAAAATCATATAATGGAAAAAAGATAGCATCTTCAACAAATGGTGCTGATCTAAATGGATATCTACATGTAGAAAATGCAAATAGATCCATACTTATCACCCTGCACAAAACTAAAATCCAAGAAGATCAAAGACCTCAATATAAAAACGGACACACTAAAACCATTAGAAGAAAAACTGTTGAAAAGCCTTGAGCTCATTGGCACCGGAGACAACTTCTTGAATAGAATACCAACAGCACAAGCTCTAAGATCAACAATCAATAAATGGGATCTCATGAAACTGAAAAGCTTCGGTAAAACAAAGAATACTGTCATCAGATCAAAACGACAGCCTACAGATTGGGAAAGGATCTTCATCAACCCTATATTTGAAAGAGGGCTAATATCCAGAATATATAAAGAACATAAGAGGTTAAACAGCAACAAATCAAGTAACCAAATTTAAAAAAAAATGGGATACAGAGCTAAACAGAAAACTCTCAACAGAGGAACACCAAATGGCAGAGAAACAAATGCTCAACATCCTTAGTCATCAGGGATATGCAAATCAAAAAGACCGTGAGATTCTTCCTTACACCCATCAGAATGGCTAAAATAAAAACTCAAGTGACAACACATGCTAGAGAGGAAGTGGAGAAAGAGGAACCCTACTCCATTGCTGGTGGGAATGTAAACTTGTACAACCACTTTGGAAATCAATCTGGTGCTTTCTCAGACAATTAGGAATAGTGCTACCTCAAGATCCAGCTATACCACTCCTGGGCTTTTATCCAAATATGCTCAAGTATACAATAAGGACATTTGCTCAACCATGTTCATATTTATAATAGCCAGAAGCTGTAAACAGCCCAGGTGTCCCTCAAATGAGGAATGGATACAGAAATTTTGCCACATTTATACAATGGAATATTACTCAGCAATAAAATACAAGAAAATCATGAAATTTACATGCCAATGGTGGTATCCAGAAAAGATCCTGAGTGAGGTATTCCAGAAGCAGAAAGACACACATGGTATATACTCATTTTATGTGGATATTAGACATATAATATAACATAATCATATTAAAATCTCTACACCTAAAGAAGCTAATCAAGAAGGAGGACTCTGGGTAAGATGCTCAATCTTCACCTAGAAAGGCAAAAGATATGGACATCAGAAGAGGGAGAAAACAGGGAACAGGTCAGGAGTATATCACAGAGGGCCTCTGAAAGACTCTATCCAGTACTGCATCAAAACACATGCTGAGACTCATAGCCAAACTTTGGGCAGAGTACAGGGAATGTTATGAAAGAAGGGGGAAGTAGAAAGATCTGAAGGGAACAGGAGCTCTACAAGGAAAGCAACAGAACCAAAAAATCTGGGCAAGGGGTCTTTTCTGAGACAGATACTCCAACCAAGGACCATGCATGGATATAAACAAGAACTCATGAACAGAAGTAGCCCATGGCAGTTCAGTGTCCAAGAGCATTCCCCAATAATAGGAACAGGGACCCTCTCTGACATGAACTCATGGGCTGGATCTTTGATCACCTCCACCTGAGGTGGGAACATCCTTACCAGTCCATAGAGGAAGACAATGCAGCCAGTCCTGATGAGATCTGATAGACTAGGGTGAGAGGAAGGGAAGGAGGACCTTCCCTATCAGTGGACTGCGGGAGAGGCATAGTAGAAGAAGATGGAGGGAGGGTGGGTTTGGAAGGGTATGGGGAAGAGGGCTACATCTGGGATATAAAGTGAATAAACTGTAATTAATATAAAAATTAAAATTAAAAATAATTTGATCTGCCATTAAGTACATATTTTTCTTTATGTTAGAACCATGCATGCTTTATGGTTGATGATTCAGTCTCTGTGAGTTCCTATGGGTCCAGGTTAGTTTATTCTGTAGGTCTTCTTTTGGTGTCCATTACCTTTCCAGCTCTCTCAATCCTTACTCCCACTCTTCCAAGAAACTCTCTGATCTCCACCTACTGTATGGATGTTGGTTTTTGCATCTGTTTCCATAAGCTGCTGAATGAACTCTGTCAGAAGACAGTTACACTAGGCTTCTGTCTGTAAGAATAGTAGAGCATCATTGGTAGTGGGATTGGCACTCTCTTATGGGGTATGTCTTAACTGGGGCCAGTCATTTGCTGGCCATTCCATCAATCTTTGTTCCATCTTCATCTCTATACCTTCTGTAGGCAGGATACATTTTGGGTCAAATATTTGATGGGTTGGTTGGTGTCACTCTCTTTCCACTGGAAGTCCTGCTTATGTACAGGATGTGGTGACTTCAGGCTCTGAATTCCCCACTGCTAGGCATCTTAGCTACGGTCACCCCAATAGACTCCTGGAACATCCTCTGTCCAAGAGATGTCCTGGCCAAGAGATATCCAAGAGATTATCTCTCCCAGTACTCTCTCCCACCACTCTCCTTACATCTGACCCTCACCCATATTCCCTTCCCCACCCCCTCTCCTACCCAGTTACCTACCTCCATCTACTTCAGATGTCAATTTTATTTTCCCTTTTGAGTGAGATTCAAACATCTTCCCTTGCACACTCCTTGTACTTAGCTGCTCTAGGTCTGTGGATTGTAGCATTGTTATTGTATACTTTATGTCTAATATCCACATAGAAGTTAATACATATGGTGCATGTCTTTCTAGATATGGGTTACCTCATTCAGGATATTTTCTAGTTCAGTCCATTTGCCTGAAAGTTGTATGATATCCTTGTTTGTGATAGCTAAGTAGTATTCCTTTGTATAACTGTATCTTGTTTTCTTTTTTCAGGTATGTAATTTTTATTTTATTAATTAATTAATTTATTCATTTTACATACCTATCTCAGTCCCCTCCCTGCTCTCCTCTCAGTCCTACACCCATTTCCCCTTTCTCTCCTCCCCTTCTCTTCAGAAAATGGGAGCCCCACCTCCATACAAACTCCTCCCAGCACAGCAAGTCAAAACAGGACTAAGCCCATTCTCTTCCACTGAGGCCAAACATAGCAGCACAGCTATAAGAATTTGATCCAAAAGCAGGCAAAACAGTCCATGCCAGAGACAACCATGTAACACTTACTATGGGACTTTCATATAGTCCAAGCTACCATCAGTTTCATATGTGTAGGGGACCTAGGACAGCCCATGGATACAATCTTTGGTTGGCACTTTAGTCTCTGTAAGCTCCACCAATCTTAGGTTACTTGACTCTGTTGGTCTTCTTGAAGAGTCATTGTCCACTCTGGGGATTTTTTTCTTTTAAGTTTTATATTTATTTACTTTACACCCCAAGGTTGCCTTCTCCCTCCCATCCTTCCAGTCCTCCCCCACTTTCTTGCCTATCTTCTTTCCCACTCTCTTTCCCTCCAGAAAAGGGAGCCTCCATCCCCCACATTAATCTTCTCCAGCACATCAAGTTACATCAGGATAACAATTATCTTCATCCCCTGAGGCCAAGCAAGGCAGCCCTAACAGGAGGGGAGTGATCCAAAAACAGGCAATAGAGTCCGTGTTAGAAACAGCCCCCCACCGTGCACTCAACAAGTACCCCATATAAAGACCAAGCTGCCTATTGGCTACATGTGTGCAGGGGAACAGAACACCAACAGCACAGGCTCTGAGATAAACAATTAATAAATGGGATCTCATGAAGCTGAAAACCTTCTGTAAGTCAAAGGACACTGTCAATAGAACAAAACACCAGCTGACACATTTTGAAAAGATCTTCACCAACCTTACTGGAGACAGAGGACTGGCATCTAAAATATACAAAAAACTTAAGAAATTAAACATCAACAAATCAAAAAATACAGTTAAAGAATGGGGTACAGTGCTAAATCAAGAATTCACAACAGACTATCAAGTGACTGAGAAGCACTTAAAGAAATGTTCAATGTCCTTAGCCATCAGAAAAATGCATACCAAAACAACTCTAAGAGTCAATCTTGCTTCAGATAGAATGGTTAAGATAAAAAACTCAAGTGACAACACATATTGTAGAGGATGTAGAGAAAAAGGAACATTCCTCCATTGTTGGTGGAAAAGCACACGTGTGCAACCTCTCTGGAAACGAATCTGGAGCTTTCCCAGAAAATTGGCAATAATTCTACCTCAAGACCCAGTTATACCATTCCTGGGCATACATCCAAAAGATGATGCACAATACAACAAGGACTATTTTCATAGTGACTTTATTCATAATTGTCAGAAACTATAAACAAAAGAGATGTCCCTCAACTGAAGAATGGGTACAAAAATTGTGATACATTTATACAATGTAATACTCCTCAGTTATAAATAAAGATATCATGAAATTTGGAGGGACATGGATAGAACTAGAAAATATCATCCTGATTGAAGTTAACAGAGGCAGAAAGATGCACATAGTATGTACACACTTATAGGTGGATATTAGACATAAAGTAGGATAATCTTACTACAATCCACAGACCGAAAGAAGCTAAGTAACAAGAAGGATCCAAGCAAGAGTGCTAATGTCACTCAAAAGGGGAAACAATATACAGTAGAAGTGGATGAAGGGAGCAGAGTGGGCAGGAGATGGAGTGGGGATCAGAGGTAGATGGTGAGAGGGTTGGGAACAAGAAGGAAACTGGGGAGGAACATCTCTTGGTTAAGCTGGAGACCTGTGACAGGGTAGACTCCTGGGAAGATATGGTTGTGATTCCAGCTGAGAATTCTAACAGGGGTGGGGTGGGTATAAGGGCTGATGTGACCACCCTCTAGCCAGGTAGGACTAGTGGAAGGACGGGATCAACAATCTGTGAACAAAAACTGTGATCCAAAAATTACCCTGCCTAGAAAAAGCATAGGGATGATGAGAAAGCAAAGATAGGGGGACGTCCAAACAATAATTGGCACAACCTGGGACCCACTCCATGGTAAAGGGCAAGCCCCTGAAAATAATAACGATACCCTGCTATGCTTTCAAACAAGAGCTTCACTTGAACATCATTTTCTTTATCCTTTCTGTGGCTGAGGGACATCTAGGTAATTTCCATTTCTGACTATTACAAATAAGCCTACTAAGACACTTGTTTAGCAAGTGCCCTTGTAGTATGCAGGAGTGTTATAGCTGGTCCTTGAGGTAGAACTATTACCAATTTTCTGAAAGAAACAAAATTGGAGAGATCTCATACTAGCAAGCTCTAGGACAAGAAGAATGAAGCACAGATAAGAGGAGTACACAGCAGGAAATAATCAAACTCAGGGCTAAAATCAATTAATTAGAAAGAAAGAGAACAATTCAAAGAATCAACAAAACCAAGAGATGGTTCCTTGATGAAAATCAACAAGTTGGACACTTATCCAAAATAACTAAAAGGCAGTATCCAAATTAACACAATTAGAGATGCAAAGGTAGACATAACAATAGACACTGAGGAAATCCAAAGAATCAATATATCTTACTATTAAAGGCTGTTCATCTTACACCCATCAGATTGGCTAAGATCAAAAACTCAAGTGACAACACATGCTGGGGAGGATGTGGAGAAAGGGGAACCTCCCTCTACTGCTGGTAGGAATGCAAATTTGTAAAACCACTTTGGAAATCAATCTGGTGTTTTCTCAGACAATTAGGAATAGTGCTACCTCAAGGTCAAGCTATACCACTCCTAGGCATATATCCAAAAGATGCTCAAGTATACAACAAGGATATTTGCTCAGCCATGTTTGTAACAGGTTTATGCATAATAGCCAGAAGCTGTAAACAACCCAGATGCCCCTCAACTGAGGAATAGATACAGAAATTGTGGTACGTCTACACAATGGAATATTACTCAGCATTAAGAAAAAGAAGGAAATCATGAATTTCAGGCAAATGGTGGGAACGAAGAAGATCATCCTGAGTGAGGTATTCCAGGAGCAGAAAGACACACATGGTATATAATCACTTTTATGTGGATATTAGACATAGAGTATAGCATAATCATACTAAAATCTGTACACCTAAAGAAATTAATCCCCCTTCAGTGGACTTGGAGGGAGCAGGGAGGAGATGAGGGAGGGATGGGGAAAGTGGGAGGGAATTAGAGAGGGGGCTACGCCTGGGATGTAAAGTACCTAACCTGTGATTGATATAAAAATAAATAAATTGCATTAAAAAAGAAACTAATCAAGAAGGAGGACCCTGGGTAAGATGCTCAATCCCCATTCAGAAAGGCAAAGAGGATGGACATCAGAAGAGGGAGAAAACAAGGAACAGGACAGGAACCTGCCACAGAGGTCCTCGGAAAGGCTCTACCCTGCAGGGTGTCAGTGCAGATGCTGAGACTTATAGCCAAACTTTAGGCAGAGTGCATGGAATCTCATGAAAGATGGGGGGAGACAGTAAGACCTGGAGAGGACAAGAGATCTACAAGGAGAGCAACAGAACCAAAAACTTTGGGCCCAGGGGTCTTTTCTGAGACTGATACTCCAACCAAGGACCATTCCTGGACATAACCTAGAATCCCTGCTCAGATGTAGCCTGTGTCAGTTCAGTGTCCAAGTAGATTCCAAAGTAATGAGAACAGGGTTCCTGTCTCTGACAGGAACCGATTGGCCTGCTCTTTGATCACCTCCCCCTGAAGGGGGGGAGCAGCCTTGCCACACCACAGAGGAAGACAATGCAGCCACTCCTGATGAGACCTGTTAGATTAGGATCAGAAGGAAGGAGAGGAAGACCTCCCCTATCAGTGGTCTTGGGGAGGGCCATGGGTGGAGAGGAGGGAGGGAGGGTGGGATTTGGAGAGGAGGACAGTGGGAGCTACAGGAGGGATACAAAGTGAATAAACTGTAATTAATAAAAATCTAAATTAAAAATCATTTATTTAATAAAAAAGAAAAAAGGCTGTAGTCCATAAAATTGTAAAATCTAAATGAAATAGATGATTATTGATAGATACCTCTTAGTAACTTCAATTGAGATCAGACGAATACTATAAAAAGACCCATAACTCTTAAGAAAATAGAAGCAGTGATTTAAATTCTCCCAACCGAAAAAAAAAAGGAAAGGAAAAAAAAAAAGCCCAAGGCTAGATTGTTTTATTGCAGAGTTCCACCAAAATTTCAAAGAATAGCTAATACCAATACTACTCAAAATATTTCATAAAATAAAAACAGAAGGAACATTGAAAACTCATTAAATTTCCCTGATACCTAAACCACAAAGACTCAAGAGAGAATTTCAGAACAATTTCCCTTATGAACACTGATACAAAAATACTCAATAAAATACTCACAAACAGAATTCAAGAACAGATCACAAACATTATCTACCATGCGCATCCATGATCTTATGTTCAACATGATAATGAATCCCATGAGAGACAAGAAGTCGGACCAAAAGTATCAAAAGGATATGTGATGTACTTTTGTCACTTGATTACAACTTCTGCTATCCACTCTGAGCAACAACATGTGTATCTGTACTTGTTTGCTTAAATATGATTTGACTTACTGATTTAGAACACAGAATAATAAAGAGTCCTTGCAAGACAAGTAAAAGGGACAAAAGAAGATGAATTAATCAGTGTTTGTTGGGGTGAATGTGTGTGTTCAAATACCTGCTGGCATGTCTGGCATGCGAGGGAAAAAGAGTTGCCTAGACATATTACCATTTCTGATAAATTTTATTTATAATCTGTTGTAGGTAAAAAGCTCTGAGTTCCGCTATTCTTCAAGTATGACAGGTAAGAAGGCATTCTGATGCTAGTGACGTCCTTTTTGTGTGATAAAACTGAAGATTTCATCAGTTCATAATCTATGACTTTGGTAGTAAAAGGAATACAACTTTCACTGTGTTGATGTTTGTCTTTTGTCTTGCTCTGCCAATGACATTTTTACCACTTTTTATGCCTCTGGTATTCTAAGTCTTGTAGAATGAAATAAAAAACATAAGCTAGTTCCAGGACAGCCAAATACTACCAATCTTTGAAATCTTGTTGATTTTAAAACACTCCATTTGTGTGTAGTATATTCTGTAATGACTTTTGTATCAACTACAAAATTAAAACTTTCTCCTTGAATCTGAGTAGTTCATATTTAGAGACTCTGAGATTCTTTATCTTTTTTTCCACTTTCTTTTTTAATTTAATTTTATTAATTACAGTTTATTCACTTTGTATCCCTTCGGTACCTCCCTCCATCCTCTGCACCCAATCCCACCCTCCCTCTTCCCCACCTGTGTCTCTCTCCCAATTCATTGATAAGGCAGGTCCTCCTCCCCTTCCTTCTGATCCTATTCTATCAGGTCTCATCAGGAGTGGCTGCATTGTCTTCTTCTGTAGCCTGGCAAGGCTGCCCCCCCCATTTTATCTGTCAAAATCCAACCATCAAACTATGATTTCTATCCTGTACCCAATTGGTCCTGTACCCTAATGATGAATATGATGGCAGAGACCTGTACAGAGTGTAGCCCTCTAGAACCAATAGTGCCTATGTATTTGGTCTATCAGTGTTCCATAGTTGTGGATATTCAGAATGATCCCACTGTGTTTTACCACCACTTTCTTTTATTTATTGTTTGTTTTTTTGTTTGCAATTTATTCATTGCATATTCTGATTATAACACCCTCCCTCAGCGTCTCCCAGTCTCACCCTCCCTCTCTCTTCCTCCTTATCCTCTTTTCCTAGTTCACAGAAAGGATGAGTTCTCCTCCTCTGCCATCTAGCCCTAGATTATCAAGTCTCATCAGGACTGCCTGGATCCTCTTTCATTGTGGCCTGGAAATGCCACATTGCCAGAGGTAAATGATCAAAGAGCAGTCAACTGAGTCACTCACTCAGAGATCCACAGGGAGACTGAGCTGCCTATGAGCTACATCTGAGCAGGGGGTCTAGGTCCTCTCCATGCATGGTCTTTGGTTAGTACATCAGTCTCTGCAGGATTCCCTGGCTACCACCCCTTTCTAATTACCATCCAGAATAAAGTTTTCTTTTACATATTTAATGAGAAAATGTTAAAACTTCTACCTCCATATAACTGAGGTAACACAAATATCATACTTGGAGTAATACACAAAATGAAGAACGTGGCTCAACCCTAGATGTCCATCCTTAGACAAAAAAAAGAATAAGTTTTATGTACAAACCTTTGTGCTTTAGGAAGGCCTGAAATGCTGTATATGTTTGCACTTGTAAATTAAAGTACATCAGTGATACTGAATATAATAATATATAGAGAAGACTTCACACTGAAACACACAAACTATAAGACCTGTGCCTATGAAATTAATTCATGCTTCTTGGTAAAATCTAGAGATATTGATCTAGGTTTCCTTCCTGACTGAGCACAAAAACTATGAGGGGGAAAATGGCATGGGATACATATTTCAGAATTGAACATAATATTTATGGTTACAGTATAAATTCAGCAGTCAATACTCAGATGCAAAAGAGAGAACAAAATCTTCAGGAAGAGTAATAATATACACAAATGTTCTTGGTGAATAGATTTTCAAAAGATCTAAAAAAATTATGCCATTTGCAATATTTGAAAGTATTTGCTTTTTTGTGAAGAAAAGCATATGTTAGTATAGAACGTCAACCCATAGTCAGCCTCTTCTGTGTTTCTCTTTCATTTCTGTAACTGTATCACAATACAATATATGATATATTATTTAACTCTGACATGATATGAGATGTTACCTTCGTTCTGAGAGTGAGCATTATACCTTCTGAAAAACCATGATCTTCCCTTTAAAACCCAAAGAGACTTGACAATGGAAATGTTCATATGTTTAGAGAGAATTTTTCTGGATTGATGATGACAACTAGTCTCTGCAGACAGTAAATAACTCATACAAATGACAACCATTGGCCCAGATATAAGGTCCTCTGTAGACTAATGAACTTTCAGAGCCTGGATGGCACATTTCCATTTTCAGAGTTAACAGATTACAGTGAGGATTGTCTTTAGGACTCAAGGTTTTGAAGAGATGGGCATATTTACAGTGTATCAAACTTTTCTTAAGACCTTTTGGAGACTTTCATTGGAACAGCACTAAACTAAACAGCAGAGTTTGCAGGTGTATTCATATGGGTGGTGTTGGGATTCACAATAAAGTCAGTTGGATAAATGCCTTCCACAAGCAAAGTTTGATATAAGAAAAATTGAATCGAGAATCTTGACCCCGAAAAGTCGTGGTGTACATTATTCTCAAAATATTATCAAATGAATTTAATTTTAGATTTCCACTAATTTATCTTTTGCTGCTCACAAAATGCCTTCGTTTCAGAGAAACTTGGCTTACAGGAGATAATTTCAAAAAATTGTATCATCACTGATATGAATGCAATTCCACAATACCTGGAAACTTTTCTGTAGATGAAGGAATATCACCTGTTTCATCCTCCATTCCAAAATTTAGATGATGGACATGGCAGAAGCATGGCATCAAATAATAAACCTAGTGTGGGATTCACCTCATGGAAATTACATACATAGGAGAAAATTCTGCAAAATCTTCACAGGAATATCATAAATGGAATCTGCCCACCACCCCTTTAACACATGTTTAGCATGCTGTTGAACCCTCATATAGAGCTAGGAGGCCTAGGAGATAGCCCAGACCATGGACATCAACATGGCCTCAGATGGCAGTGCAGGCTATTCAGATCAGCATGGCCTCTAGCAGCAGGGCCCACAAACATCAACTTGCTTGATGTTTCATGATGTTTCAGGCTGCAGACTATACCACGGATGTGTATCTATATGACCTTCAGTCAATAGGCCATGAATATCAACAGAGACTCTGGCTGCACTAGGACCTCAGACCCAGATATGACCCTCAGCAGCAGCAGGGACACAGGCATCATCATGGCCTCAGGTGGCAGTACAGGCCACTCACATCACTATGGTCCTTGGCTGCTGCATGGCCAATAGATGTCACAAAGCTTCAGATTACAGCATAGGGTATTCACTATTGTATCTGAAAGGCAAGAACTCTGTGTCTTTTTGTGTTGTTGAATATGCTTTGACTGACTGCTTTAGAGGAAATAATCAGGAACAAAACTTTTCCTTGAAGACAGTTAAAAATGAGGAAAAGAAATTAACTAATTCATTGTTGGTTGAGACGATGGAATGTGAATGGAGAATTGCAGAGTGTGACATCTGAGGCTATCAGAATTGCCCGTATGCATTTCCATTCTTGATATATTTTATTTATACATTGATGCAGGAAAAAAGGCTGTATGGCTTCTTGTTCTTCACGCATGACAGGTAATTCATGACTCTGATTCTGTTGATGCGCTTCTCTGTGCCAAGGCTGGGGATTTCTTAAACCAGAGATCTGTGACTATAGTACTTCAAGAAAAATCAATTTTATCTTATTTCATGTCTTTAGTGTTATAGGTCTCAGAAAGTAAAATTGCCTGCACTAGCTAGTGCTAAGGTAATTAAATATTACCAATTCCTATGTGTTTGTTGATTTTAAAATACGCCAGCTGTATCTTTTACTTGCTGTGATGACTTCGAAAACTACCTTCATTTTAAAGCTTTCTGTTAAAATTTGAGATTCAGAGGTTAACTGTTAATGCTTCCCCATATTCTCTATTTTATTTTCCCTTAAATTTTGAGCATAAAAATTTTATTTCTATCCTAAGACTTTTTCCTCAAAATGTTTTGGAAAGTCCATACTGGGCTGTCAGACAGAGGACAAAATCTTGAACAGGAGGAGGAGGAGGAATCTACTAAAATGTTCTTTATAAATAAATTTTCATAAAATCTCTCATGTAGGATAATTACTAAATGATATTTTAAAAGAACCCATACAATATTTAATACTTGAAACCATTTTCTAGTTTTTGTACAGGAAATCAGATTTCAGGATAGAAAATTAACTCAGAATATTTCCCTAATACATTTCTCTTTCATATCAATAACTGTCACACACCATAGTATCTGATATTTATATATCTCCTGTATTATACAAAAGAGAAAAGACAGTTTATTCAGGTTGTATCTGACTCTGTAGGAATCATGCTAGTATCTCTGTTGAAAGGCTCATCAATTTTACTTTATACAATCTTGGTCTCCATTTTCAAAGATGAAGAAATTATTTATCTGAAGTTTCACTTGGCATTTAGAGAATTTTTGCCTGGATCAATGATGACAATAAGTCTCTGAGGAAGTTATCAACTCATCCAAATAGCAATCTAAGGTCCACATATAAAGTCTTTAGAGTAGTGAGTTTTTCAGAGCCCGTAAAGCAATATTTCCCTTTGTAGGATGACAGCTAACAATGCATGATACATGAAGAAGTTAAAATATTTGTGTTCATGAATGGACCTGCTGGACTAGCACCTTCACCATGCAGGGTTTGATGCAAGAGAAACTGAATAGAGTACCTTGTCCTATATTAGTAGTATGGTACACTGTTGAGAAAAAAAGTTATGAAAGGAATTATAGATATTCATCATTTATCATTCAAGGCTTATAAAATTCCTTCATTCAGAAAAGCAAATATAGATTCTGGATCCAAGATGGCTGCCAGGAGAGGACACCGTGTCTGAGAGTAGAACAGCAGAAACAACACAGTGACCAGGAGACTGAACTCTGGGACCTAAAACACCAGCATTTGTGATTGTCAGGTGAGCAGAACTCCTACGGTGAGGAAATCAAGTGGGAAAATCTTAGGGACACCCAGGTATTCCACGGAAAAATCTCCGGGTGACCAGTGGCGCACAGCTCTGATCTGAACAAGCAGCCTCGCTGGGCACCCGCAGCTGCAATACCAGACTGGGTCTCACAGCTTTTGGGCCAGACGGAGGAGGAACCTGTTACCGTTTTGACTGACCTGCACACTGCAGGTCCACCAATAACCACGTCAGTCCATGTGTGAGTCTGAGAAAGACCCTGGTTCTGTCTCAACCAGCGGGCATACAGCAGGCGCACACCAATCGCGTCCGCCGGATACCACCTCAGTCCCTGTGTGTGTGTGGGGGGGGGGTGGGAGGTACACGAACCAGACTGAGAGGACCTAGGAGAACGTTTTGACTGGCCTGCACACTGTGGGGCGCTTCAACTGGCAGGCATTCAGCAGGTGCACACCAATTGCGTCTGCCGGAAACACCTCAGATTGAGAGGGCCTAGTAGACAGTTTTAACCATCCTGCACGCACGGGTCCAACAGTGACCACCTCAGTCCGTGTGTGTGTCCACCAGCCGGTCTGAGAAGGCCTTGGGCACCATTTCAGACAGGCCTGCATACAGTGGATGCACACTGCTCTGCAACGCCTCCAACCAATCCAGTCCCACTGTGTGTGCCCCAAATATCATCTCAGACCGTGGTGCACAGCACCTGGCCCTGAAGGGGGTGCCAAGTCTCCAGTCCAGGGGAGAGCCCTTAGCAGCAAGCCCAGGGCAGAGCACAGTGTCCCCAGGTGACATCTCAAAATGGGACACTCAGCATCTAGCACAGAGTGAGGAGCAAAGCTCCAGACCAGAAGGGTGACCAGCCTGCAGTGCTCACAGCTTCTAGCACAGAGCACGAAGCCAAGCACACAGAGCCCACAACAGAGTTCAACAGAGACAACACACACACACTAACAAACCACGGAAACTCCCTGATCCTCTTGAAGAATACTCCTGACACAAGAGATTGACAGTTCCAGTCTAAAGTTCAGCCTTAAAGCACAAAGAGCTCCTTGATTATATATAAACAAATGCCCAGAAATCGGTGAAAAAACTCACCTAACAAAAATCAGGACACCATGGCCCCACCAGAAACACCCATAAGCAGTGGAGATTTTAATTCAGCGGAGACACAGGAAAATTATGTTAAAGCTATGATTATACAGATATTGGAGGAACAAAAAGAGAGACAAAAAGAGGAAATGAACAATGCCCTCAAGAAATGGAGAAGAATTTAACTGCCCACA
>CM053758.1:39745483-39758273 GCA_028658305.1 Pachyuromys duprasi | reverse complement strand
GAAACCGTGAAATTCGCAGGCAAATGGTGGGACCTGGAAACCATCATCCTAAGTGAGGTATCCCAAAAGCAGAAAGAAACATATGGTATATAATCACTTATATAGTCCTATAGGATAGGAAGGTCATGCTGAAATCTACACACCTAGGGAAGATATACAAGAAGGAGGACCCAGGTTGGTATGATCAATGCTCATTTAGATGAACTAATAGGATGGACATTGAATGGAGGAGAAAACAAGCAACTGGACAGGAGCTTACCAAAGAGGACCTATGAAAGAATCAGTATAGCAAAGTATGAAAGCAGATATTAAGACTCACAATTAAGCCCTTGGCAGAGGGCAGGAATTAATAATAAAAATAAGGGAAGTTAGTAAGACTGGGGGAGAACAAGAGCTCCACAACGATCAAACTGAGCAGGGCACAGGGGTCTTATATGAGACAGTTCCTCCAACCAAGGACCATATATAGATATGGCCTAGAACCCCTGCTCAGTTGTGGCCCATGATAGCTCATTGTTGAACTGAAGACCCTAGTAAGGAAAACAGGGACTGTTTTAGTTTTGAACTAGATGGCTGACTCTTCGACCCTCCCACATACATGCCAGGGAGTAACAGCCTTGCTAGATCCCAGGGGAGGGCATTGCAGCCAGCCCTGAGGAGACAAGATGATCTGGGGTCAGATGGAAGAGGAGGATATCCTCCCCCATTGGTGGACTTGGAGGCGGCGGGGAGGAGTTGAGGGACAGTTGGGGAGGGTGGGAGGGAATGACGGAGGGGGCTATGCATGGGATGCAGAAATCCTAACCTGTGATTGATATAAAAATAAATAAAATTTTTTAAAAAAGAAAAGCAAATAAACTCACAGGAGATAACTCCAAAAATCTTACCATCACTGGAATGATTGCAGTTCTACAAGACAGGACAACTTATCTCTACATGAAAGGATATTTTTTTTTAATTTCATTCTTCACTTTAAAATACACATGTTGGGCAGGAAGCAGCATAACTTCAAATAATTAAAGTAGTGTGCATATACCCCAAAGAACTACATGCATTTCAAAAACATCTTCAAAGAGTTCACAGAAATATTATGGATAGAATCAGGTGCCCACCCTCCTAACATGTCAGTGAACATGCTAGCAGAGCAGAAATTCAGATTAAAAAATGCCATAAAGATTAGGATCCTGTCACAGAGGGCCTCTGAAAGGTTCTGCCCTGCAGAATATCAAAGCAGATGCTAAGACTCATGGCCAACTGTTGGGCAGAGTGCATGGGATCTCACCAAAGATGTGGGAAATAGTAAGATAGGGAGAGGACAGGAGCTCCACAAGGAGAGCAATAGAACCAAAGAATCTGAGCACAGGGGTCTTTCCTGGAACTGATACTCCAACCAAGTACCATGCATGGAGAAAACTTAGAACCCCTGCACAGATGTAGCCTATGGCAGTTCAGTATCCAAGTAATGGGAAAAGGTACTGCCTGTGACATGAACTGATTGGCCTGCTCTTTGATCACTTCACCTGGATGAGGGAGTAGCCTTACAGGCCACAGAGAAAGACAATGCAGCTACTCCTGATGAGATCTGATAAACTAGGATCAGAAAGAAGGAGAGGAAGACCTCACCTATCAGTAGACTTGGAGAGGGGCATGGGTGGAGAAGGGGGAGGGAAGGTGGAATTGGAAGGGGAGGAGGGAGGGATTTATGGGGAGATACAAAGTGAATAAAGTGTAATTAATAAAAAAGTAAAAAAAAGATTGTAAGAGCTAGAGGGAGTCAGGAGTAGATGATAGCAAGGAAACAAGGCACCCTGCTTACAAACTCAGACAAATTGGTACAATGTACAGGGACAGCACAAATCTGCCCCAGATAGGTTCCTATCTCTGAAAGCAGTCGAACATATTTTAAAATATAGATGTATTGTTTTTATTTTGTTTTGTTGTATTTTATTGGATATAGATAATACACCTCAAATATTCAACTATTTCAGCACATTTTTTTGCAAAACATACTTTGTTCAAAACCACAAATTTCACTTGTAAAGTTTAAATGTATGTATGTAAACTTTAAAATTTGAACCATATGATGAGCTCTTATATCTATTTTATTTAGTCGTTTGTTTTATAATCACTGGCATATACTTTCCTTACTGTACCATTCCCATGCTTCTTGAATTTAATATTTAGTTCTTTTCTGGATTAGCTATATCAGTGAGAATTTTGATTTTTTACTAAAATCAATGCTATTATAAATCTCTTAAAGCTTGAAACACAATTTTTCAGCCCTTTACTCTTAGGTAGTGTTTATCTTTGTTGCATAGGTGTGTTTCTTGAATGCATCAGAACGTTGGATCTTGTTCCCTCCTATACACTAAAGAAGAAAGGGCTGAGAAAGAAATTAAGGAAACAACACCCTTCACAATAGCCACTAATAACATAAAGTACCCTGGGGTGACTCTAAGCAAGCAAGTCAAAGATCTGTTTGAGAAAAACTTCAAGTCTCTAAAAAAAGAATTTGAAGAAGATATCAGAAGATGGAAAGATCTCCCATGCTCGTGGATTGGTAGGATTAACATAGTGAAAATGGCTATTCTGCCAAAAGCAATCTACAGATTCAATGCAATACCCATCAAAATACCAACACAATTCTTTACAGACCTTGAACGAAAAATTCTCAACTTCATATGGAGAAACAAAAAACCCAGAATTTCCAAAACGATCCTGTACAACAACAGATTATCTGGAGGTATCTCCATCCCACATCTCAAGATGTACTACAGAGCAATAGTTATAAAAACTGCATGGTATTGGCATAGAAACAGAATAGTGGATCAATGGAACCGAATAGAAGACCCAGAAATAAACCCACACACCTATGGAAACTTGATTTTTGATAAAGAAGCCAAATCAATCCAATGGAAAAAAGACAGCATCCTCAACAAATGGTGCTGGAACAACTGGATGGCTATATGCAGAAAAATGAAAATAGATTCATATTCATCACCCTGCACAAAACTAAAGTCCAAGTGGATCAAAGACCTCAACATAACACAAGACACATTAAATCGGTTAGAAGAAAAAGTGGGGAAGAGTCTAGAACTCATTGGCACAGGAGACTACTTCCTGAACAGAACACCAACAGCACAGGCTCTAAGATCAACAATCAATAAATGGGATCTCATGAAACTGAAAAGTTTCTGTAAAGCAAAAGACACTGTCATCAAAACAAAACGACAGCCTACAGACTGGGAAAGGATCATCACCAACCCTATATCTGACAGAGGGATAATATCCAGTATATATAAATAACTCAAGAAGTGAAAAAGTAACAAATCAAGTACTCCAATTAAAAAATGGGGTGTGGAGCTAAACAGAGAACTCTCTGTAGGGAACTGTAGAATGGCAGAAAAACACTTAAAGAAATGCTCAACATCCTTAGCCATCAGGGAGATGCAAATCAAAACGACCCTGAGTTTTCACCTTACACCCATCAGATTTGCTAAGATCAAAAACTCAAGTGACAACACATGCTGGAGAGGATGTGGAGAAAGAGGAACCCTCCTCCATTGCTGGTGGGAATGTAAACTTGTACAACCACTCTGGAAATCAATTTGGCCCTTTCTTAGACAATTAAGAAGAGTGATTCCTCAAGATCCAGCTATACCACTCCTAGGCATTTATCCAAAAGATGTTCAAGAACACAACAAGGACATTTGCTCAACTATGTTTGTAGCTGCTTTATTTGTAATAGCCAGACCCTGGAAACAACCCAGTTGTCCCTCAGTTGAGGAATGGATACAGAAGTTGTGGTACTTTTACATAATGGAATACTACTCAGCAATTAAAAAGGAGGAAATCATGAAATTTGTAGGCAAATGGTGGGACCTGGAAACGATCATCCTGAGTGAGGTATCCCAAAAGCAGAAAGACGCACATGGTATATCCTCACTTATATAGACCTATAAGATAGGATAAAAATACAGAAATCTATACACCTAAAGAAGATAAACAAGAAAGAGGACCTGGGGTAAGAGGATTAATCCTCACTTAGAAAGTCAAATGGGAGGGACATTGGATGTTGGAGTAAACAAGTAGTAGGACAAGAGCCTACCACAGAGGGCCTTGAAAACATTCTTCCTTGCAGTGTATCAAAGCAAATATTAAGACACATAACCAACCATTTGGCAGAGTGCAAGGAAGCATATGAATGAAGGGGGAGTTAGTATGATCTGGAGAGGACAGGAGCTTCACAAGAACCAAATATATCAGGGCACAGGGGTCTTTTATGAGACTGTCTCTCCAATCAATGACCATGTATGGTTATAACCTAGAACCGCTGCTTATATGTAGCAAATGGTAGCTCAATTCCCAAGTGGGTATACTAGTAAGGGGAACAGAAACTATTTTGGACATGAACTCAATGGCTGGCTCTTCGACCTCCCTGTTCCCCGAGGGAGGAGCAGGCTTGCTAGGCCACAGAAGAGGACATTGTAGCCATTCCTGAAGAGACCTGATAAGCTAGAGTTAGATGGAAGGGGAGGAGGTCCTCCTCTATCAGTGGACTTAGAAAGGTGCAGAGAGGAGATGAGGGAGGGAAGGGGAGGGAGTAGGGAGGGAATGCGGGAGGGGGCTTCAGCTGGGATACAAAGTACATAACCTGTGATTAATAGAAAATAAAAATAAAAAATAAAAAGCTGCATATAAATATAACCTCTTTGAACATGCATAAATAGACAAATAAAATGAGAAAAAAACATGATGTTGGTAAGTATACAAAATGAAACTTTACGGGTTGAAATAGGCTTTTTAGAAATCTCTACATTCACAGATTAATTGGGTACACAGACTTATATGCTGGCAAAATACTCGTGCATGTAAATAATAATAAATAAATCTTCAGAAAAAAGTCTCTTAAAGTAGAAAAAAAAGATTCATACCATGTACTTTCTCTGCTTGAATACAACTTCCTCTCCCTCTCATTCTCCCTCTCTCTCTCTCTCTCTCTCTCTCTCTCTCTCTCTCCACACACACACACACACACACACACACACACACACATATGTGCATTATTCTTTTAAGTCACCTTCCTTTCCTCTGTGTTCTACTGAGATTTGATTATGATGTATCTTTGACTCATTTGGTCAAGGCTTTCCCTGATTAGTGCAATTGGTCAGAGTATTGAAAGTTGCTGGACAACCTGGAGAGTCAGTACTGGACATTGAGATAGATAAAAGGAAACATTTTGTCCAGAGGAACAATATGATGAATCAACTAATATTCATAATAATAGACATGCAAACTCCAATGTAAGACGCTTATGAAAAGACCTTTAGGAAGAACTCAGTGCTATTTGTAATACTGCAGAACTTTATCTCATTTGATGAGGAACTCTACCTTAATTATTGAGACACAATCCATAGTCATCATACAGTTTGTTCTGTTTTCATGTCAGTAGCCCTTGCACAATACAATGTTTGACATTGTGTTCTTATTAAAATAGAGTTAATCGACAATCTATTCATATTCTCTTTGTTTAGGTACAGTTGTTGCGAGACTGAGCAACATGCTTTCTATAAGATCTTAATTTTTCATTTCAAATTTTAGAAGACTAGCTATCTGAAGTTTTTTAAATTTTATTTATTTATTTATTTATTGTATTTTTATTATTATTTACATTTTATTAACTCTGTATCCCAGGTGAATCCCGCTCCCTCATTCCCTCCCAATCCCACCCTCCCTCCCCCATCTACTCCCTGCCCCTTTTCAAGTCCATTGATAGGGGAGGACCTCCTCGCCTTTCATCAGACCTTGGTTTATTAGGTATTTTCAGGACTGCCTACAAAGTCCTCCTCTGTGGCCTAAGAGGGCTGCTTCTCCCTTGCAGGGTGGGGAGGTCAAAGAGCCCACCACTGAGTTCATGTCAGAAATAGTCCCTATTCCCCTTATTGCAGTACCCACTTGGATACTGAACTACCATAGGCTACATCGGAGCAGAGGTTCTAGGTTATATCCATACATGGTCTTGTTTGGAGAAACAGTCTCATGTAAGACCCCTGTGCCCAGATATATTTGGTCCTTGTGGAGCTCCTGAAGTTTTGCCTTGTAGTGGAAATATTCCTTTGTTCAGACAGGGCTTGTCTGCATTGATGATGACAATAAGTGACTGTGGATTATGATCAACTCATATAAATGACAATCTGAGGTCTAATTATGAGGTCATCTTGAGAACAATGAGGTTTAGGGAGCCTGGTTGGCACTCTCTAGTGTGAGGAATGACATAAATATGCAGACTGATTTCTACATCTTAGATTTTTGAGGAAAATGTACCTTTGTGTACCCAACTTGCTGTAATATTTGCTTCATTGCTTTCCATCTGAACAATTCAGTTGTACACTATACAAAATATTTAAAATATTCACTAAAGCAGGTGTAAAAGATGTAATCAAATATGAGTAAGAACTAAGTAAGTTCCCTTAGCAGCTTACTACCACTGCATTTCTTCACAATTCTTGCTCTTCACAAACAGAAACACAGCATACTACCTCCAAGTACCATTTGATTCTGATCCAGAACCTAGAAAAATAAAGAGCCAAAAAACAAAATAAAACAAAAACAAACAAGCAAGCAAAAACCAAAGATGTTATCTGTTGCAAAGGGATCATAGATAATGAGAGAAAACCATTAACTTTCAAATAAAACAACCCAGAACCACAGGTATTCCGCAGTTAGTATTCCAGGAACCTCAAAGTTTAATAAAAACTTGCACATTTATCTCATTTCAACAGACATGTAGAAAGAAAACATTTAGGTCTCATTATAGGACCAAGTCGATACACACCTTCAAAAACAAAGTTTATTGTAATGAAATCCAATACAGCACTTTATCCTAGATGGGTTTTGATGTACAACATTCTCAAAAAAAAAAAAAAAAAACCAACCCAGGAAATCGTTTTCTTAATTTTTTAAAAAAATGTGTGAGCATTGATGTTTTACCTGCACACACACGCGCACGCTCACGTGCACACACACACACACACACACACACACACACACGGAGGTGTCAGATATCCTGGAACTGGAGTTAGAGACAGTATGATCTGCCATGTAGGTGCTGGAAATTAAACCTGGATCTTTTGGGAGAGCAGACAATACTCTCAACCAGCCCGTCCACTCAGAAAATTTTAATTGTCACACACTTATCAGAGCTTCAAAAATGGCTTCATTTCAGAAATATTAAGTTGAATGACAGTAGGTAATACCCAAAAATCCTCACCAAAGTTGGTATGAATTTGATTCCACAAGACATAGAAACATATTTGTAGAAGAAATAGCATCTTTGATTTCATTCATCATTATGAAGTGTAGGTACTGGGGATGACATAAGTAACCTCTAATAATAACCCAGTGTAGGATATGCCTTAAGGGAATTACATGTGTAAGAGACAAGTGTACAAAAGATCCCTCAAAATATTAGAGATAAAATAATTCCTCTGCCCTTTAAGCTCCTGTACAATTCACTGTTGGATCCTTTTATAGAACAGAAATTCAGATTAAAAATACCAGGAAGATACATGAAGAATACTTTTCATACTTGTAAAATCCTGGTAAAACATCCAGGATTCTTCCTGAGAGACAATAGCTTTGGTCTTTTCTTTCTGTTAAATGTGCTGTGACTGACAACTCTAGATGAATCAATCACGAAAAGAAGACATTCTTGCAACACTTGCTAAAGTGATGGGATGAAATGAACCCTCTCAGTGTTTCTAGGAAATTTTATGGACTAGGAGATGTGCACAGTGAGTCCCTTCAGTTGCCTATATGAATTTCTTGTTCTGATATACTTTATATTTTGTTGTAGGATAGAAACTTTGTGAGTTACTTCTTTTCAAGTATGACAAGAAAGCTGTGATGCTGGTTCTGGTGACTTGATTTATTTGTGCTAAGACGGGAAGTTTCTTAAAAATATCTAACTAACTAATTATGCAGTCGTTCAATAAATATTTTCATGATGTCACTCTTGGCCATTGCCTATAGAGTCATATTGTATCTTTCAAGTATATGTAGTATTATGGCTATTGCATTGTAGGTCTCATAAGAGGCATTGCCAACATAAGTTAATAACAAGGCAACCAAATAGTACTAATAACTGTATGCTTGTAGATTTTAAACATCAATAGCTGTGTGTACTTGTTGGTAGATTAACTTTAATATGAATCTACAATTTAAAGCGTTTAGTCCAAATTAAAATTTCAAAACTTCAGTCATAATCCCACTTCATATTTTTTTTATCTTATTGTTGTTCAAACTCATAGTATTAAATTCTAATATCTACCCTAACAGGTGTAGTAGTCAAAATATTAACCTAGAGTATACAGAGTGAAGTCCCTTACAGTACAAAAAAATAACCCTTCCATAATTAGTCCATTCTTTTTTTATTGATGTAGATGCTCAGAATGCATCCAGTGTGTTTTCACTACTTTGAAAGTAGCATTGTATTTTATATCTTTGCACCATTAACTTCAAGTGAAATTTTGTTCCTTTTAAAATATTTTTCTTTTTCTTTTTGTAATTTTTATTTATTACAATTTATTCACTCTGTGTCCCAGATGCAGCCCCCCCCCATCTTCTCCCAGTTCCTCCTTCCCTCCCTCTTCTCTTCCATACCTCTTCCCCAGTACACAGATAGAGGGAGTTCTCCTCCTGGGCCATCTGACCCTAGCCTGTCAGGTCTCAACAGAACTGTCTGCATTATCTTCCTCTGTGGCCTGGTAAAGCTGCCCCCCACATCAGGGGGGAGGTGATCAAAGAGCCAGACACTGAGTTCATATCAGAAACAGCCCCTGTTTCCCTTACTAGTAAGCTCACTTGGAGACTGAGGAGCCATGGGCTACATCTGTGCAGGGGTTCTAGTTTATCTCCATGAATGGTCGTTGGTTGGAGTATCAGTCTCAGAAAAGACCCGTGGGCCCAGATTTTTGGTTCTGTTGCTCTCACTGTGAAGCTCTATTCTCCTCCAGGTCTGTCTCTCTCTTTTTTCATAAGATTCCCTGCACTCTGCCCAAAGTTTGGCTGTGAGTCTCAGCATCTGCATTAATACCCTGCTGAGTATAGTCTTTAAGAAGCTTTCTGTGGTAGGCTTCTGTATTGTTCCTTGTTTTCTTCCTCTTCCAATGTCTACCCCATTTGCCTTTCTGAATGAGCATCTTACCCAGGGTCCTCTTTCTTGCTTAGCTTCTTTAGGTGCAAAGTTTAGTATGATTATACTATACATTTGTTTAACCGTGTTTGTAGAAGCTTTATTCCTAATAGCCAGAATCTGGAAACAACCCAGATGTCCCTCAATTGAGGAACAAATACAGAAATTGTGGTACATTGAAACAACGGAATACTAGTTAGCAATTAAAAAAAAGGAAATCATGAAATTTTCAGACAAGTGGTGGGAACTAGGAAAGATAGTCCTGAGTGAGGTATCCCAGAAGCAGAAAGACACACATGGTTTATACTCACTTATAAGTGGATATTAGACATATAATATGGGATAATCAAGTGAAATTTTTAAAATTTTATTCTTTTAAACTAAGTAAACAAGGCTCAATATGTATTCTATACAAATGAGTAGGCTGAGCCCCAACACCAAATGTACATATTCAGACTAAGAAGTGAGAATAGGTTTCTTATAAATTTCTATACCTTTTCAATAAGCCATGAAACTGATAATTTGTAAATTTATGTGAACAAATATAACAGGATAGGGTAAGAAAAAGAGAAGATATCATACACAAACACAAAGACCTTTCCTTCTCAATGTCCTGTGAAACTTCTGGTGATGTATTAGGATCTTGTTTGTTTGCTTGTTTCCAGGCATGATTTCTCTGTGTAGCCTTGGCTGTCTGGAGGCAGACTGGCCTCAAACTCACAGATATCCAGTATACTGATCATGGAGCTTTTGCTGTTGTTTTCATTGTGAGCTGAGCATTAAAGAATTCATAGAGAAGATCAACACAGGGCACATGTCTGAAAGTTGAACAGATTATTGACAATGTTGGGGCAAACCAGAGAGCCAACACTGGACATTGAGATTGAGGTAAAAATATTATCTAAGAGTAACCTGTTTAGGAATCCAGCTAAAGGTACATGATGAATAGACTGGAATGAAAAGTGCATCTTGTAATGCCTTTGAAAAGGTCCTTATAAAAAACCCACTGATTTTTAAAAATTTTTTTATTAATTGCACTTTATTGACTTTGTATCCTCCCTATAGCTCCCTCCCTCCTCCTCTCCCAACCCCTCCCTTCCTCCTCCTTCTCCAAGAATGCCTCTCCCCAAGTCCACTGATAGGGGAGGTCTTCTTTTCCTTCCTTCTGATCCTAGTCTATTAGGTCTCATCAGGAGTGGCTGCATTGTCTTCCTCTATGGCTGGGTAAAGTTGCTCCCATCAAAGAGAAGCCAATCAGAGCAGTCCCTGGTCCCATTGCTATGGATCCCACCTGGACACGGAACTGCCATGGGCTACATCTGTGCAGGGGATCTAGGTTATCTCCATGGAGTACCAGTCTCAGGAAAAACCCCTGTGCTCAGATTTTTTGGTTCTGTTGCTCTTCTTGTGGAGCTATTGTCCTCTCCAGATCTTACTATTTCCAATTTGTTTAATAAGATTCTCTGCATTCTGCCCAAAGATTGGCCAGGAGTCTTAGCATCTACTTTGATAGTCAGCAGGGCAAAGCCTTTCAGAGGCCCTCTGTGATAGGCTCCTGATTTGTTCCCTGTTTTTTCCTTCTTCTGATGTCCATCCTTTTTGATTTTCTGGATAGGGATTGAGCATTTTAGCCAGAGTCCTCCCCCTTTTTAAATTTATTTATTTTTATATCAATCACAGGTTAGGTACTCACCCTCCCTGTTCCTTCCTCATGTCCTCTCCGCCACCTCCAAGTCCACCAACGGGGGAGGACCTCCTCCCGTTCCATCCAACCCCAGCTCATCTTGTCTCCTCAGGGGTGGCTGCAATGTCCTCCCCTGGGATCTAGCCAGGCTGTTACTCCCTGGCAAGTATGGAGGAGGGTCAAAGAGTCAGCCATAAAGTTCATGACTGAAATAGTTCCTGTTTCCATTACTAGGGTCTTCAGTTCGACACTGAGATACCATGGGCCACATCTGAGTGGGGGTTCTAGGCCATATTCATATATGGTCCTTGGTTGGAGAAACTGTCTCATATAAGACCCCTGAGCCCTGCTCAGTTTGGTCTATGTGGAGCTCTTGTTCTCCACAAGTCTTACTAACATCCCCTATTTTTATAATTACTTCCTGCCCTCTGCCAAAGGCTTGATTGTGAGTCTTAATATCTGCTTTGATACATTGCTATATTGATTCTTTCAGAGGCCCTCTTTGGTATGCTCCTGTCCTGTTGCTTCTTTTCTCCTCCATTCAATGTCCATCCTATTTGTTCATCTAAACGAGCATTGAGCATACCAACCTGTGTCCTCCTTCTTGTATATCTTCCCTAGGTGTGTAAATTTCAGCATGAACTTCGCATCCTATAGGTCTATATATGTGAGTATATACCATATGTTTCTTTCTGCTTTTGGGATACCTCACTTAGGATGATCGTTTCCAGGTCCCACCATTTGCCTACAAATTTCATGATTTCCTCCTTTTTAATTGCTGAGTAGTTTTCCATTATGTAAAAGTACCACAACTTCTGTATCCATTCCTCAACTGAGGGACATCTGGGTTGTTTCCAGGTTCTGGCTATTACAAATAAAGCAGCTACAAACATAGTTGAGCAAATGTCCTTGTTGTGTACATGAGCATCTTTTGGATATATGCCTAAGAGTGGTATGGCTGGGTCTTGAGGAATCACTATTCCTAATTGTCTAAGAAAGCACCAAATTTATTTCCAGAGTGGTTGTACAAGTTTACATTCCCACCGGCAGTGGAGGAGGGTTCCTCTTTCTCCACAACCTCTCCAGCATGAGTTGTCACTAGATTTTTTGATTTTAGCCATTTTGGTGGGTGTAAGGTGAAATCTCAGAGTCGTTTTGATTTGCATCTCCCTGATGGTTAAGGATGTTGAACATTTCTTTAAGTATTTTTCTGCCTTTCTGTAATCCTCTACAGTCAGTTCTTTTTAGCTCCATACCCCCCTTTTTCAATTGGATTACTTGGTTTCTTGCTTTTTAACTTCTTGAGTTCTTTATATATACAGAATATTAGCCCTCTGTCAGAAGTAGGATTGGTAATGATCCTTTCCCAGTCTGTAGGCTGTCGTTTTGTTTTGATGACAGTGTCTTTTGCTTTACTGAAGCTTTTCAGTTTCATGAGATCCCATTTATTGATTGTTGATCTTAGAGCCTGTGCTGTTGGTGTTCTATTCAGGAAGTAGTCTCCTGTGCCAATGAGTTCTAGACTCTTCCCCACTCTTTCTTCTATGATTTTCTTAAAAATATTTTCTGGTTCTTGGAGCTTGGAGTCTTCTTTTTCATCTATTCCAATTATTCTTAGGTTTCGTCTTTTGATGGCATCCTTAATTTCTTGGATGTTTTGTGTTTAGGACTTTTCCAATTTTATTTTTTCCTTGAGTGAGGAATCCATTTCAGCCAGCGTATCCTCAGCTCCTGAGATTCTCTTTTCCATCTCTTGTATTCTATTGGTAATGCTTACCTTTGTGGTTCTTGATCTTTTCTCTAAGTTCTCCAGTTCCAGGTTCTTCTCCCTTTGTGTCTTCTTTATAGTTTCTAATTCTGTTTTCATGCTTTGTACCGTTTCCTTCAACTGATTGACTGTGTCTCCTATTTTG
>CM053758.1:39727202-39745383 GCA_028658305.1 Pachyuromys duprasi | reverse complement strand
TTCATTTCCTCTTTTTGTCTTTCTTTTTGTTCCTCCAATGTCTGCATAATCATAGCTTTAACATAATTTTCCTGTGTCTCCACTGAATTAAAATCTCCACTGCTTATGGGTGTTTCTGGTGGGGCCATGGTGTCTTGATTTTTGTTGGGTGAGTTCTTTCACAGATTTCTGGGCATTTGTTTATATATAATCAAGTAGCTGTTTGTGCTTTAAGGCTGAACTTCAGACTGAAACTGTCAATCTCTTGTGTCAGGAGTATTCTTCAAGAAGATCAGGGTGTTTCAGTGGTTTGTTAGTGTATGTTGTTGTCTCATTTGAACTCTGTTGTGGGCTCTGTGTGCTTGGCTTCGTGCTCTGTGCTAGAAGCTGTGAGCACTGCAGGCTGGTCACCCCTCAGGTCTGGGGGTTTAGCTCCTCATTCTGTGCTAGAGCCTGAGTGACCTGGTTTGGGATGTCAGCTGGGGACACTGTGCCCCGCCCTGGGCTTGCTGCTAAGGGCTCTCCCTTGGACTGGAGACTTGGTACCCCCTTCTGGGCCAGGGGCTGTGCACCACGGTCTGAGATGATATTTGGGGCACACACATTGGTCTGGAGTGTTTGCAGGCTTTGCCAAGCAGTGTGCACCCGCTGTATGCAGGCCTGACTGAAATGGTGCCCGAGGCCTTCTCAGTCTGGCCCTTGGACACACACAAGGACTGAGGTGGTTGCTGGTGGACCTGAACAGTGTGAGCCTGCAGTGTGTAGGCTGGTCAAAACGGTCCCCTAGGCCCTCTCAGTCTGAGGTGTTTCCGGCAGAGGTGATTAGTGTGCCCATGTTGTATGCCCGCAGGTTGAAACAGAACCTGGGTCCTTCTCAGAGTGGCCCATTCGTTGAGGTGGTTGCTGGCAGACCTGAGCAGTGTGTGCCTGCAGTGTGCAGGTCAGTTAAAACGGTACCCGGGTCCTCCTCAGTCTGGCCCGGAGACTGTGTGACCCAGTCTGGTATGGTGGCTGCTGGCACCCAGCATGGCTGCTCGTTCAGATCAGAGCTGTGTGCCGCCGGTCACCTGGAGTTTTTTCCGGGGAATAACTGGGTGTCCCTAGGATTTTCTCACTTGATTTCCTCACCGTAGGAGTTCCACTTACCTGGCAATCACAAATGCTAGTGTTTTAGGTCCCAGAGTTCAGTCTCCTGGTTGCTACGTTGTTTCTGCTGTCCAGCTCCTCAGACACAGTGTCCTCTCATTGCAGCCATCTTGGATCTCAACCGAGTCCTCCCTTTTTAATTAAATTTTTATTTTTAATATTAGTTACAGTTTATTAAATTTGTATCCCAGCTGTAGCCCACTCCCTCATTCCCCTCCAGTCCCATCTTCCCTCCCTCATCTCCTCCCTGCCTCTTTCCAAGTCCACTGATAAGGGAGGTCCTCATCTCCTTCCATCTGACCCTAGCTTATCAAGTATCTTCAGGACTGGCAGCAATGTCCTCCTCTGTGGCCTCTCAAGGCTACTCCTCCTTGGAGGGATTGTCAAAGAGCCAGCTATTGAGTTCATTTCAGAAATTGTCCCTGTTCCACTTACTAGAGGACCCACTTGATTATTGAGCTACCATGGGCTACATCCGAGCTTGGGTTCTAGGTTATATCCATACATGGTGCTTGGTTGGAGATACAGTCTCATAAAAGACCCCTGTGCCCAGATATATTTGGTCATTGTGGAGCTTCTGTCCTCTCCAGGTCATACTACCTTCCCTTCTTTCATATGATTCCCTGCACTCTGCCGAAGGTTTGGTTATTACTCTCAGCATCTGCTTTGATACACTGCTAGGTAGAGTCTTTCAGAGGCCCTCTGTGTTAGGCTTCTGTCCTGTTACTTGTTTTCTCCTACATCCAATGTCCATCACATTTGTATTTCTAAGTGAGAATTGATCATCTTACCCTGGGTCCTCTTTCTTGTTTATCTTCTTTAGGTGTATAGGTTTCAGTATGTTTATCCTATCTTATAGCTGTAGTACCCACTTATAAATGAGTATATGCAGTGTGTGTCATTCTCCTGCTGTGATAACTCACTCAGGATGATCTTTTCTAGATCTCACCATTTGCCTGCAACTTTCATGATTTCCTTGTTTTTGATTGCTGAGTAGTGTTCCATTGTGTAACAGTACCAAAATTTCTGTATCTATTCCTCTGTTGAAAGACATCTGGGTTGTTTCCAGGTTCTGGCTATTTAGAATAAAGCTATACAAATATGGTTGAGCAAATGTCATTGTGTACTTGAGCATCATTTGGATATATGCCTAGGAGTTGTATAGCTGGATCTTGAGGAAGCACTATTTCTAATTGCCTGAGAAAGTACCAGATTGATTTCCTAATTGGTTGTACAAGTTTACATTCTCACCAGCAATGAGAGAGGGTTCCCCTTTCTCCACAATCTATCCAGCATGTGTTTTCACTCTGAGTTTTTGATATTAGCCATTAGATGGGTGTAAGGTGAAATCAAATGGTTGTTTTGATTTGCATCTCCATGATGACTAAGGACATTTAACATCTCTTTAAGTGTTTCTCTGTCATTCTGTATTCTTCCACAGAGAATTCTCTGTTTAGCTCCATACCCCATTTTTAATTGGATTGTTTGATTTGTTCCTTTTCAACTTTTTGAGTTCTTTATATATTCTGGATATCAATCCTCTGTCAGATGTAGGCTTGATGAAGACCCTTTCCTAGTCTGTAGGCTGTCGTTTTGTTCTGATGACAGTGTCTTTTGCTTTACAGAATGGTTTCAGTTTCACGTGGCCTGAATTATTGATTGTTGCTCTTAGAGCTTGTGCTGATGGTGTTCTGTTCAGAAATTCGTCTCCTGTGCCAATGAGTTCTAGACTCTTCCCCACTTTTTCTTCTAACCGGTTTAGTTTTACTGGTTTTATGTTGAGGTCTTTGATCCACTTGAACTTTAGTTTTTTACGGGGTGACAAATATGGATCTATTTTCATTTTTCTGCATACAGCTATCCAGTTGGACCAGCACCATTTGTTGAAGATGCTGTCTTTTTTCCAGTCAATGGTTTTGGCTTCTTTGTCAAAATATCAAGTATTCATAGGTGTGCGGATTTATTTCTGGATTTTCTATTTGGTTCCATTGATCCTCCTTTCTGTTTCTATACCAATACCATGTGGTTTTTATTACTATTGCTCTGTAGTACAGCTTGAGGTCAGGGATGGAAATACCTCCAGATCATCTGTTGTTTACAGGATTGTTTTGGAAATTCTGGGCTTTTTTTTCCATTTGAAGTTGATAATTTTCCTTTCAAGATCTGTAAAGAATTGTGTTGGTATTTTGATGGGCATTACATTGACTCTGTAGATTGCTTTTGGCAGGATGACCATTTTCACTCTGTTTATCCTATCGAACCATGAACATGGGAGATCTTTTCATCTTCTGATATCTTCTTCAATTTCTTTCTTCAGAGACTTGAAGTTTTTTTTTTTTTTTAACAGATCTTTCACTTGCTTGCTTAGAGTCAGTCTAAAGTGCATTTTGTTATTACTGGTTATTGTGAATGCTGATGTTTCCCTGATTTATTTCTTGGCCCTTTTGTCTTTGGTATTCAAGAAGGCTACTGATTATTTTTGTTGATTTTGTACCCAGCCCCTTTGCTGAAAGTGTTTACCAGCTGAAGGAGTTCTCTGGTTGAATTTTGGGGGTTGCTCATGTATACTATCATATCATCTGTGAATAATGAAATTTTGATCTTTTCCTTTCTGATTTGTATCCCCTTGATCTCCTTTAGTTTTCTTTTTGCTTAACTAGGACTTCAAGTACTATATTGAAGAGCTATGGAGAGATTGGGCAGCCTTGCCTTGTCCCTGATTTCAGTGGAATTGTTTTATGTTTCTCTCAGTTTAATTTGGTGTTGGCTAGAGGCTTGCTGTATCTTGCCATCAAGATGAAATTTGTAATATCTTATACAATCAACTTAATGACCCAACTTAAAGCCCTAGAAAAAAACAAAAAAGCAAATATACCCAAGAGGAGCAGACAGCTAGAAATAATCAGACTTAGGGCTAAAATCAATCAATTAGAAGCAAATAAAACTATTCAAAGAATCAATGAAACCAAGATCTGATTCTTTGAGAAAATCAACAAGAAAGACAAAGCCTTAGCCAAAGTAAATAAAAGGCAGAGAGAAACTATCCTAATCATCAAAATAAAAAACAAAATGGAGGACATAACTACATACATACACACACTGAGGAAATCCAAACAATCATAGGTCATACTACAAAAGCCTATATGCCACAAAATTTGAAAATATAAAAGAAATGGACAATTTTCTTAATAGATTCCATCTACCAAAATTAAGTCAAGATCAGTTAGAAATATTGAATATTTTCCTATCCTCTGAGGCAATTGAAGTAATCATCAACAGTCTCCCTTCCAAAAAAATCCTTGGGCCAGATGGTTTCAGCGCAGAACTCTACCAGACTTTATGTTGAGAGAGGGCTTTTCTGCACCAATGATGACAAATATCTAAGTATGTTGACTTACATGTACACATGTGATATGAGGTCCAGGTATGAGATCTTTTTGAGACTGATGGAGTTTGAAGAGGCTGGATGGTACTCCTCAGATTTGAGGATTAGCAATAAATGTGCAAATTGGCTTCAGGATCCTAGATTCTGATAAAATGACACATTTTTACAGTACCACTACTTGCATGTGTCATTGTGTTTTTCTCCATTTTCAATACAGAACATAATTTTCTTCTTTAATTTCAGAATCTCTCCCAAAGGACCTTACTTTCTTAAACCAAGATTTCCTTCCAGATCTTATCAATTCTGATGCCTGAGGCATCTCAATCAGTTTTCTGCATCCAGCATGGAGAATTATGGAGGTAGGGGGGGATCAAATTGGAAAGTTGTGACCTATCTAAGAAAAAGGTTTTCTCTTTCAAGCACAACAGCACTGAGAAACTATCTGTTTATGTTTAGACTCTATGTAAGTTCTGGAGATATTAGTGTCTGTTATGTCCATTTGGGGCACCAAAATATTGCACCTATTTTTTAATGTGTTTATATCAAAGTAACTCTCTTAAACTTGTTATTGTACAAATAAGAGAGACTCTATTATGTTATTTTAACAAACTCACAGCAGAAGAACTAACCAGTTATTAGTCTACTCTTCACATTTCAGGTTATTTGTTTTCCTCCTGTAGTGTATGTCAAAGATACTTGCACTTCATAGCTTTGTTATTGAGTTCTCTCTCCTGGACCCCCCTGGAAATAGCTGAATCCCCTGCTTCCTCCTCTCCTAGCTGTCAGGAAGTCCAGACCTATTCTCTCCCATGCTCAGCAATTGGCTGTAAGATGCTTTATTAGCATGTCAGCAGACAATTGGAAAGTAGTGTTTACACAAAATTAAGGAGACTTCAGAAAAAAAAATACAACTTAATAAGGGTGTACAGAAATCAGCATTTGAATTGTACAATAACCTTATGCCTACAGAGTATAAAAGACCTAGGCCTTTAGAGCAGAGAAAATAACCCCTATACATTTAGTCTGTATTTGCTACAATGATGTCGCTGCTCAGAATGCAGATAAATTTTCTCTATTAATTACAAGTGAAATTTCTTAAACTTTTTATCATCATAAAACGGGGCTATCAAAGCACCATAATAATTTGTCGTAAAAATGAATATGTTGATTCAAATCTTTGGGTATCTGTCCTTGCCCCGACTCGTGGGACCTAGTTATTCATGGGGTCTGAGGGGAACCAAGCCTGAAGAAAAATGGGCGAGAAAGAAGAACGAGACCAAGCAGAGCTTTGTCAAGGTCTAATTTAATCCGGTGACACATATTGGTTTAAAAGCAGAGAAAGGGGGAGCAGGGAGGGAGCAGGTAACATTCCTGCATGTTGAAGTGCCTCCCCCGGGTGCCTTGTTATCTGCAATGCCATTCCACTTGGGAGTTCCTTATCTTTGAATTATATGGCTGTTAACTTCTGGGGGTCAGCAGTTCTCAGCGAGGGGAGGAATTGTAGGCTGTTATCTTCTGGGGGTCTTTCTAAGGGTCAGCAGTTTTCCCAGCAGGGGAGGGGAACTTTCTGCTCAAGGCTTTACCCATTTCCAACATCTCCCCATCTTTCAAACCAAAAAGATCTTCTATTTTTCTGACTAAATAGCTATTTCATTAGCTACACACCAGGAGTCTGAAAATATATACAGGTATTTTTTATTTTCTATAAGAGATTGTCTGGCAGCTAATAACGCTGCTATGACTTCTGCATGTTGAGCTGACTTTTTTTTTTGTTCCTTGTTCGGATATCACCATGTCATCCCCTGGTCTGTAGGCTGCTGCTTTCCAGTGCATATTATTGTTCATGGTGGTTGATGAACTATCCGTGAACCAGGCATTAATCAGAGTGGGGGAGTATTCCTCTGTACTCCATTGCCCCATTGGCATCTGTTTTTGGGGAGGGGAGATGTTTGGGAAGGTCATGCCTTCTGGAGTCATGGGGCTGTCGGTCTGCAGTATCGACTCTGACATCTTTGACACCGTCCCCTTTGCATACAGAGGTACAACCTGAAGGAATTCTGACAGGTACCATTTCCATTGCAGTACCTTTCTTTCTGTGGGTAGACCAGCCCACGCCTCTCCTGGTACCTATACCCAATCTAGTAAGGGTATCGGTGTTCGGATTGTCACCAAGTTCTGTCTTAACAGAGATTTCACTGTTCTTATGGCCTTATATAAGGTCCATATTGTTTTTTCAAACAGTGAATATTTGTTTTTTGACCATGGGAATTTTTTTGGTGTAAAATCTGATTGGCCTTAGCACATTTTTTTATTTTTTGCAAAGGTGTTCCAGTAACCATATCCGTGCATATATAGTATATCATGAATAACGTTATCATTTTCCTGTATATATGTCAGAGCCTGGTATTGTTTAATATATTCTAATACTACCTTCGTCATTGGAGTTTCGGTATCCATTTTTGGAGCTGGCTCTGAAGGGAACTCTGAGCCAGCCGAGAGAAATCAAGGGCAGATGACGGCAATCTCAGGGGCTCCTCACAAGGATCTTGGTCAGTCTCGGTTTTAGTGAGCTGATGGTAGTAGGCAGACACTGCCTGCCTAGTGGCGGACTTGACCTGTCCTTTAACAAAATCAGTTAATCTTTTAAATGCCCAGGGACCAAAGGAGAGGAGAAGTAGAAAGCCAACAAAGGGGCTGAGAATGGAGGGAAGGAGAGTCGTAAAAAGGGGGAAGTAGAAAGCCAATTTTGATACCAAGCCTCACTTTTTTGTCTAATTGTCTCTTTTTAAGATTTTCTTTTACTCGTCTAATGCTGTCTCTAACTAGGCCTGTCTTGTCCATATAGAAACAGCATTCTTCTTTTAATGCTGCACAAAGACCTCCTTCCTTGAGAAAGATGAGGTCTAGGCCTCTTTTATTTTGCAAAACCACTTCTGAAAGGGAAGCTAGGGAGTCCATTAGGTCTTTGATGCCTTCCTTTAGGTTTTTTATGTCTACATCAACAACTCTGGCTAGCTCATTGAATCGCTGTCCACAGGTGACTAGGGAGGCAATCCCAGGCCCCGCACCTGCAGCTCCAAGGCCCAAAAGAACAGTGAGTGTTATAGCAGTCATGGGCTCTCTTTTGGGTATATGCATAGACAAATCTTTTTGCTCCCAAAAGGTAAGAAATTCTCTAGATGAATGAACAGTGAGGTAAGGGAGAACCTTAACTAGCACACAAAAATCTTTATGAGCTAGAAATGTAGGGGTATAAACAGATGTAGTAAATCCTGAAGAACAGGCAAAAAATGAATCATTTGGAGCAACAAAAAACCAAAAGGAAGCATTAACAATTACGGAGGAATTGCAAATGTTACTAAGAGAAGCTGGGAAAATCATCCTAGGTCCCAAGAGGCATAAACCTATGCCAGAAACGCTCTCAAGGGTAAGGCCTTGTCCCAAAGCAGGACGCCAGTGTAGCTCTTTGGATTCATTGGTGGGTCTAATGGTCCCAAATGAAGTAATTCCCTCAGAAAAGGGTGGTTGTGGGGAATAACAAATCCAGCAGTCCCCCGCAAGGGAGGAATTAGCCTCCTGAACAGTGAGTATTGAGGCATTTAATAATGAAAGCATTATCTCTGCAGAAGAGGGGGGCCTCGGGAGAAGAGTGGGCTGAAAGGTGGTGGGGAGGAAGGTACCACTGAATTTTGAGAAACATGGTGTGACAGGGGGAACCAGGGGAAATTTTTGCATGAGGGACCAATGGCGACCTTTTGGTCATAAAAAGTAACTTAATTTTGAAGGTAAGGCCAGGGTTTTTTCCAGAAATATAAAGTGTGAGCCCCCATTTGTATCCTCAGAGGTTTTCCCAATGGGACTTTATGCCTGAGTCTGTGAACATAATTAAAAGAGGATTGCACCAGTGATTTTTATACTGTCCCACAAGAGGTACAGGCCCGCTGTTAAGATGGTATTGGGAAGGATTTTTTCCTTTTGACTGTTATATAATCCCAAGAGGATGAGGGGTGCCAATAGTTGTCTCCTTTGGTCTCACAACCCCAAGAGGCACAATAAAAGTCGAGGGTAGAGCCACACTTTAGATATAGGGAGCGGTCTCTATGCGATCCTGGGCAAACATAAATATGTGCCATGGTTAAGTAGGATCTAGCCCAGGAGCTGCCACAGCCTGGCAGAGTATGATAGTGGGTATCTGTGTTTACTGGTTTGGGTTGTGGCCAAAAATGTGTGGGTGTGCCCCAGGCTTTGTTGGCCCTGAGCGCTAAGACACAAAGGTCAACTTCTAAAGTGGGTCAACTTCCAGGGTGTCTGGAAACTTACGGCCGAGGTGGAATTGGTGACATCACCAGCCTCATTGATAATTTGCCAGGTGTAGTTGAAAAGTCGATATGAGGGAGAACACAAAGCCTGGGAGCCGAAGCTAAGCAGCAGCCACAGGAAAAGCATTTTTTGAAATTAAACACAATGAGACGCTTCCTCAGGGTGACCAGAGGGATCCTTGGGTGGATTGAACTGTTTTACTAGCCTTTCAGGCAGCCATCTGGCATTTCCTGCAGTAGTATCATAAATGCAGGCATGTCCTTTTCCCCAGATAAGAACTGGGTTGGGACCCTGCCATTTAAAGGTCAATGGGTCTTTCCAAAGGGCTTGTTTTGGGAGGTAGTGGGATGCCATAGGTGATCTGCTGCAGATTTTCCCTCTTTGTCTAAGGTAAGAAAGTTTAATACAAAAAGCACATGGTTGAACAGGTTTTTGTAGTTTCCTGTAATAGGGAACAGAATTCCCCCATTACTTTGTAATTTGGTAATCATATTTTTGAGCGTCTGATGAGCTATTTCAACAATTCCTTGGCCCTGAGGGTTATAAGGAATGCCTGTAACATGCTTAATGCCTAATTGTAAACAAAACTGTTTAAAACTACTGCTGGTATATCCAGGTCCGTTTTCAATCTTTATTACCTTAGGTTGATTTAATACGGATAAGCATGATAAAACATGATTAATAACATTTTTGGTAGCCTCGCCTGCCTGTGGCGTGGCAAATATAAATCCACTATATGTATCAACAGTAACATGGACATACTTTAATTTACCAAAAGCATTAATGTGTGTTACATCTATCTGCCATATTTCTCCTAGGACAAGGCCGTGGGGGTTAACTCCTAGATGTACCTCTGGTAGAAATGTTACACACCCTTTACAATTTCGAACTATCTACCTTGCTTGTTCTCTAGTTATCTTGAATTTGTGCCTAAGGGTCTGAGAATTGAGATGATGCAAGTCATGGGCCTGTTGGGCCTGAGTTAGGGGATCCAAAAAGACTGCAGTAATTTTTTGTGCCAGATCCGCAAGCTGTGTTGCACCATCTACCAAATCATTGCCTTGTGCTAGAGGGCCTGGCAATCCAGACTGTGCTTGTATATGCCTAACAAAGAATGGACAAACATGACTGTGAATGAGGCCCTGAAGGGTGGAAAATAAGGGGGCTGCATTGGTAGTGGGTCTTATATACGGAACAGTTTCCAATAGGGAAACGGAATGAGCAAGATAGGAACTATCTGTATATAAATTAAAAGGGGAATTTGGTAAGGCCTTAAAGACCTCAATGATAACTTGCAATTCCACCAACTGTGCTGAAACATAGGGGGTGGAAATCTGAGTAATCACACCATTGATTGAATAGGCTGCTTGACCATTAGGCGAGCCATCAGTAAAAATTAAATTAGCATTAAAAATAGGAGAGCCTTTTGTAACCCTCAGGGAAACAATAGGTGTTTTATAGAGGAATTGCAAAAGCTTATTGGGTGGATAGTGATTATCAATCTTTCCCTGGAATGACAGACAACCAACAGCCCAATCATTATTATTTTGAATCAACAAGAAATTTGTACTGGGCTATATGGCACAATCAAGATATCGGGATCTTTACCAAAAAATTTTCTAGATTGTTCTCTTCCTAGTTGAATTAGTTGAGCTGTTAGGTGGGGATAGGTGGGAAGAACTTTTTAAGAGGCCGCAGGAAAGTGAACCCAAAAAAAGCAGTTTATCTTGCCAGAAAACCCCAGTGGGAGAGAAGGAGGTAGGGAGTATAACAAAGAGTAATTCCTAGTAGGGGAGAAATAATCAATAGTTTGTTGGTTAATGGCTGTCTCCACCAGAGCAAGGGCCTGTTGAGCCTCTTTAGTAAGTGTTCTGGGGGAGGAGGGATTTGAGTCTCCTTTAAGAATGTCAAAAAGGGGCTTTAACTCACCGGTGGTTACTTTAAGATATGGTCTCAGCCAGTTAATATCCCCCCAAAGTCGTTGGAAATCATTTAAGGTATTAAGGGGGTCCCTTCTCAACTGAATTTTTTGAGATGTAACCTTATGGGGAAAGAGCTCAAAGCCTAAGAATAGATGTGGAGGTTGGAGTTGAACCTTATCTGGGGAGATTTGCAAGCCTTGACATTGTAAGTTTGTTACAAGTTGCTGAGGAGCAGAATGTAACTGTGAGGCATCCGGTCCAGCTAAAAGAATATCATCCATATAATGTATAATATAAAGGGATGACCACTGGAGGCGAATGGGATCTATAGTCTGGGCAACAAACTTTTGACAGAGAGTGGGACTATTTGCCATACCCTGAGGCAAAACCCGCCATTGGAAGGGTGGCATGGGGCCAATGAAATTTACAACCGGGAGACTAAAAGCAAAGCATTTACAATCCCCAGGATTAAGAGGAATGGAGAAAAAACAATCTTTGAGGTCTATAACTATTTTATGAAATCCTTTTGGGATAGCAATGGGGGAAGGTAATCCTGGCTGCAAGGCACCCATAGGAGCCATGGTTTTATTAATTTCTCTAAGGTCTTGCAAGAGTCTCCATTTGCCCGATTTTTTTTTTTTTTTGTATAACAAAAATGGGTATATTCCAGGGAGAGGTGGATGGTTCAATATGTCCAGCGGCCAATTGTTCCTGCACTAACTCCAGGGCCGCTGATAACTTTGTGGGTGGAAGGGGCCATTGATCTACCCATACGGGGGTGTCACTTTTCCAAATGATTTTATCCGCCTGCAGGAGGTGTAATGGCCAACAGGAAAAATACTGAAAACCCAAGCCTGATCAATCAAATTTTTGCTGTGGAATAATAGGTTGGGTCATACCCTGATTGCTCTTTCCCAAGCCCTGTCCTGGTAGAAAGCCTTGATGAAGCATTTGACTGGTGACAGTCTCATTAGGGCTACACATAATTAATTTCATTTGATTGAGAAGATCTCATCCCCATAGATTAATGGGCAATTTCTCAATTACAAATGGGCGGATCATACCTGAGTTCCCTTCTTGATCTTCCCAAGTCAGAATTTTTGAACTTTGTAGGGTATTGTTAGATTGGCCAATACCCTGCAAGTGTGTTAAAGAAGGTTGAAGGGGCAAGGCTGAAGGCCAGTGGTCCCTTGAAATGACTGTAGCATCAGCCCCCATATCAATAATGCCTATAAACCATCTTTTGTCTAATTGAAGACATAATGTGGGCTGATCTCGGGTAATAGCCTGGACCCAGTAAACATCAGAGGAGCCTGGTTTAGTGGCCCCCCGGGGTCCATAAAGGGCTGGACTTTTGGTATGCAAAGGGAGAGGGAGGGCCTGAGCTACTCTCTGTCCCTTAGCAATAGATATTGGTCCTAAGGTGGAGCTGGCTAAGACTTTTATCTCTCCAGTGTAGTCACTGTCCACCACTGAGGGGTGAATAGTGAGCCCTTTAAGGGTGGAGAATGCCCTGCCCAAAATTAAGAAAAACATGCCGGGGGAGGAGGTCCAGAAATCCCGGTAGGGAGGATTTGAACTCCATCCTGGGGTTTTAATATTGTGTCGCAGAGGTCCAATCCTCCACTCCCTGTGGTGGCTATATGAAGTTGGGAGGGTTGTGGCAGCCTGAGGAAGAGGCCTGATCCTGCTCTAGACTGGTCCCCGAAGCTGGTTGGAATGGAATGGTTTTCGGGGTCCGGGGAAGGCCCCCCCCCGTTTCCCGGAACTGAGGGGAATGGGGACAGCGGGTTGCCTGTTGTGTCTGTTTTAGAAAGGCATTGGTTTACCCAATGCTTACCCCTCCAACATCTGGGACAAACTGTAGTAGGCACAGGAGTGCCAGGCAACAAGGCAGGGTTATTGGAAGCTCCACTAGGTACTCCCATTACCTTTGGGCATTGCCTAGCAAAATGTCCGGGTTGCCCAATTTTAAAAGAATCCTTTAGATGGATTTACTGCTTGTAAGGCTGCCCCAATGGCCAAATTGACACCCTGAGAAATTCTATGAGAAAGGGAATCAACCTCAGAACAGAGTCTAATAAAATCATTGAGATCCTTATTTTTGGTGTGTCCTCAGAGAGCAGCTTTCCAGCTGCATTGGCATTTTCAAAGGCCAGTTGTTTTAAAATTTTTCCATTAGGTTCTTCAGGGCCTAAAATCCTTTCAACCGCTTCTACAAGTCGGCCAACGAAATCATGATAAGGTTGCTGAGGACCCTGTATAATTTTTGTCAGTGGGGTTGTGAGGGACCATTTTGAAGGGACCGCCCTCCAAACCCCAACGGCAGCTTCCTTAACTTGGGCCAAGAGCCCGATGGACAGTTTAGCTTGGTGGCTCTCGGCTACATATTTGCCTTGTCCAGTGAGCTTATCATAAGTCCAGAAAGGCTCTCCTCTAGAATTATTTTGATTTTGTCTGGCAAAGGTGTGGCATTTCTCAAGGAAGTCAGCCTTCCAAGTGAGATATTGTCCTCGTGAAAGGACTGCTTGGGTCACTCGGAGCCATTCTGCTGGGGTAAGATATCCACTTCCGGAGAGATTTTCCAACATGGAAATAGTAAAGGTAGCATTGGGCCCATAATTCTTAACTGCATTATTTAATTTTTCAAGGGGCTTAAATTTAAGTTGTTTAAATTGTGCTATTGGCTTGTTGGATTTTAGTCCCTTTAATATTGTTTTTTGGTCATCTAATTCCTCGGTTTCCTCATCCTGAGATTCCTCAGCTCTACCCTCCTCCTCCTCCTCTTCCTCATCTCCCGATTCTTTATCCTCTTTATCCTCTGGGTTATCTTCATCACAGGACTGGACTTCCCTAGATCTTTGGTGAGTTATAACAGGAAAGGTTAAAACAGGCTGTGGCTTAGATTTAGAGGCCTTTTTATGTTTTTTGACAATTTTTGGGACCTGTTTTTTAAGGGTCCCGGTAAAGAGAGTCTTTTTGAAGGTCTCTTGAAGAGAGGCAAGTTGCACTGAGATATTGGCTTATTCATGCTGTAAAGAGAGGACCTCGCTAAGTTCAGATACCTGCTTACTAAGATCCTCTTTGGCCTTTAAAAGGAAAAAGGTTTGGGATGAGGGAGGCGACAGTACAGGCGTACAAAAAATAGGAGCCGAAGGATAGGGTGGCGGATTAGCAAAAAGAGAGGTCGGTCAGTCGTGGTTGTGATATTTTGCGGCCTCTTCCTCCAAATTGCTTTCCTCTGAGGGGTCCAGGCGGTCAGGGTAATTTTTAGGAAACACAGGAAAGGCAAGACTCTTTTCAGCAGAAGAGGGAATAATCTCACTACAATCAGGGAGGGGGGATAAAAAGACTTATGAGTTTTAAGGCGCGTGGCCCATTCCTCAGACAAGGGGATTGTTTTAGGGAGGGAGGCCTGTTCTTCAGACAAGGGCATGGAAATGACAACAGGGGGACATGGTGAGGGAGATTTTAAATTTTTGGCTGAACGGGAAGATTTTAAGGACGAGACCAAAGGACTGCATGAGAGAGGTTTAATAAAATCTTCGGCCAAGGAAACTATTTTAATGGACTCGGAAATTGAGGACTTAATAATATCTCTAATAAGAGTCCAATAACTAAAGGTCTGCATGGGGACTGTATTAGGTCCCTTGTCGTGTAATAATTTATTGAGACAGGCCCCAACTTTGTACTATTTGGTAGGTTTAATTTCTGGCCCTTCTATAACAAACCAAGGACAAACTTCTGATACAAAGACGAAAAATGTAATTATATCCTTCTTTTTAACTCTAATTCCTCTTTCCCTGAGAGAGGCCTGAGGTCACGAGTGAAGACCACCTCTTTTGATAATTTTTGGCCCATTTTTATAGACGGAGATGTCACTTACCAAACGTGTCTTTTTCCCCGAGGGCGGCGAGATCACACGTTTTATGATTGCCTTGATGCTGTCGACCTGGGTCCATGCATTGAAGATCTTGATCCGGCTGTGGTTCCTGCCTCGGGCCCACATGCTGGGCGCCACTTTGTCCCAACCTGCGGGACCTAGTTATTCATGGGTTCCGAGGGGAGAAAGAATAACGAGACCAAGCAGAGCTTTGTCAAGGTCTAATTTAATTGGGCGAAACATGTTATGTCGGTTTAAAAGTGGAGAAAGGGGGAACAGCGAGGGAGCAGGTAACATTCCTGTGCGTTGGAGCGGCTCCCCCCCCCCCGGGCGCCTCGTTATCTGGAATGCTGTTCCACTTGGTAGTTCCTTATCTTTGAATTATATGGCTGTTAACTTCTGGTGGTCAGCAGTTCTCAGTGAGGAAAGGAATTGTAGACTGTTATCTTCTGGGCGTCAGCAGTTTTCCCAGCGGGGGAGGGGAACTTTCTGCTCAAGGCTTTACCCGTTTCCAACATGTCCTCACACAAATTAGTAAGAACAGGTTTCATACAAAATGCTGTGCCTTTTTTGTGAACTCATAACCTAAAAGGTACAAATTCATGTGGAGAAACAAAAAATGACATGGTAATAAAAAGAAAGTGCTACAGAGTCAGGCACACAAACGTCAAGACCTGTCCCTATAAATATCTTGCTGGAGTCCTGCTGAGACATAAAGAACTTGATGTAGCTTGCCTTGTGCTTTTTCATCCTCAGGTGAGTAAGGAGACAGTGAAGAAGAATATGGTTCTGGGACACAATCACAAAACTAACCAGAGAATTGATATTTTCCAGACAAGCTGGAGGGTCATTACTGTGCATTGAAATAGACAGAGGTATATATTCTGAGCAAGAGGCACAGGAGGAGGAATCCAACAGGACAGTCGAATGAATAGACTAAAATAAAAACTACAAATAAGAGATATCAAGAAAAGACCCATGGAATTTTTAATACCTGATATGTATATCTATTGTGACTATAATCTCTTGCAAGGATTGAGATTCTAAACAAAATAAGCATTCAAATGGATTCTATTTTTGGTCAGGAACTCCTGTCAAATGCAATTTCTGTGAATTTTTCTCACCTATGGAAACAATGTAAAAAGGCTCTTCATTCATATTCATTGTGTTCCATCACAAAATTTGAGAAACTGAGTTACATGCCTCCAGCATAGTTGCCAACATTCATTTCAAAGCCCAGAAGTCTAGCTCTCTGTGGTTTCTCTTAGTAGGTGAAACACTACCAACAGGATCCTCTGGATCTATGATAACAATGAGTATCTGAGGACATTGACTGACTTGAACAAATGCTATCTTGGGTCCAGGTATGAGGTCTTCTGGAGAGGAATGAGTTTCTCAGAGACTGGCTGGCACTCTTCCATTTTCAGGGATGATGGATAAATGTGCAATTTGACACAGATATTAAGATTTTTAGGAAAAGTGCCTTAAAACAGTGCATAAATGTGGCTTAATATTTTCTTTTTTGCTTTCTATATTAACAGAGATTGCCATGATTCTAGTATATATATGGATATACTATGTATTATATAAGAACATAGATGTCTAATGTAGTGATAAATGCAGGTGCAAATTATATAGTCTCAAGATGTTTAGGAACTGATAAATTCCAATCTGCAGCTCACTACTAGTCTCCTTAGATGACTCCTTCCACATATATGATAAAGTGGCAGGAAGTGATGGTACAACTCATTTAATACCATCACTTTTATTTTAGTTCCAATAAAAATCAAGGTTAGTGTCATCCTCTCCCTTTAAGCAAATTTGTATACATGCTGAAGTATCCAGAGTATTTCCAGGATCATTCAAATTCTAACTATGGAAAGTGAATAGGTCTCTCATATAGGGGACTGAAAAAAGTCTAGGTGATAAGTGGGCATCTGATAAGCCAGGGCACTAGACCTAGACATACATTAGATTTTGGGGTGCTGATCAATGACATATTAGCATGCCAGTATCTTCCAGAACATGCTGTATTTAGTGTACTATCTTTGTGATGGAAGTGATACATGTTGATTGATCATAAGTAAAGACTGTAGGGTTTTTGTTATTTGTTTTTGTTTTTTGTTTTTCCTTTTGGGTGCATTCACCAAAGACTGTGGGGTTTTTGTTATTTGATTTTGTCTTTTTTTTTCCTTTTGGGTGCATTGCTACTCACAAACAGAAGCAAAACATCTCTTTCAGTAGCATTTTTTCCTTTTATAGGATCTATGAAAAGAGTCTGCCTCCAAAAATAAAAAAATCAAAGGATCATGATGCCAGCAGGTAGACACAGAGTACAGGTAATGGGTCAGACATACTAATTCTCAACTGAAACAGGAACGAACCACAAATTGAACCTTGTGAATATACTCGTGAATACCACAATTAAATCAGAACTGACACATATATCTTATTACTAACAGACATTTAGGAAGCAAGTGTATATAGGTTACCTGGTAATATCTGCTGGATACACAACATCTAAAGGAGAGGGTGATGCATTGAATATTCAATAAAGTACATTGTACAAGATCAGGTTTGAAGTACAACATACTCAATATAAAGCAACCCATGAGATTTTTTGCTGCACACTAGTCCCTTAGTGCATAGAAAATACCTTCTTTCATAAAATTTAAATTCATAAATTTCATAAAAATTAAATTGAGTCACAGTGGATGATTCCAAAGGTCTGTACAGTCATTGGCTTGAATTCCATAAATCAAGACATGGTAAGATACATGTAGACAAAAGGGCACCTTTGGATTCACCCTCTATTCCAAGATGAAGTTGCAGGGCATTTCAAAACTTCAAAGTCAATTATTGATTGCCCTGTTGGAGTTGAATGCCTCTACTCACTGAGAGGTATCAACTCTGGGTCTGCTGGCAGTGCTCAAGATGCTCTAACTGACTACTTTACAGGAAGAAACCAGGAAAAGAGACATTTTTGCAACACTGGCTAAAATTTGAGGGGAGGAAATGAACTCACTCAGTGTATTTAGGAAATACTGAAAGACTGGCAGACTTCCAGGGTGAGACATTTTAGGCTGTCAAGGTTGCTTAGACTCATTTCCTTTTCTGAAAACATTCATACTTACTATTTATAGGCTAGGAATTTTGAGGGCTACTTACCTTCTGGCATGACAGGTAAGCAGCGTCACTGGTTCCTTTGACTTATTTTATTTGTAGTGAAGCTGGAGACTTTGTAGACTAAATATTTACCTACCCTGTAGTTCTAGGGATGAGATTTTCATTATGTCAATCCTTTGGCCATTGCCAATGGATGTATACTGCGTCTTTAAAGTAGAACACTTGACATGCCCCTGGCATTTTAGGTGCCAAAGCAAGTGATAAAAAATTACATAATACCGAACCACCCTTGCATGCCTGGGATGAAGCCTACTTGGTCATGGTGGATGATATCTTTTATGTGCTCTTGGATTCGGTTTGCAAGTATTTTATTGAGTATTTTTGCATCAATGTTCATAAGAGAGATAGGTCTGAAGTTCT